>CM064879.1:71413000-71531233 GCA_003313485.2 Penstemon barbatus | reverse complement strand
ATTTCATCAGAGACTGCCCATATCCTAAAGCTGAGAAGTATATGAAGAAGAAAAGAGAATCAGAAAAGAAAGAAAGCATCAGAAAGAAAGGCGATGGTAGCAGAAGCAGAAAAGCCAGCTGCTGTCTACTCATCTGATTCAGATTCAGACACTTCTGATGAAGAGTCTTCTGATGAAGAGAGCCCTGCTCTTCTCTGCCTGATGGCTAAGGAATCTGATGACTCTGAGGATGAGGTAACTCCTCTTGATAATGTATTTATTCATTTGAACAAATGATGCTTAACAATACTACTATTGCTGAAGCATATAAAAAGCTTAAGGAAGAGATGATATTGCTAAAAGAGCAAAACAGTTCACTGAAACTCTCAGCTGAAAAGCCAAGAGAATCAGCTGAATATAAACAGCTTGAGCAAGAACATGAATCTCTGAAAGCTGAATGTGAAGTTATAAAGGAAAAATCATGGAGCTTGAGAAAGTCATTGAGTCTCATGAGAAGTCATCTGTTGCATCCACTCATATGTTTAGTAAACAGAATACACCTTTAGATCAGGACAAGTTAGAACTGAACCATACTGAAAAATTTATATCAGCTGACAATAGTAAGGTCGTACTGTATGTTCAGACTACTAAACCTGCTTCACCTGAGAAAGTATTAAAGGAGACGGAAACTCCTAAGGCTAAAAAGAGCAAAGAGCCTAGTGTAGGAAAACAGACTAGTAAGCCTAAACAGAAGAGTCCTAGGAAGTCCTCTGACAAGGCTAAAACTAATCAGACTAGTGATAAAACTAAGTCGTCTGTTAATGAGCAAGCAACTAGTAAGCCAAAGAAGCATAAAATCAAGAAAAACCAAAATGCTTGGTATGGAAATGAGTCTTATTATGTGCAACCTGCTGCATATCATCCTATGTATCATGCACCTCAATTTCCAACATACTATGCACCATATCCTGCTCATCCAATGCATGCATATCCTCCTTATCATGCATCTTACTCTGCATTTGAACATTATCCTTATCATAGTGATCATCAACAATATGACAAATCTGATGAACGTGGTAAAGGCAAAGCTGTTCATACTCCTGTTGAAACTCAGAAGCCTAAGAAGCCTAAGACTTCATCATCTTGGGTTATCAAAGGTGGAACTAATCCGTCAGGACCCTCTCAATAAGGGTACCTAAAACAATTTTATTTTGTTTTGTAGGTTAGGATTAGGAGTAGGAGTAAAGTAGAGAAAATCTGGTACTTGGACAGTGGCTGTTCAAGACACATGTGTGGAAGCATACATGAACTGACTGATGCTGTTGCTGTGGATGGTCCAAAAGTTACTTTTGGAGACAGTAAAGAAGGCAAGATTGTAGCAAAATGAAGCTTAATCAAGGGAAACATAGAGATATCTGACGTCTCATATGTTAAAGGCCTAAAGTACAACCTGCTGAGCATAAGTCAATTTTGTGACAAAGGATATTCAGGCATCTTCTCAACAGATAAGTGCTATGTTGAACAGATTGGTACAAAGAAGGTAATTTTATCTGGAAGACGACAAGGGAATGTCTATACAGTGGACTGGAATTCTGCTGACAAGAATTCGAGCATTTGTTTGGTGGCATCAACACTAAGTGAAGTTAGTTGGCTGTGGCACAAAAGAATGAATCATGTGAATTTCAAGACCATCAACAGACTAATCAAGAATAATCTGGTAGAAGGAATTCCAAAGACAGTCATGAGCAAAGATAAGCTTTGTGACGCATGTCAGAAGGGTAAACAAATCAAGTCATCATTCAAAAGCAAGAAGCATCAATCTTCTGGAAGAATATTGGAGCTGCTACACATGGACTTATTTGGACCCATTGATCCAGTCAGCAATGGTGGAAAGAAATACTGCCTAGCTATTGTGGATGATTATTCAAGATATACTTGGGTGATATTCATGAAAAAGAAAAGTGAAACCAAGGAACATCTTACTAATCTTATGGAACTGATCCAAAATGAGAAAAGCATAAAGATATTAAAGATCAGATCAGATAGAGGGACAGAGTTTACAAACTCTACTATTGAAGAGTATTGTAATATGAAAGGAATACATCATGAGTATTCAGCTGCTAGAACCCCTCAACAGAATGGTGTTGCTGAAAGGAGAAACTGAACGCTGAAGGAAGCTGTCAGAACCATGATAGCTGAAGCTAAGCTGCAGCAAAGATTTTGGGCAGAAGCAACAAACACAGCATGTTTTACCCAAAACAGATGCATGATCAACAAGCACAAAAACAAGACTCCTTATGAAGTTTGGAACAACAGGAAGCCAAACATTCATTATTTTAAGATATTTGGTTGTAAATGCTATGTTTTAAATAATGGGAAAAATCACCTTACTGCATTTGCAGAAAAGGCTGATGAAGCTGTTTTTGTAGGATACTCTACTGTTAGTAAAGCTTATAGAGTTTTTAACAAAAGAACATTACTAATAGAAGAATCCATTCATGTAGTATTTGATGAACCAAATCAATCTTCTGAAAAGAATCAAAATATTAATCAAGATCTGTCTACTGATTAACAGAAGTTGAATGTAGGAAAGAATGAAGAATATGTTCCCATCATACTACCTGATCTCAACCCAGCTGATAACTCAAGTGCTGTTCAAAATCACAGTGCTGATTGTCTAACAGACGAGTTGCAAACAACTGATAGACCAGAGACTGTTCAACAGACAACAAATGTCCAACAGACTACTACTGGAACTCCAACAGTAGTCTTGCAAGATCAAAACAAAGGACAACATTATGATTTGCAACCTGATCTCAGATGGCTCAATAATCACCCACCAGAGCTGGTGATTGGTGATCATTTGGATAAAGTGAAGACAAGGAGAGCTGCTGCAAGTGATGCAATGTTTGTCAGCTTTCTATCTCAAATTGAGCCCAAACAAATTGAAGAATCTCTTAGTGATTCCAACTGGATTGAAGCTATGCAAGAAGAGCTAAATCAATTTGAAAGGAACGAAGTCTGGTACTTAGTTCCTAGACCAAGTCATCAAAGAGTCATTGGCACTAAATGGGTATTCAGGAATAAGATGAATGAAGATGGTGAAGTCACCAGAAACAAAGCAAGATTAGTGGCCAAGGGTTACTGCCAAGAAGAAGGCATTGACTTTGATGAAACGTTTGCACCAGTAGCAAGACTAGAGGCAATCAGACTCTTTCTTGCCTATGCTGCTCACAAGAATTTCACCGTCTATCAGATGGATGTGAAATCAGCTTTTCTCAATGGAGAATTGCAAGAAGAAGTTTACGTTGAACAACCACCTGGTTTTGAAGTCTATCAAGAAGGAGACAAGGTGTATCGTCTGAAGAAAGCCCTCTATGGACTGAAACAGGCTCCAAGAGCATGGTATGATACCTTATCTGATTTTCTTTTAATTAAAGGATTTCGCAAAGGTAAAGTTGACAAGACCTTGTTTGAAATGAGCATGATGGGAGAACTTAATTATTTTCTTGGTTTGCAAGTAAGACAGTTGCCTGATGGAATATTCATCAGCCAAGCAAAATACACAAATGATCTGTTCAAGAAATTTGGTATGGAAACTAGCTCTACTGCTACTATTCCAATGTCTACAAGTCTTCGTTTGGATAAAGATGAAGATGGCAAATCAGTGGACATAACCAAATACAGAAGCATTATTGGGTCATTGTTATATCTAACAGCTAGCAGACCTGATATCATGTACTCAGTTGGGGTTTGTGCGAGATTTCAATCAAATCCTAAGGAATCTCACCTCTTAGCTGCCAAAAGGATTCTAAAGTATCTTAAAGGTACTGAAGATTTGGGATTGTGGTATCCTAGAGAATCTGGATTTGAGCTTATTGGATATTCAGATTCTGACCTTGCTGGCTGCAAGATTGATAGAAAAAGCACAACAGGTGCCTGTCAATTCCTAGGTAGTCGTCTGATCTCATGGATGAGTAAAAAACAGACTTCAGTATCCATATCTACTGCTGAAGCTGAGTATATAGCTGCTGGAACTTGCTGTGCACAAATCTTATGGTTGAAGCATCAACTGGAATACTACAATATCAAAATCAGTGGAATCCCAATCTACTGTGACAATACAAGTGCAATCAGCCTTACTCAGAATACTACAAGTCATTCAAGGACTAAGCATATTGAAATCAAGCATCACTTTATTAGAGATCATGTGGAGAAATGAAATGTCATGATAGAATATGTGTTTACTGAAAATCAAATTGCTGACATCTTCACAAAACCTTTAAGTGAGACAAGGTCTTCAACTCTAAGAGCTGAACTAGGTTTATTAAAATTGGATGCATAAGCTGAGGGGGAACTTATCAGAAGACTAGAGTTCAACAGCTTACTCATCTTATTTATCTTCAAGGACTAACTTTCAACAGACTAGTTAACTTATGAATTCATAAAGTCAGGGAGAACGTGTAAGACTAGCGGTACTTCTGATTAAAAGATGAAATTTGTTGATGACAGTTAGTTGAAGTTATGTTTTCAACAGAAGATTAAAGTTTTGAAGATTGAAGATTTATTATCTAGATGGATTGACAAACAGCTGAGGAAGGTTATCAGTTATTGGCTTTCACTCATAACAGCTTTGTCATCAGGACAACAGTCAATCAGATAAGTATTTATTTTACTCATCTGATCGCTTGTGTAAAAGCTTACTGTTTTAAAACGTTCTATTTCAAAACACGCTTTTACAAGTGACAGAAGGGCGGTACAAATTCCCGCTCCTCATTTAATGCGATTTGAATTTGAAAGGTCGTAACTGACGCCGCACGATCAGCACTGACAAGAAACGGATCTAACGGTTAGCTGGTATCACGGAAACCGAAATACCCTAACTCTATAAATACCAATCTGATCAGCCGTGTAGTTCTTTACGCACCCTAAAAATTTCAAAAGCACTTGTGAGAAAATACTTGCAATTTTTCTGCAAAATTCTTCTTGTTCTCTCTACTTTCAACAGATTCGAAATGGCCGCTGAAGGAATGTTCCTCGTTTATGAGTCCTACTATCAATCTGGTACGGATCTAATGAAGGAACTGTTGGAAAAATTCAAATCTGCTTCGTTGGTGAACTTTATGGATTATAATGAGGGAGTAATCTGGACTGATCAAGTATGGAGTACTACAAGACCGCAACTGTTGATTACAATACACTGGAGATTAAGGCTACAGTGGGAGGTAAATCCATAGTCATTACTCCTGCTGTTCTTCATGAAACTTTTGGGCTTCCTAACAGTGGACGACATGACGTCACTGTACTGACGGAAGACAAGCACCAACAATTCTGGGCGATCTGCGCCAAAGAAAGGGAGATGTTGTCTGGCAACATCAAAAAGAAACAATTGAAGGATGAATATCAGCGAATGGCTGATATGGTCTCGAAGCTGATCGAAAATTGCACTTTTTCTCTGGATGCTGTTACCATGAAGAGGTTCAGCATCATGGCCGCCGTTTATTATGGGCTAGAAGTCAACTGGTCCATCATAATTTGGTATATCTTGGCTGGTTTTCTTGAAGTGAAGAAAGGAAAGACTCCCCAAACCAACCACAGGATCACACTCAGTTATTTGCTGTTCAAACTGGGTTGTGATATGACAAATGGAAAGGAAATCCATAAGTCAAAGGCAATGGTGAAGTACTTGCCTGTTCTGAAGAGAAAGGCTGATGAGCCTGAAGGAGATGAAGACGAGGAACCAAAAGTGGTTCCAGCCAAAAGGCCACGAAGATTGGTGAAAACAGCTGAGTTAGCTGTTGAGAAGAAGAAGGCTACTCCTAAGAAAACGGAGACAGTGACTGCTGCTACTAAAGTTACAAAAACAATAGAACAAGTCACTGCTGATGTCAGGAATGCATCCCCCGCATCATCTTGAAGGACACCATCTGATCAAGCTCCTGCTGGGAATGTTTCTCACAGGACAAGAAGTCAACAAAAGGATACTGCTGCTTCAAAACCCATTAAGGGAATATCTAAGAAAACTGCAAGGAAGCAGATGACATTTATAGAAGAGCCTACTAAGTTGGAAAACTTAGTAAGACAAAGTCATGTATCTGCTGAAAGACCTGTTGAAGCTGTTGAGGCTTATGTTGCTGACAAAGCTGATGCGCAACAGTTGACTCAAGCTACACCAACAGTTGAGGCTGTTCAACCTCAGGATGATCCAGATGTCATGATCATCCATCCTATTGCTGCTGCACCTATCTCATCTGCTGGTCCAGCCCCTGCTCCAGCTGATAAAGGAAAGAGAAAGATCGTGATTAAAAGTAAGAAGATCTCCAAAGCTGATAAGAGAAAAAGGGAAGAAGCTGAACAAAGAAAACAGGATGAGATGGATGAGAAGAAGGCACTTGAACTGTGCAAAGTTCAAGAAGCAAAGGATGAGGCAAGAAGGAAAATGTCTGAGGCAGAAAGAAAAGCTGTTGAGGATGCTGAAATGGCTATGGTCATTGAGCTAAGAAAAACTGATGCCTATGGACCTGTCCATGGAGGAGGCATAAAGATAAATGAGGCTGATGGTGAAGGCAAAGCCAGAAAGCCTAAAATGCCTGTTGGAGAGGCCAAGCCCAAAGAAAAGTTTGAAATCAGAAGAGCCTTCAACATTGTATATGCTGATAAAGAACTCTTCAAGAGATTTGAGAAGTCCTTAGCTTATTATGATCAGAAGCTAATGTTAAAGATGCTGTTCACTCAAGAAAAGCCTAGGTACATCAGATGGAGAGACAACAGGCTGAACAGGTCCATAACAGAACTTCAAAATCTGAAGGAGTTAACTGCTGAAGAATAATGGGTTCTGAACTGGCTGAAGACAGACTCCATTCAGAAGGCCTTAGATCCTCATCATGTCAGAGATGCTATGCATCATTATGCAAGGGAGTATGCCCTAGAGGATGCCAAGAAAATTGAAAACTCCTTGCCTGCTAAAAGAATGAAGTCTGACAACGCTGAAGAAAGGGCACTAAACATTGCTACCATGACCGCCTTGAATAGATGGGCAGAAAGGTCAAGATATCAGCAGGGATGTTCGAGCGACATGCCCCAGCTGCCAAGTATTCAGCATGTAATTTTTGGCAAGGAAGTACAAGAGTATAGTGAAGTGCCCAAGGGAAATAATGCTTTTGTGAACCCTTGTGATGTACCAAGTCTTCGTCATTATAAACAACTATGGGTCAATCGATTAATATCGAGGACCTCCCCCCTCGAGTTCACATCGAACATAAACAAATAACCTAACGTCGGCATCGACCTCGATCTCTTCGACTTATCCGACGTAGTGGCCGACGTTCTCTTAAAATTGACCCACTTACAATCGGATCGAATCAATTGCTGAGGATCCATATTCGAACCGAAACGTCCAATCGTGATTCGACCCGGAGTCCCATCTGGGAAACTATAAATAGCCCTCATAAATGAGATAAAAGGTACGCACGTTCCGAGCATTAATTACATTCCGATCTCCAACCTTATCTCGACACTTACTTTAGCATCGGAGGGTTATCGCCGGGTAACCACCGGCATTAACCTGACGTAGTTATCTTTGATTGCAGGTTAGGATCCCTTATACAAATCGAGGATAAGCTTGATTGACCTGCCAATCCTCACATTGACGAGTCGTGAGACCCGAGACACTGATTAGGAATAATTACCCTAACGATAACACACTCATCAATTGGCGCCGTCTGTGGGAACTTTAACTCTGAATCGTAAAAGATGACTACAAGATCTAAAGCAGCTCTGGCTCGAGAGCGAGAGGCCAATCGAGATCAAAACGGGGAAGGTCAAGGTGACAACTTGTTACCTCGAAACCCTGAGCAGCCACAGAATGATGAAGGGGGAACTTCCAGACCCCCGGCCCCACCTATTTTTCAACTTACCAAAGATGACTTGAAGGCACTCTTGGATGACGCCAAGAAGGAGTGGCTAGTAGAAGCCGCAAGGGAAAATCATAACCTTCCCCAAAGACTCTCTCGTGCTGTTATCCAAGACGTCGAGAATGAAGTCGAAGTTGACCAAGCCGATAGTTGGGCAGATAAACGTCAAGCTAGACGCTTGGGGAAACAGGATCATGAAGAACAATCAGTTAGGGAGGTCAACAAACTCGCCTCAGAAGTAAGGTCGCTTCATCAGAAGTTGGACAGGCAAGAAAAAAGAAACGAACTCCCGGTGTCAAATTCCCGATTAAGAAAATCACCCTTTTGCGACGAAATCTTCTTCGAGAGATTGCCACTCGACAAAAGATTACCTACTCAACTGCCTCGTTACTTTGGAACCGAAGACCCTGACGAGCATCTAGCTTCGTTCAACCTCCAGATGCAGCTCCACGGTCTCTCGGACAATGTAGCGGCTAAAGCCTTCTCGACGACACTATTGGGAATGGCACAGTCGTGGTTTGGAAGATTAGAGGAGAAATCCATCTTTGACTACGATCAACTTTGCGACAAATTCATGAGCCAGTTTGGTAGCAAACGAGCAGTTAGACCCCCCGCCAATCACCTATACTCTATCATACACAAACCTGATGAGAGTTTTATGAGCTTTATGGGGAGATTTAACAACGAGCTCCTAAAGGTCGAGATGCCGAGAGTGGACTTCCTAATAACTGTGTTGTTTCAGAGTACCTTGAACAGAGGCTTTGCTAGCGCCATAGTCAGAGAAAATCCATCGACATACGAAAAATTAATGGAAATGGCCAATCAATACATGAACGAGGAGGAAATGAACAAGCTAAGGGGAACATTCTTTGGATTGGCAAAATCCGAAGACAAACAGCCAGTCATCATTACAGATCGTCCGGCGGAAAAAATTCCGAACAATCGATATAATGAAAGGAAAAATAGAAGAGGATACGGAGAAGAAAGAAACTTTAATCCAGGGAAACAAGCAACAGGAAGAATGAACAGAGAGTACCACGACAACTATACTCCTTTGAAAAAACTCAGGTCGGAAATCTTATTTGCCATACAAGATAAAAACTTGCTGAGAAAGCCCGCTGCAATCAGAGACAATCCTAGCTCGAGGAAGTATTGTCGCTTCCATAGACAAAGAGGACACGATACGGACGACTGCTATCAGTTGAGAGATGAAATAGAAAGATTAATAGCAGAGGGACACTTAACTGGCTATGTGAAAGTCTCAAATAATGACCATGCTGCAAATCGACCACATAATAATAGGTCGCGGTCCAGATCTCCCCCAAGGAGGGATCATAATCAGGACACTAGAGAAGAACAGCCCAGGAGAGCCCAGCCTGGAACTATTGTCAATATGATATCGGGGGGGGGGGGCAGCTGGAGGAGACAGTAAGAACTCAAGAAGAGTTGTTTCTCGAATACTCCGAGAGGGAAGCCTGAACGACCGGAAGGAGGTGTTCTCGATACGACCCACGACACAAAATCAAGTAATAGGGTTTGATGACTCTGATCGACAAAGGGATTATTTGCCGTTCAATGACCAGGACGTGCCGGATTGCCCGATGGTAATCACGGCCCAAATTGCTGGAGCTACCGTCAAAAGAATCTTGATAGACTCGGGGAGTTCAGCAAATATCCTTTTCTTGGACGCGCTAGAAAGAATGGACCTCGGTCCAACTCCTTTGGGGACAGTAGTAACACCGCTTATTGGCTTTGGAGGAGCCCAGGTCGTTCCTCGAGGTACGTTAACCCTATCGCTCACCTTGGGAGAGGCTAGCAACTCGAGAACCCGAATGATAAAATTCCTGGTGGTTGAGGCACAGTGTGCTTATAATGTAATATTGGGAAGACCCGCTCTGAACGCTTTTCAGGATATCATTTCTACCTACCACCAAAAACCAAAATTTCCGACGTCTCAAGGAGTCGGCGAAGTAATTGGAAACCTAAAAGACGGGTGGGATTGCTACACAGTCTCCCTCAATCAAGGAGCGAAGAACAAGGAGCTTTGCTCGAAAGCTCAGAAGATAGGCACGGATGTAAAAATCAAGCCGGTTTCCCCGGTCGATTCCGACGATTTACTCAAGCCAGATATGACGCAGGAGAAGAAAGAAAAACAAGAAGAAATCAATTCCAAGAAAAGAAAGTTTGAAAGAATCGAACCACTGGAAGGACACAGATCAATTGAATTGGTACCTGGAGAGCCGTCCAAAACTACTAGAGTAGGAACTCAACTCTCCGAAGGTCTGGAGACCCAATTGATTGAATTCTTAAGGGAAAACGTGGATGTCTTTGCTTGGTCGACCACCGACCTACAGGGAATCGACCCGAAGATCATAGTCCATAGGCTCAATATAGATCCTTCGTCTCGTCCTGCCAGGCAGAAGAAGAGAAACTTTGGCCCAGAAAGAAACAAAATAATAAAGGAAGAGATACAAAAGCTCCTAGATGCTGACTACATCGCTGAGGTTCAGTTCACGGAGTGGCTTTGCAATGTCGTTTTAGTCGCTAAAGGAGGCGGGAAATGGAGAATGTGTAACGATTTCACAGACTTAAATAAACTCTGTCCAAGGGACCCATACCCCCTTCCAAGAATCGACTCCCTAGTCGATTCCACAGCAGGGTGTGCTATTTTGAGTATGATGGATGCCTTCCAGGGTTTCTACCAGATTTTTATGGCTGTGGAAGATCAGGAGAAAATATCATTTATCACAGAGATGGGCGTCTATTTTTTCAAAGTAATGCCATTCGGACTAAGAAACGCAGGTGCGACTTACCAACGACTAGTAAACAAGATGTTCGAAGCATTGATTGGCAAATCAATGGAGGTATATGTCGATGAGATGCTATTAAAAAGTCTTGACGAGAACGACCACCTGGTCCATATTAAACAAGCGTTCGATATAATGAGAAAGTATGGTATGAAACTAAACCCGGCAAAGTGCACATTCGGAGTTAGGTCGGGAAAATTCCTTGGTTATCTAGTAAACGAAAGGGGAATAGAGGCCAACCCGGAAAAGATCCAAGCGATAATTGACCTCAAAGCCCCGCGTAACTTGAATGAAGTGCAAAAACTCGTCGGCAAGATCACGGCCCTGAATCGATTTATATCTCGATATGCCGACAAAAGCCTCCCCTTTTTCAAAATCATGAGAAACGCAAAGAAATTCGAGTGGTCGGAGGAATGTGATCGGGCTTTCGAACAATTAAAAGCATATCTGGTATCTCCTCCTCTTCTAGCAAAACCACAGGGCAACGAAGATCTCCACCTCTATGTAGCTGTCTCTGAACAAGCGATCAGCTCGGTCCTGGTGAGAATGGAAGCTAAGGACAACTACACGATATACTATGTGAGTAGAGTCTTGCAAGGCCCTGAAAAGAATTACTCTGTAATCGAAAAGTTCGCCCTCGCCATAATAACCACTGCTCGAAAGTTGAGACCCTATTTCCAGTCCCATAAAATCGTCGTCCTAACTAATCAACCACTAAGGCAGACGTTATCTAAACCAAACGTGTCAGGACGATTAATCAAATGGGCCGTGGAGTTGGGGGAATATGATATCCAATACCAACCCAGAACGTCGATAAAGGGGCAGATACTGGCCGATTTTGTGCTCGAGAGCACTCAAGTAGAAGAAGAGAAAAAAGAAATATGGATGCTTCATGTCGACGGGTCATCGACATCAGTGGGAGGTGGTGCAGGAATTTATTTCCAAGGCCCCAATGAAGAAGAATTGGAATTCGCTTTAAAGTTGGATTTTATCGTGTCAAACAATGAAGCGGAGTACGAAGCCTTATTGGCCGGCCTGAAAATGGCAACTGAAACAGGAATTCAGAATCTCGTTGCTTATACCGATTCGCAGTTAGTCGAGAAATAATTCAAAGGATTATTTGAGGCCAAAGAGGATTCGATGATAAAATACTTGTCTTTAGTTAAGACTCAAGTTTCAAAGTTTGAGACCTTTCAATTGGAATACATAAGGGGAACTGAAAATACGAGAGCCGACGCGCTTTCAAAGTTTGGGAATTTAATAGAAGGAATCACCACAAGAAAGGTAACACTAATGATATCGAGCAAGCCTGCCATTGACATGCGGCGTGACGTTCTATGTACGGAAGTTCTGAATCTCCAGAGCGATGAACCGACATGGAAAACAGAGTTATTAGATTATCTAATCAAGGGAACACTACCAACCGATCGCTCTGAAGCTCGACGACTCAAGTACAGGGCTCCTCACTATGCTATTATCAATAATGATTTATACCGACGATTCGTCACCGGAGTACTCCAAAAATGCATAGCATTTCCTCAAACCGACTTGATCCTTAAGGAGGTTCATGAGGGTTCTTTTGGAAGCCACTCGGGCGGCAGAGCACTAGCAATTAGAGTATCTCGTTTTGGATATTATTGGCCATCTTTGATGAAAGACGCCAACAGTCACGCCAGAAAATGCGCCAAGTGCCAGTATCACGCAACTATGCCTCATCAACCTGCCCAATTAATGGAGTCGATCTCGATTTCATGGACCTTCGATCAGTGGGGCGCAGACTTGGTCGGACCATTACCTGTAGCCAGAGGGCAGAAACGTTTCTTACTGGTGGGAGTCGAGTACTTTAGCAAATGGATAGAAGTCGTGCCGTTAAAACAGATCACCCAAACTCAGATTGTCAACTTCTATTGGTCGATAATCTGCAGGTTTGGACTTCCAAGGGTGATCATCTCAGATAATGGTGCGCAATTCGTAGGAAAAAGAGTGACCGACTGCTGCACGAAACACAAAATAACGCAGCGATTCACATCAGTTGGATGCCCGCAGACCAATGGACAGACCGAAGTGACTAATAGAGAAATTTTAAGATTACTGAAGAAGAGGTTGTCGGAAGCTGGAGGTGCCTGGCTGGATGAATTACCATGGGTCGTATGGGCTAATCAAACCAAGGAGAAAACGGCAACCGGAGAAACACCTTTCAGTCTAGTTTATGGTTCCGAAGCAGTGGCCCCAGCAGAATTAGAAGTACCATCTCCAAGAGTCGATCTTTACGATCACTCAGACAACGCTGACAAAAGGAACTTCGAGCTCGACCAACTAGAATCAAAGAGAGAAAGGGCCTCCGCAAGGATACAAGCCTACAAAACCACGATGGCAAAGGCATATGATAAGAACGTAAGATTAAAAATTTTCCAGGTAGGAGACCTCGTGCTGAAACGAGTCGACGTCTCGAAGAAGAAAGCAAAGCTTGACTGCAACTGGGAAGGTCCTTTCAAAGTGGTCGAAGTTGGAAAGAAGGGGGCTTATCGATTAAAGACGATGGAAGGAGAACTTGTGAAAAGGACCTGGAATGGGAGAAACCTCAGAAAATTCTATACTTAAGAAATTTTCTTTAGTTTGTCTATATTTCCAGCTGTCTATATTTCCAGCTATTTTGTAATTGTACTCCCAGCTGTTTTGTAATTTCCTGGACAGGTACAAATCTTTCCTTTATTTTTGAAACTAATGCCAAGTTCTTTTGTTATTCTCTAAATGTTATCACATAGATCTCCAAATCGGCGAAATCGCTAAATGTACCTCGATGGCCGTTGAGGCATCGAGAGGAAATCTCCAAATCGTCGAAATCGGCAAATGTACCTCGATAGCCGCTGAGGCATCAAGAGGAAATCTCCAAATCGTCGAAATCGCCAAATGTACCTCGATAGCCGTTGAGGCATCGAGAGGAAATCTCCAAACCGTCGAAATTGCCAAATGTACCTCGATAGCCGCTGAGGCATCGAGAGGAAATCTCCAAATCGTCGAAATCACCAAATGTACCTCGATAGTCGTTGAGGCATCGAGAGGAAATCTCCAAATCGTCGAAATCGCCAAATGTACCTCGATAGCCGTTGGGGCATCGAGAGGAAATCTCCAAATCGTCGAAATCGCCAAACGTACCTCGATTATAATCGAAATTGCAGAGCAAAAAGCTATAAACAAGCTAAGTATAAATGTATCTCGATTATGGTAAAGGCATCGATCATAAATCGCATCAAGAAAGACGTTTGGAGATAAATAATTGAGATCGATGACTGCATTGAATAATCGAAATTGCGGAGCAAAAGGCTATGGATAAGCTAAGTATAAAACGTATCTCGATTATGGTAAAGGCATCAATCATAAATCGCATCGAGAAAGACGTTTGGAGATAAATAATTGAGATCGATGACTACATTGAATAATCGAAATTGCGGAGCAAAAGGCTATGGATAAGCTAAGTATAAAACGTATCTCGATTATGGTAAAGGCATCAATCATAAATCGCATCTAGAAAGACGTTTGGAGATAAATAATTGAGATCGATGACTACATTGAATAATCGAAATTGCGGAGCAAAAGGCTATGGATAAGCTAAGTATAAAACGTACTCGATCATAATAAAGGCATCGATTGTAAAAGCAACATCGACAAAGTAGTGATATATCTCGATTATAATGAAGGCTTGGATTATAAATCAATGTCGACAAATACATTCAGAAATAAAAATTGAAGTTCTGAATAAAAGAAACAAGTCCAAAAAGTAGAGATATTAATGATTATTGATCTTACACGTTTTCGTTGGTTCGATAAGGGTGATGTAAAAATGCTGTGCAACGTAAGTAAATGGATATAAAAGATCAATAATATTGTATTCAATGTGATCGAGTACATATTACAATAATTAGGAGTCCTATCCGAGCATTATTGGATGCCGTACAAGCTAGAGGGCGAAATATATACGAGCTAGCCTATGCTATTATTCCCAAGTGAGTCTGAGCAGCTGTCTCGAAGGAAGAGCACCTGGGAAGTGTATCGTCGTCATAAATGCGTGGGGTATTTATAACAGAATTGATGGGCTTGGGCCTAGGCTCGGCCCAACAGTACCTCTCGAGCTCGGGTTCCTTTTAATGGTTCGGAATAGTTTACTTAGAACCCTGGGCCAGCTTTTGGTTCCTGGGGGCAGGAGCTGGTGTTGTTCGAATTGCATCGAGCCTGCGAAGGCAGGGGATCCGAATTACCCCTCATCAATACTCCCCCACTTCTCGAGCGTGAAGCGGAGCTTGCGCTCGAAGAAGTACAAATTATGTCGCACGCTATTACGAGATGAGCCGCTCATAGTGTGTTTCGGATATGCCTCGTTAAAAACCTAACTCGGAAAAACCCATTGGGATAAAAACCGAGCCAGGGAAAAAGAGTTCATACATAAGAAACAGTATACCGGCGTTTTGTAAAGATAACCTCGTCGTAGGACCTTGAAATAGTAATATTCTTTATTGTTCCACGATGCTTCATTCAATTCCTTGATGAATGCTTTCCAAATTTTCCGATCATAATAAAGGGGTTAATGGAATACCATGGGGACAATTTCTGGGGAATTTACCCCACAACTTGTAAGTAAAGGACCGATGATGCAATTCTCAGAAGGATAACATTAGATTTTTACTCTGAGTAAGTTCAATCCGTTGCGGTTACTCGGGGACCTGTTTGCAATTTTACCTTTTTAACCCCGTATATATATGTTGACCCGTTGAAAAATTACTTCCATATTGCATTCTCTCTTGAGCTCGGAGTATTTGAATCGAAAAGGTACTCACTTTAATACATTCGTTTTTGAATCCATAATGTCAAGTTCTAGAAGTTCAAAAGGCAAGAATAAGGTCGAAGAGAACCAAGAGTCCGATCCTTTATTAAAGCTTGTTGATGATTACGAAGATGGAGAATTTCGTGAAGGAGGCGAGGATGATGATCCGAGCGAGGATCTCGAAGAAAATGAGGTCGAGAAACGCAGCATCGGCGAGGGTGCCTTTGTTAGGATTTTCAAACATACCCATGCTTCTAAGGCCGTAACTTCGAATAGGTCAGAACTTCCCGCTAGAGAAACTTCCTGTTATTTCTCAAAGAAGGATCGTGTTTACCTCGAGGCGGAATTCGGGAAATTTCTTCCCAAAGGGTTTTCGATCGTCATCCCTTCTTATACTGAACGTGCTACCGAGCCCCCGGCTGGCTGTCAAGCCTTCTATGAGAGTCAATTTTCTTGTGGTTTGCGTATCCCGTTCATTCCCCTTATCAGAAACGTCTTGTCCTTCTTTTCGCTTTTCCCCGCTCAGCTTCTCCCGCACTCTGTTGCGTATATAGTAGCGTTCAGTGCTCTTATGGAGGCAAAAGGGGAAGAGGCCTCCTTTAGCAACTTTTGGCAAATATTCCGAATGGATTTATGTAAAGGTTCGAATGCAGGGTTTGTGTCTATCAACCAGAGGTCGAAATGGCCTTTTCTTACAAACATATCAACGGGAAAGAGTAAAGGTTGGAAGAGGAGGTTCTTCTTTGTGAAAGGCCCTGATATCCCAATATCAGAAAGTGGTACAAAAACAAGACCATATCGATGGGATGGTGCAAATACTTGGACATACGGCTCTCGTAAAATTAAAGAGAAGCTCAGCCACCGTCTTTCCGATGATTTTCTCAAGCAGTTGCGGTCCAATCCTTACCGGACCAAGTTTCTAATTCAGGAAGGCGTTTTGCGATTGGCTGGGTTGAGCCACTGTGATTATCCTGCCCCAGAGATTAAATATCCCAGTCAATCCTCCGAAGGATCTCTTCCGCGGATCGGTGACCTGCCAGCCTTTAGTGCTCCGATCCTTCCCCCTCTTTCTTTGGGTAGGCTTCTTATTTTCTGTCTATTTTGAGGTTTGACCGAACAACTCTTATTGTTTAAACCCGTGCACAATTTGTATTATCCCTGCAGGTCGAGTCGTCGAGAAATTCCGAGTGTCCGCTGCCGGCACGGTCGAAGATAAGCGGTTTTATTTCGACCCGTTACCTTATTCCTCCGAAAGAAGGGCGGACACAAGTAATTTAGGTGGAAGTTCAGTCATCATACCAGTCTCGATTCCCGATTTGAGAGGGCTTGGCACTATGAGTTCCCTGAACTCTGCCACTGCCGGTCCTCTTCGAACCTTGTTTTCCCCTGATACTTCTGCTCTTTCGTCCGTCGGCTATAGTCAGCATTCTTGGAACCGGATTCAGGGTATCCAGGTGTTGGGATTCGGTAAGATAAACAGCCCTAGGCACAGCGGAATATAAAAATTTTAGGACCTCTTACGGAATCTTGCCAGGATACTACTCTAGGTGTGTATATATGAACGTAAGTAAAACGATAGTATAAACAGTTGTAGTTATACCTATCTCCTTGCAAATCCTTAGCTAGCAAAAACGAACTCTGAATTTCTCCTCAGCCAAATCGATCCAAGCTCTGCAGCAGCGCCCCACGTGTTGCGCCTCTACGGGTTGATACACCACAATTACACGAAAATAATAAATCTTGATCAGCTAGAACACAAGATATATTATGATCTAGGATATAGGAACGATTTTGGAACAAGAATCGAAAACGAAAATTCTTCCAAAAGAAGAACAGGGTTCGGTCGATTGCAGTGTGGGAGAGGGAGAGAGAATTTTTTGCTCTTGCTCAATTTTTGCTTATGGAGTTGTGTGAAAAATAACTACAAGAAGGCTACTTATAGTTATCTCTCTAACCTAGTCCTATTAGGACTAGGGCTCTTCTCTCCTACATGGGCCATGGCCCTCTTTAATTAGAAGACCAAGTCTTCTAATTAATTCATGGCCCAGTTAATTAATTTGACCAGGCTTTATTTAATCTCCCAATTAAATAGCCCAATTAATTAACTTAATCTCCCATTTAATTAAATCAGACTCTAAGTCCATTTAATTAAAATCCCTTTTAATTAATTAAATCCAACTTAATTAATTAATCCACAAATTAAATTCCAATTTAATTTATGATCCTGATCCAATTCCAATTGGATCCCATTTTGTTCCAATTGGGTCGACCCAGTCGACCCACCCATAATAATCGACCCAGTCGATTATTTACCCAGTCGACCCAGTCGACTCGGTCGTTCTTATTTCCTCGCTTTCGCTTCATGTGTATTGTGTATGCCCCCGTAGGTTCACCACATAATTGGCCGTGGGTTATAATTAAATATTATTTAATTATTCGAGTAAGACTTACTCTAAATCAATCGAACACTCTGTCGATTGATCATTCCAAAATTAGCACCCCTGCCAATTTGGGAATTCTCCCACACTCCACGGTCGATGTCCAGCCACAAGCCCATGGAGCCCAATCACTGGTGAATTAATTCAGTGAACCTTTTATCATTTACAATTACCATATACGACATAATCTCTCCATCGATCCATCTCCCAGTCGAGACTTAAGGGTATGGTCTTTCATCGGTTTCCCTTTTCTTTTGTCTTGACCTTATGCATTCTGGTCTCGAAATAATTCTCTTTGACTTAACCTTTATGAGCTACTTACATAAAGCTGTCAGATACCTCGGCCGAGGATTTTACCAGAATTAATTTCTCACAGAATTCCATAGGAGAATTTCCCAACCTATCAAGTCGGGTCAATGGATCCTTTGTTGATGATATGAATCTGCATACGAGTTCCTCTATACCCAATATGAGTCCACAGAGACTTTCTGGCGATCTCCAGTCAGTCGGGACTCAAATCAAAGCATAGACGTTCTCGCACCAGATAAACCCTATCATCTCAAGTAGTTAGGGATCGTTCCTCGTATACTATTGTAAATTGGAATAACTTCAACCCCGATATGCGACTACCGCTTCCATGGTGAGTTATTTCCTAATTGGGGTATTCAGTGCGCTTGCCATCCCAGCAAGCCACCCACTTATGTGTATCGACTATCCCAGTCACGCTCGTGGACCCCAGCGTTCTCCAGTTCATCGGAGTATACACAATAGTGAGAGTCTAACCGAATCCAACGATGTCCTATCTCGATTGGATTCTACGACTCTTGAATATGTTCTAGATCACGGCCTTGGAGATCAGTCCACGGGTTGTCCCATAGCCCTGTGATCTAAGGACTTCTATCCTTATGCGTAGATTATTATTACATAAGATAAAGATGACCATATAATAAAATGCATTTATTAATCCAATTGAATGGTCCTTTCAATTAAATGCAGCCAAAATAGTTGGCTTGCAGGACACTATTCTATCAATCTCCCACTTGTACTAAAGCCAACTTTTCATACTTCTGATTCCCATCTTAGACAGATGTTTTCGGATGCCTTTGAGGCAATGGCTTAGACAGCGGGTCCGTCGTATTATCCCTTGAGGTGACACGTTCCATCTTTATGTCTCCTCTACCAATGATATAACATATCAAATGGTATCGTCTTAGTTCGTGCTTGGATTCTGATGAGATCTCGACTCCTTCGCTTGCGAGATAGCTCCATTATTATCACAGAAGATAGTAATGGCTCGACAATGCTAGGTATCACATCCAATTCCTGGATGAAGTTTTTCATCCAAACAATTTTCTTTGCTGCTTCACACGCGGCAATGTATTCTATTTCGGTGGTCGAATCTGCGGTAGTGTCTTGCTAGGAGCTCTTCCAACTTACCGCACCACTATTGAAACAGAACACGTATCCAGATGTCGACTTGAAGTCGTCTACATCACATTGGAAGCTAGAATCAGTATAGCCTTCCAATTTCAATTCTCCTCCACCGTATACCAAGAACAATTCCTTAGTCCTTCTCAGGTACTTTAGAATTGCCTTTACGGCTATCCAGTGCTGCTCACCTGGATCAGACTGGTAGCAACTTGTAACGCTTAAAGCGTATGCTACGTCTGGTCTCGTACATAACATACCATACATTATGCTTCCTATTGCGGATGCATATGGTACTCGAGACATATTGCTTCTCTCTTCATGCGTCTTTAGGGCCATAGACTTAGAGAGTGCAATTCCATGTCTCATTGGAAGCAATCCTCTCTTGGATTCTTCCATATTAAATCTTTTCAAGATTTTATCTATGTACTGGGATTGGGAGAGGCCCAGCAGTCCTTTTGATCTATCTCGGTAGATCCTTGTACCTAGTACAAAGGATGCTTCTCCCAAATCCTTCATTGAGAATTGTGTAGATAACCATGCTTTAGTTTCGGACAACACTTTCACATTCCAATGAGAAAAATGTCATCAACGTAAAGCACCAAAAATTCAACTGTACTCCCACTGATCTTCTTGTACACGCAAGGTTCGAACACGTTTTTGATGAATCCAAAAGTTTGGATTGTTTCATCGAAACGAATGTTCCAACTTCGGGAAGCTTGCTTCAGTCCATAAATGGACCTCTGGAGTTTGCACACCTTGTGCTCATCTCCTTTGGATGCATATCCTTTTGGTTGCTCCATGTAGATCTCCTTTTCAATGTCCCCATTGAGAAAGGGAGTCTTCACATCCATCTGCCATATCTCGTAGTTATACCACGCAGTTATGGCCAGCAAGATTCGAATGGATTTAGGCATTGCGACGGGCGAGAAGTTCTCCTCAAAGTCGATACCTGACCTTTGAGTGTATCATTTTCCCACTAGTCGCGCCTTGTAGGTTATTACCTCTCCGTTCACTCCAAGCTTTCGCTTATAGATCCACTTGCAACCCATGGGAGCTACTCCCACTGGTGGATCTACCAAGGCCCAGACCTTGTTCGAGTGCATGGAGTCCAATTCGAATTCCATGGCTTCACGCCACCTTCCCGAGTCTATGCCTAGCATAGCCTCTTCGTAAGTCCTTGGGTCGGTTAGAGACTGTCTAGTCTCACGCAGCAGACTGTAGTACCTCTTGGGTTCTCTACGTTGTCTTTCTGACCTACGAAGTATCGGTGTACTCTCTGATGCACTTTCATGCTCTTGTTCTCCCACTGCCTGTGGTGATGGGTCAGCTTGATCGACCTCTTCGGTCTTTTCAGCTTCAGTGACCTCATCTAGTTCTACGTTGTGTTCCTTCTTGTCCACCAAGAAATCCTTCTCCAAGAAGTGTGCGTTCCTTGAGACAAACGTAGTTTGTCTTGTAGGATCGTAGAACTTGTATCCTATTGAGTTTTCTGGATACCCCACGAATTGCATAAGATGGACTTTACGTCCAACTTATCTCCCACTAGCTTATTCACATAAGCGGGAGACCCCATATGCGCATGAATGCATATGAAGGTACAATACCAAAACTCATATCACGTGATATGTTTTGGAACTGGCTTCACAGATACTTACCCCAGTATCTTTGATTTTCTCGATCAAGTTTTTATTTGATTGGATAAGGAATTTCATGTAAGATTTCTTAATGGACATTTACATGTCCAGAATGCTCAACAACTGGCAATGTTTTGAGCGAGTCTTACATTTCGAGAATCCAATTCTCCATTAAATAATCAATGGCGTACTGCTAATGCATGTTTGATTTTGAATCGATCCAAATCTCTTACATGCTTTCATTGATTAGGCTCTCTTTTCTTTTATTCCAAAAGTAATTTGGAATTGTACATCACAACGTACTTTTACCCACGAGGGTACTAGAGACGCCTTATCTCCCACTAATGCTTTAGTGTTTCTACACACTTATAAATGGATTAAATCCATTGCAATTGTTTATGCCTCTTGGTTGCCTAGCAACCAACTACTAAATCTAATTTCCATTAAGCAAGATTCGAAAGTCGGTTACTATATACAGCATCCCAGTCAAGCTTGACCTAGTCGAGCTTAGTCTTTTGAATCTTTTAATTCGGAAATATGTTTTAGTATTCGTGTATAGCCTTTCGGTTTCTACAACGACTCAAGTGTGTGAAATCTTGATTATTTATATTTTATTGACTATGCATATTATATTTAGTCGATATATGAGTATCCATACTCATTTGCTTATGTACACCTTTTGCGTATCAATCTTATAGCGCAATCAGTTCCAACCATTATGGAACTATCACATCTCTTAAGACAAGGGATGGTATAAGCAAATTCCAATGATCTAAATAATTCATGGCTTTAGATGCATTGAATGCATCAATGAGTGCTTCATCGGGCATCCAACACCCTTATGCATTACTTTAACCATAAGGTTAAGTTCAATAAAATTTAATCATCCCTTATGGGATGAATAGGTTCAATTCCCTTTTCCCTTGATCTTAATCCATGGAAGAATCATTTTGATTGACTTTTCAACTTATCATCCTTACAGAAAAACCTCCAAGGTTATTTCCCTTTAGAGAGGATACATTCCTCTTCTTCCATCTCTCGAGCCTTTTGAGGCCTTTTCACAAGATGTTACTTCCCATTCATGGGAGACTTCATGTTTGCCTTCAAGAAAATTTGGACTTGAGAACCATCCTCAACCCTCTGGTGAAACTTATCACCTTTCTTATTTGAAGAGTAACTTCGAAAAAGGCAGCTTGGTGAAACCTATCACCATTCCAGTCGAAGTGTAACTTCGAAAGGAAAAACAATGAAATCTTTGTAAGGAGATTAGTCCTTGATTGGACTCGAGAATAATTTCTCAAGTTTCGAAGTCATTCAAAATTCATTTGGGTTCAGTCAATTTATTTGATTCAAGTATGATGGTAAATATTCATGGATACATAACTTATGATAAACTATCATAAACATGACGATAAATACGCGGCAGATTAATATCAATGCATAATTTACAAACATGGTTTTCATTTGTAAATTACTCCCACTATTTTTGTCGAATACTTATGCCCCCACATAAGGTTCGGGAAATAAAAATTTCCTAATGGGCTCAAGGCCCAAATGTAATCGCTCAGTACCCACGACTCGTTGGCCATACCAATCGATCCACTTGGTGGGCGATCACGTCGCCGGTTAACCATCCCAGCTAACCCTTGAGTTCATTCAGCCTCGGTTTTCGTTATGGACCCACGACTCGTGAGACATCCATACTTACTCGCGTTAAATCATGTCCAATACTCGTGAAGAGAAATAGTTCAATCCTAGACGCCCCACGACTCGTGAGACAGCGCCTAAAACCTTGCTATCCCCTCCCTTGGCACTAAACTCGTGCATCGAGGCAATAGACATATCATCTTCCTATAGCTCGACCCACGACTCGTGAGACATCGAGATATATTTGTACAATATGCCTAAGACCTAGTAATTGGATAGGCTCGGACCATAGACTCCATTCATATGCGCCCGTTATTCGATTTAATATTATAATTGAATTTTAGGTTCAATTGGAGGTTTTAAAGTTTTCTTGTGCGAGGTCTCATCAGATTATGCTTATCTTGTTTACGTGATTTATTCTAAGCATGCATGACATACATCAAAGAATAATAGTAAACATACATCACCTAGCAGGATATGATTGATCGATTGCCCATCCTATGCGATTCATCACGAGCCAAGTGATGAATCAATTGGTCAGTCTAGGGTGGAAATTAAATGTCCTAAACTATTACAATTTTCAAACCCATACATCATGGGCCTTCTTGTAATATCCAGCTTGATTGGGCCTCCATGTAATGAATTGGGCCTCCATGTCCTCCAAGGTAAATGGGCCTCCATGCGGATCTCCAAGTCTTCATGAGGTCTTCTTGGCTCCAAGCCTAATCTAAGCCTAGCTTACATAATTTAAATGGTCCTATTCTATTACATTTGTTTGCGCAAGCAAGGGCACCAATCAGGCCCATTTAATTACAACCCAAAAATAAATAAACCAAAACTACACAGGGCTTAGGGGCAAAATCGACCAATCCACATATTCACTCAAGAACATGCATAAATTCACATAAGGGCATAAATGTAAATTTACCGGCTTCATTAATTTTAATTCGCAAAAAATCATCCAAGTTAATTAATTTTGAATTAACAATTAACCTCCAAGATTAATTAACTCTAACTTGAGTTCTAAGTAATCAACAACTCTTATCTTGATTAAATTGGTTAATTAAGGTAATCTAAATCTCTAAGATTCTTACCTTATCCAAAACTCTAAGTTTTCCAAAATTCCCAAATCTCCAAGATTTTCAAGATAATCCTATTTTGTCTAGATTAGTTTAATTAAGGTAGTGTTCACATCTAACAAGATAACTACCTTATCCAAAAACTCCAAGTTTCCTAATCTAATAAGATCTCTAAGATCTTTAATCTTGGTAACTTACTAGAAGACATTAATTATAATTAAATGTCTTATCACAAATGAAACTCTAAGTTTCCTTGTTTAATAAGATCTCTAAGATCTTTCAATCTTGGTAACTTACTAGACATTAATTCTAATTAAATGTCTTATCACAAAAGAAACTCTAAGTTTCCTTGTTTAATAAGATCTCTAAGATCTTTCCAAGATTCACCAAGATTCCATAACAATCAAATCTCCAAGATTTTCAGATTTATCAAAATAGGCAGAATTAGAGTCCAACCAAAAGTCAGCCAATATGTGACCAATTGAGGATTGCCACGTGGCCAACACACGTGACCACAAAGTCCGCGCGTGGGCTGTCTGTGGCAGCCACGGCTGCGCGTAGCAGTGCACGGCGGCGCGTGGCTGTGCGTGACAGCATGCGGCAGACAGCCCGTGGGCTGCTGTCGTGTGCCGCACGCGCAGCCTGTGTGCTGCTCGCACGCTGCTGTGGGCAGCAGCTCGCGGTGGCCGCCCAGCCGCGGTGCGTTGCCGTGCACCGCCGCGTGCCACCGTGGTTGGATCCAAAAAATTTTTTTTTTGTTTGTGTTTCGATTACTTTTGATTTAATTAAACAGATCCAGTCTAAATAAATCCCAATCCAAAAATAAAACTATCATGATAAAATTTTCGAATCCAAAATTAAACATTAACTCCAAGTTAATTAAACATACGTCCTAAAACATGCAAAGTTAAAGAACTAGCCACATAAATCAAACATATGATTTAATAAACACAGAATTTGCAAATTCATATATATACAAAGCCTAGAGTTGGCTCTGATACCACTGTTGGGATTCGGTAAGATAAACAGCCCTAGGCACAGCGGAATATAAAAATTTTAGGACCTCTTACGGAATCTTGCCAGGATACTACTCTAGGTGTGTATATATGAACGTAAGTAAAACGATAGTATAAACAGTTGTAGTTATACCTATCTCCTTGCAAATCCTTAGCTAGCAAAAACGAACTCTGAATTTCTCCTCAGCCAAATCGATCCAAGCTCTGCAGCAGCGCCCCACGTGTTGCGCCTCTACGGGTTGATACACCACAATTACACGAAAATAATAAATCTTGATCAGCTAGAACACAAGATATATTATGATCTAGGATATAGGAACGATTTTGGAACAAGAATCGAAAACGAAAATTCTTCCAAAAGAAGAACAGGGTTCGGTCGATTGCAGTGTGGGAGAGGGAGAGAGAATTTTTTGCTCTTGCTCAATTTTTGCTTATGGAGTTGTGTGAAAAATAACTACAAGAAGGCTACTTATAGTTATCTCTCTAACCTAGTCCTATTAGGACTAGGGCTCTTCTCTCCTACATGGGCCATGGCCCTCTTTAATTAGAAGACCAAGTCTTCTAATTAATTCATGGCCCAGTTAATTAATTTGACCAGGCTTTATTTAATCTCCCAATTAAATAGCCCAATTAATTAACTTAATCTCCCATTTAATTAAATCAGACTCTAAGTCCATTTAATTAAAATCCCTTTTAATTAATTAAATCCAACTTAATTAATTAATCCACAAATTAAATTCCAATTTAATTTATGATCCTGATCCAATTCCAATTGGATCCCATTTTGTTCCAATTGGGTCGACCCAGTCGACCCACCCATAATAATCGACCCAGTCGATTATTTACCCAGTCGATCCAGTCGACTCGGTCGTTCTTATTTCCTCGCTTTCGCTTCATGTGTATTGTGTATGCCCCCGTAGGTTCACCACATAATTGGCCGTGGGTTATAATTAAATATTATTTAATTATTCGAGTAAGACTTACTCTAAATCAATCGAACACTCTGTCGATTGATCATTCCAAAATTAGCACCCCTGCCAATTTGGGAATTCTCCCACACTCCACGGTCGATGTCCAGCCACAAGCCCATGGAGCCCAATCACTGGTGAATTAATTCAGTGAACCTTTTATCATTTACAATTACCATATACGACATAATCTCTCCATCGATCAATCTCCCAGTCGAGACTTAAGGGTATGGTCTTTCATCGGTTTCCCTTTTCTTTTGTCTTGACCTTATGCATTCTGGTCTCGAAATAATTCTCTTTGACTTAACCTTTATGAGCTACTTACATAAAGCTGTCAGATACCTCGGCCGAGGATTTTACCAGAATTAATTTCTCACAGAATTCCATAGGAGAATTTCCCAACCTATCAAGTCGGGTCAATGGATCCTTTGTTGATGATATGAATCTGCATACGAGTTCCTCTATACCCAATATGAGTCCACAGAGACTTTCTGGCGATCTCCAGTCAGTCGGGACTCAAATCAAAGCATAGACGTTCTCGCACCAGATAAACCCTATCATCTCAAGTAGTTAGGGATCGTTCCTCGTATACTATTGTAAATTGGAATAACTTCAACCCCGATATGCGACTACCGCTTCCATGGTGAGTTATTTCCTAATTGGGGTATTCAGTGCGCTTGCCATCCCAGCAAGCCACCCACTTATGTGTATCGACTATCCCAGTCACGCTCGTGGACCCCAGCGTTCTCCAGTTCATCGGAGTATACACAATAGTGAGAGTCTAACCGAATCCAATGATGTCCTATCTCGATTGGATTCTACGACTCTTGAATATGTTCTAGATCACGGCCTTGGAGATCAGTCCACGGGTTGTCCCATAGCCCTGTGATCTAAGGACTTCTATCCTTATGCGTAGATTATTATTACATAAGATAAAGATGACCATATAATAAAATGCATTTATTAATCCAATTGAATGGTCCTTTCAATTAAATGCAGCCAAAATAGTTGGCTTGCAGGACACTATTCTATCACCAGGAATACGAGAAGCTTATGAGTCGAAAGAGAAATGCTGAGCACCCCGGACCTTCAAGGAGAGTAAAGCCCTTTGGCGTGAGTTCTGACTCTGTTCCATGTCGAGAGGGTAGGTCGGAGCCCGATGTGGTAGATTTCATGGACGAGCACCTCCGTGGTAGTAGGGCTGCTGGATATCCTGAAGATGGTACCATTCTAACCGATCTGGATTCGGGTGGTGAGAATGAGTTCGATAAAGCCGCTAGAATCTATATGGCCAGTCGGTTTAAACGGGATATCCTGCTTCATTCCGTCAAGGGTGATTTTGAGGTTTTGAGTGATTTCTCCCGAACGTATCACGAGGTAAATGCTCGTCTTTTGACTATCTGTTCTTTCTTTAGTGCCCTTAACATTTCGGTGCTATCTTTAAATTACTTCATAGATCGGAGATCTGTTCGCCATCCAAACCTATCGCTTAGCATTGCTGGAGCAGGAGTCGCAGGATGCTCATGATGCGTATGCGCAAATTTTCGTTGATAACCAAACTCTTCGATCTCAATTAGCAGAAAGTCAACGAGAAATATCTCAAGTAAAGAAGGAGCTCGAAGAAGCAACTATGAAACGTTCCTCGTCTGTGGAAGAAGATTTGCTGTTATCCGTTAAAGAGAGAAGTGCCCTTGAAGAAGAGCTGAAGAGGGTAAAGATCGAACTTGAGTTAGCAAAGTAAGATTCCGAGCGTGCGTACGCCCAAGGCCGAGAAGAGGCTGTGATTCCAGCCATACGAGAATTCTTGGAATCTCCAGTCTTAGATCCCTTAGTCCAAAGGAGAATGGGAGGGATCCTTCAAACGATCTTCTATAAAGGGGTTCAACAATTGGTTTCGGCCGAGAGAATTCCAGATAACATGGACGAATACTATCAGCATATGAACCCTTTTAAAAATGCTGAAGGGAAGGAATACAAAGCTTCCTCTTTACCCAAGACGGATATAAAATGGCAGGATCATCGCTTTGCCCCCTTCGTGGAGGAGTTTGTCATTCCGATGCCTAACCCAGACTTGCTCGAGCGCTCTAACGACGATTACCCTTCTGCTTCAGAGAAAAAAGGAAGATGTTAACATAGAGGACGGGTCGGATAAGGAAGATGATCGACCAGTTGACCAGGCTAATCCATTAGGCAGCGGCGGCGAAGATGGCGTCGGTCCGAATGTTAAGTTCGATCACGCCTTAGGGGGTGATTTATAGTCTCGTATTTAGGGATCGAATGTATACATGTATGTAACCCACTTTTGTAATCGAATTTGTTTTCCTTTCGGTTTTACTCGTGTAACTTGTAAATTCCAATCTTGCAAATATTTGGACACCTGAAGCTTTTCGTAGTTCGATGTTTTTTCGGATTCTATGCTCGATATCTTTTTATTCCATATGGAATCTTTCTTGAAGGTCGCATCGATTCCACTATCATGATTATAGGTTCTAGCGCCTATAAATATGAGGACCTCTTCAAATTTTGTCAGAGAATATTCTCAGAGATCGGAGCTCTTCCTCTATATTTTGCACTCTTCTAATTTCTCAACTCTCTCCCCGTTTATCATGGAAAACATACCAGGCAAAGCAATCGACCCCAAACAGCTGTTTGGTGGCTTGAAGAATAAGAATCCGAGCAAAGAGCACAAACCTGCCAAGGAGGCCAAACCTTCCAAATCCTCTTCTAAGACCTCTGTGTCTTCCCCGAAAGCTCCTTAAGGGGGGGAAAATAAGAAAGAGAAAAGCACTTCCTCAAGGCAAACCAAGGGCAGTTCCAGCAAGTCCATTTTGGATGAAGAGCTCGAGGCAGCGCTCGGGGGTTCTTCCCCGAAAGTTGTCGAGTCTTCGAGTGAAGATCCTGTCAGAGAAAAGACTCCCGTTCCTTCCTCGAACAAAAGGCCTTATTCCGATGGGGTCACTCCCATTGAGGCTTTGCAAAATCTTGCTATTGGTAGCAAACCATCCTCCGATGCTTCAACTGTTCCCCCCGCAGGAGGTCTCAGCAAAAAACCCAAGTTAGAAATTGGTGGAGGGGCTTCTGCTGAAGCTTTAAAAATTGATAATCCTCTCGAACCCCGCGTTGACCCCACTCCTCCGAAAGTTACTTCTTCCTTGCCCGAGGAGTCGAAAGATGGGTCTCCTTCTAAGGCTGATCCCATGGATAGTCTGTTGCGAATCAACTTTACTTCTTCCGAAACCAACATGTCCAAGGATAGAAACATAGAAGAGCTGTTTCAGTCTGGGACACACTTCCTGTTTCAGGTTTTAACTATGTATATATATATATATATATATATATATATATATATATATATTTTTTTTTTGTCTAACGTTGCCGATCTTTTTTAACAGGCCGGACAGGATTTTGTCGAACTTAAAACGTTTGCTGAGCGGGAAACAAATCAGCGTGCTGCTCTTTCCCTCGAGCTGGAGGAGAAGAAAGCCGAACTCGACCGTGTCTTCGAGGAGAAGCTTGCTCTAGAGAAGGAGAAGACTGCTAAAGACCACGGAGAAGAGATCCATAAGCAGCTGAATGAGGAGCTCGACAAACTGAAAAATGTTCATGAGCAGGAGAAACAAGACTTCGCGCGTCGAGAAAAGGAGGCTTACGACCGTGGATATGAAGCGGGATGTGAGGCTCGTAATGCCGAGCTTCGAAAGATTTTCTCCGATAATAAGCTTCTCTAGATGTTGTCTTTTATTTACCCGGACTTGCTGTATGGCTATATTGTTTTTACTTCTGTGTGTTCATGAATAATTTCAGACATTTTTATCCCCTATGGTTTGTAATAATCTATTTACTTCTCGGATTGCATGCTCTTCTATAATGTGATGTGTTCTTTTCTGTTCATGCTTTACTTTGCTTTCTTCGTTTGACCTCGTGGTCGCGAGTTTTGCCTTCGGAATTTTTGATCTTCGATCTTGGAACATTAACTCTGCTTGATTTCCAAACTCAGGTCACTTTCTCTTCCCACTCAAATTCTCGGGAAGCGCGACAGTCTTTTGATCTCAACGGTTCCTTCTGCTTTCTGCTAGCCGTTGGATTTTTGAGAATAGTACCTATAAATGGGGCTCTTCGTTTTGCATCCTTATAAGATTTTTCGAAAATAGATTCCTTCGACCATGCTGACTAAAAGATTTTGTTGTATGACTCAATATTTCGAATTCCGAGTTAGGACTTATTTTGCATATCATAGTCAAACTTGTATTTCTACCTCGACTAGGGTATCTGCAGGCGAACACTATTTCGACCCTGAAGGCCAATAAGCTTTATTGCTGACCATCCACGACCCAACTAGTTCCCGTGGCCTTTTGTGGTTTAGGGATGCTCAGGCGTCAAGTTTTTCGAGGGTATGCAGCAATTTTTTAGGTTCTTTCTTGAGGATGCTAGGGGTGGCGCTTCGAGGATTGAGGGCCTCAATAAAGTATCCACGCTACCCCTAGAAAAAGGACGTATTGTCGCTTTCCTTTTCGAGGAACTATAAATAAAGACAAAAGCCTGTTGGCTAGGCAGGCTCCTTCTATTTGAGTAAGGACATTATCGTCCGCCGAAAAATTTCATAGGACCGTCTGGTTATGAAATTCCTCTCTCGCTCGGATATATAGATTAGTTCTTTGTCAATGTTCTCAACACTGTAAAGAGTACTTAGCATCGAAAGACTAGTTTGATATGTAATAGGAATTGATATCTTGTAATTTGTAATTGCTTGATATGTCAAGCTCGGAAAATAATAGTCTTTTTGATTGATCCTTACGATCGTTTTATTCAAATGTTGTACTTCTTTGGTCTCAACTATTTCTCGGATGAAATACTGATAACGCTTTCTTTATGAGCTATACTCCGAATTTTTCTTCATGATTCTCTTTCGATGACTGGAATTAAGATTATAACGAATTCGAACAAGATGAACTCAAGTAGGAATAAATTTGACATTTTCTTCACTTACCCCAAACAGTTTCTGTATTCTCGGGAACCGTAACGGTCGGCGCATTTACTGCTTGTATCTCAGCCGTTAGCATTATCAAATCTGAGTCGTTAATTGCCTTTTTCTTCCACTATATATAGTTCCGTAGTTACCTTCAAACTTTACATTTCAGTAATTGTTTTGATCGGCTCTATGATAGAGATTTTACTTTCTCTGGCCATCATGTTTCGTTTCTTATCCCCGACCAAACAGTTCGAGGTTCGACTTCGGACTATCTTCCTTTATAATTTTTGCTGTCTCCTAATGGCAACTTATTTCGACTAGGGTATCGACAGGCGAAAATAATTGCGACTGGGGTATCGGCAGGTGACCAGCTCTCTTTGATTCCAAGTCTTTGAGGCGGGCTCGACTTCCTGTACTCTGTCCTCTATCCAGTCGGGATAGTGGGTCAACTGCTGGAGAAGTTTTCCTGCACTCGGTCTCTACTTCTTCAAGATGTCTCTTGAAGAATGTTGCCTTCGAGATTGCGTGGAATAATTTTTCTAGGGATTGCTTCCCTATCTCTCGATCTGGTCCGGCATGGAGCAGTTATTGAGGAAGTGATGGATGAAGGGTAGAAGTGTTATTCTAGCCCCGCCTTCCTCCTTTGATTACGAAAATATTCTAGCGTAGGGTTAATTTGTAATAGGGTTACATTAAATGTAAAGTCTCAGCTTTGCTCGATTTTCCTTATTATTGTAATCACGAATTCTCTTGTAACTGTTTGGAAGATCATGAATGAGATATTTATTTCCTTTATCATCCTTACTTGTTAACCTGTAGAATTGCTTTCGTATATTGTTATCGAGCATCAATTTCTTTGCCTCAAAAATATGAACAAGTGCTATTCCCCAGCAACTTTGATAAGTATTTAGATAATAGTCGACAATAGACATTCTTCGATCTTTGATATCCAGATATAAATGATAATTGACGTTCTTTGCCGATTTCATTTGTTGGTAGCGTGATCGAGAATTAATAATATTCGAATAATAAAAGGCGACTCTAGCGGATCACGATCGCTGCATTTCGAAATAAGATACATATCGGAATTTTGTACAATCGATAATTTGCACTTAGGGTCGTAGCAACAGCTTTCACCAATTATGGACTTTCCCTTCTTAGTCTAATAGGTAATCGTGGAGAAACAACAGGATAGAATTTAGATCAATTTTGAATATACTTCAGATGTAAGGGACCTTTTGAAGGCTTTATCCCTTAATCGAATACATAACTGTTAAGAAATCCCACGGTAGAATTCAGATCGATCTCGGGTAATAACTTCAACCTGAGGGGCCAAATAAAGGTTTTATCCCCCAGTCGGATAAATAATCGTAGAGAAATAATCGAGATAGAAATTAGATCGATCTTGAATAACAACTTTGATCTAAGGGGCATAGCAACAGCTTTCACCCTTAGACGTATGAATAATCATGGAGAAATAAGGCAATAGAAATTTGATTGATCTCGTATAATAACTTCGATCTAAGGGGCATAGCAACGGCTTTCACCCTTAGTCGTTTCAGAGCATTTTTAGCCCGAGGGTCGTAGCAACGGCTTTCACCCATTTAATAATTTCGATCTAAGGGGCATAGCAACGGCTTTCACCCTTAGTCGTTTCAAAGCATTTTTAGCCCGAGGGTCGTAGCAACGGCTTTCACCCATTTAATAATTTCGATCTAAGGGGCATAGCAACGGCTTTCACCCTTAGTCGTTTCAGAGCATTTTTAGCCCGAGGGTCGTAGCAACGGCTTTCACCCATTTAATAATTTCGATCTAAGGGGCATAGCAACGGCTTTCACCCTTAGTCGTTTCAGTGCATTTTTAGCCCGAGGGTCGTAGCAACGGCTTTCACCCATTTAATAATTTCGATCTAAGGGGCATAGCAACGGCTTTCACCCTTAGTCGTTTCAGAGCATTTTTAGCCCGAGGGTCGTCACCCATTTTTATCTTTCGATCCAAGGGGCATAGCAACGGCTTTCACCCTTGGTCGATCTTTGAAGGTCATAGCAACAGCTTTCACCCCTTTATTTATTTATTTTTTATTTTTTTAAATAATAGATGGAGATAAGTAGAGATAGAATAATAGATGAACGATAATATCAGAAAGAGATGAATGAGTATGAATATTGACGAGATTAGTTTCCATTGAATATATAACTCTGATCGAAATAAATTTTGACGAGATAATAGTCTTTTGCAATCATGACAAAGATGAATCATAGCGAATAGCCAATAGTGAATAACCTTAGGACTTAATAAATAATCCTTATGCCTTGTTAAGAAAATTCTTTGTCTGTAAGCTCCCAACTTTGATAAGTTTGATTTTTTCCAAACGGTTCCTCATTTATCGAGAATTGCAAGGGTCGACAAATCTCACCCGTTCATTCTGCGAATTATCTGCCGCTGGATTCTTTCTACTTTCACTATAAAAGGCTGTCATCTTCCTGAGATTATCTTATTCGTTGTACCGGCCTTTTATCTGTCCGATCATGACAATCAAGATTGTTATTCAATCAATTCAACTTTTTGAGTTCAGGCTTCGGACAATTTTTAAGAGGGACAGTTTTCTACCCCGAGCTCGCTTAGAATATCGACAGGCAAATACGATTTCCATTTGGAAGGCCAATAAGCTAGAACTATGGAGTCCGCAGCTCGTCGCGCAGGTCTTCGAATAGGGACCTGTTGCTACAATGCATTTAGGAAGACGTACTGGGGAGGGAACAATCCAGAATACAGTTACCCGCTAAATTGTCCGTTCGCCCCAATGTCTTCGGAAAATTATAAATAAAGCTAAAAGCCTGCGGATCCAAAGGAGATTCCCTGCTCGGAGCTAGGTTACATTGAGTAAATGATAGGAGAGGAAACCGAAAATTTCATAGGATTGTAGAAAGTAAAGGTGTTCTTCTGTAATATATTAGCTTATACTATGTTCGAAATGTACCTTCCATGTTTTCCTTCTGAACTCTTGTATCTTTTTAATAAAATTTATGAATGGAATTTTTTCTTTTCCTTATTGATAGAATAAAGGACAGCCAGACACTCTTATTTCCAATAACTTCAACCATAAATATATAAGATTAACGATGAAGTACCCGAACGGTGGTATCTAAGAATATTAATGTCTTGGTAGATTTGGAGTTAATAATGAATTTGTTGTGATCGATCCTTGCTATCGCCGAATTCCAAAAGCTTGTTGAAGTTCTCAGTTCGTTAGTTTTGTTGGAGTAGATCAATCGTAGCTTTTCCGATTCGAATATCTCTGATCGGTTATAAAAATAGCGGTTTCATATCTAGAGTATCAAGTGCATGAGAGTTGAACTTTTAGACAAGTGTCCCCGATCTTTGTATCATTTTTGGAGTAGGACAGTAAGTGAAACAATTGTTCGAATGAATCTTTCAAATAAGCCCTTTTTTGCATATTGCTGGACCGTGTATTCTGCTAACCAAACAGGACCCTATTTCTCGGGAAACGTATCGGTCAATCCATTTAATACGGACATCCTAGCCGTTCGTGATCCGTTATCTGGGCCGTTGATTAAAAATCCTTTACCACTATAAATAGGTCCCTTTATTCATACGACACTCCTCACTTTCTCCTTTATGCTTCCTCCGACCCCAATGGCTCGAGATTTAAATTTGATTCGTATTTTCTCTCGGATAAAGGAGTTTGAGATTAGACTTCGAACCTTGTTTTTCGATCTTAGCTCCTTAGGTATAAGCTTTTTCGCTTAGAATATCGACAGGCAAAAGAAATTGCGCCTAGAATACCGGCAGGCAACCTGTTTTCCCAGACATATCTTATCTGGTGCGGGTTAGAATTCCGGTTTTCTGGCGTAGTATCCGATCGGGCAGCTGGTTAATCTGAGAGGAGTTCTTTAAATCTGAGGCACCAGCTTCCTCGAGGGCTTTCTTGAAGTATAGTTCCTTCGAGCTTCCTTGGGGTGCCTCTGCTGAGATAAACCTCTGCTGCACCGGTTCGGATTAACCTGTAAATAATGGTTGAGTATTTCAATCATTATTTACAGATGAAGACCTAAGGTCGGTCTGAAGCCCAGGAGAGGAGCTCCGATCCGACTTCTGTCCCGAAATGAGGACGGATGTGCGACAGGTGGCGAGCAATGGCCACGAAGAATCGCTGCTGAGTCTGCATCTGGAGCTGTCTTAAAGGGAGCGATGGCCGAATATGGTAGACTTACTCGTAGAATTTGTAGTAGGGTAGGAATGATAGTGCTGTATCTTTTGAGCTCGAATTATATTCGAGGCTTCACCTTGTAACTTGTTTGAGGAATATTAATAATAAAGCTTTGTTCTCTGATCGAATTTCATAATTTATTCTTCTCTTATCGGTCGAACGATCGCTGATATTTATCCACGACTCAGAGGATTTATCTAATTTGTTGCCGTTATTCAAATATTCAACTTATCCCAATTAACTCGAGAGAAATACAGATAACTGATAAATAATGTACACAGACTAATCTCTCGAATCATCAATTCGCGAAATTTGCTTCTGAAATTAATAAATTTGATGATCGGAAAAATAAATTCCGACCATTAACAGCTGTAATTCCATAGATTTCTTAAACCTTTAATGTTAACTGATGATCGAGTCGACGGGATTAATTCTACGTTAATCTGCTGTGGACGATATCTGTGAACTTCTTATTCACTTATGTATTGGAAAATAGATCCTCCATGGAAAATAAATCCATCGAAGGAACAAGTGAGCTGTGCAGTCATAGAAATAAACCACTAAACTTAAGCTCGGAATTTCATCGTATAGGTCTTATCTTCGACCTTGAATTGACGAACGCTCCGAAGGTCGGAGGATCCTCTTGGATAGTGAATAGCGGAGTTTCTGACCAGTAATGCTTTCCGCTAACATACATATTTCTCCTCGTAGTAGGCATATTTCGATCTAATACTCGAATAAGGCCCCACGGTGGGCGCAAATTGATCTTACGCGTTTTCGTTGGTTCGATAAGGGTGATGTAAAAATGCTGTGCAACGTAAGTAAATGGATATAAAAGATCAATAATATTGTATTCAATGTGATCGAGTACATATTACAATAATTAGGAGTCCTATCCGAGCATTATTGGATGCCGTACAAGCTAGAGGGCGAAATATATACGAGCTAGCCTATGCTATTATTCCCAAGTGAGTCCGAGCAGCTGTCTCGAAGGAAGAGCACCTGGGAAGTGTATCGTCGTCATAAATGCGTGGGGTATTTATAACAGAATTGATGGGCTTGGGCCTAGGCTCGGCCCAACAGTACCTCTCGAGCTCGGGTTCCTTTTAATGGTTCGGAATAGTTTACTTAGAACCCTGGGCCAGCTTTTGGTTCCTGGGGGCAGGAGCTGGTGTTGTTCGAATTGCATCGAGCCTGCGAAGGCAGAGGATCCGAATTACCCCTCATCAATTATTTTATTCATTATATCGACATAAGATACAAATGTACAAATGAAATCGACAATACAGCTATCAAAAACCTATAACAAACTATTACAATGACGACAAGAGTAAGTTGAGGAAATCCAGGGTTTTTCGAGGATGACGCTCGAATCTAGGGTAGCTATAGGCTTAAATATGGAGGTTTTCCGCCTATAGCTTTATCTCTCGCTGATCGAGGCCTTGAGAGGACGATTCATCCTCGGCGTCAGCGAAGGACAGGAGGTTCTTTTTTAATGGCAGCATGCTTGCTCGAGAGACACACCATCTCAATCAATAAATCGACCATGGGTGATTGGTCCCTCTGCTTCGACCAAGTGACAGAAGAGGAAAAAGTCGCCCAACTTTTTGCGCTTTAAGTCCTCCACCATCTGATCGGCTGCCATACCTTCTACCTCACCCCTGTCCTCCGAGTTCTCGGAAGCACCTCGAAATCTTCGAGGACCCGGCATATGTTGCAGAGTGCCGAGCCAATGAGGATTCCGAGATGCCCCCGGGTGAACCTCGTTGTCGTTACCGATGCCACCCATTCGAACAACGAGGCCCACCCATTGAAGTACTCCCTTTACCGATACCACCCAATCGAAAAGAATATCAACATTTTTTGTCTTGATCTGGAGGTCGAATAGGATGAAAGGTCCCAAAGGAGGAATAGGGACCCTTCGATAACTTGATATCGAAGAACGAACTATCGAGGAATATTTTCCTCGGATATTTCTTAAGAAGGAACATGTTGGTATGATTTTGGTGTGAAGAATAGTAGGAATCCCTCTACCTATTTATAGGACTGGCCCATCCAATCCAACGGCCCAGAATTATCAGGATCTATGGTCAGGATGGAAGGCATTTAAGTAGCCGACCGTTACGCTACCCAAGGTAACTAACGCAGACTATATCCAACGGTCAAATGAACGCCACGATCAACGGCTGAGATTGTTCCCATTTAATGCGCTAACGGCCTCAACTACCCAACGTTTTTAATGGTTCGACTAGTAATTATGAAACGAACCCAGCGACGTCGAACAGATCAGCTCATGAGTTTACCAGAAAAAGAACTTTTTCGGTATAACTACATGTTCGTGCCTCAGTGTACCGAAAGTAATGTACCGAAAGGGTCAGATTATCAAACTTTCCCTTTTATTATTATTATCGAGTTAGATGGAGATTTGATCGACTTAATCCAACTACGCGATAAAATAAGAGACGACATTCATCGAACATACTCAGATGACAAATAGCCAATTAACATGCATACATTAAAATATACGACTTACGAGCAGAATGGAGATAAATAGATTAAACGCGATCGATTAATGAAAAGGGAAATATTCAACATTCCTTAAAAATAACATATAAACAACAAAACACGCCGCCCACACGCAACTCGATAACCAACAAACCGAGCTTTAGAGGAAATAAAAGTTTTTTCTTTTTTCAAACTCAGGGCCAAAACAAATGCCGTCAACAATCATTATGGGTCTGAAAATTAAGGAGATCGACATGATCAGAAGAAGTCGCCTTGGGGAAATCACCTCCTGGGTCAGCACTCTCAGCCTTCAGCTTTGCCGCTTGCAGCTCGAGTAGAAATCCAAATTCATGGTCTTCAGGAGCTCTCTTGGAATGGTCGTCTATCAAAAAATCCAAGTCTAGCGGAACACCGTTTTCATCAGAAGTGGCGCTGAGCTTCGTCTCGTCAAAACGATCATTCAGGAAGCCAAGCGCCCTACACTGCTTCCAACCCTTCTCAAAGACCTTAGACAAATCGGTTCCGGATTGGCGTTCGACAAGCTTCTCATAGACGACGCTGTTGAAGAATTCGGTAACGATAGCCTTCCTCTCAGCAGCAGTTGCTTCACTGCGACTCCTCAGCCCTTCTTGTCGACCCAATTCAAAGCTATCGGCAACCTCATCCTTTAGCTTCATGGCAAACTCCTGATCTTTCTGCTCCAGTTTTGCCTCCAACTCGGCGATACGACTGTCTTTAGTCGTCGCCTCTTTCTCCAGAACGGCCACTTTTCCCTCGACCTCCTTCATCTTCTCCTCCAGATGACCAACCTTTTTCCTCAAATGCGAGCTAGAACCTTTACTCTTCTCGAAACGCTTCCTCAGGCTATCATGTCGAGCAGCAGAAGAATAGATGGTATGGCCTAACTACAAGATCCAAATTTCATACATTCTTAGTGTGAATTAAAGAAAAACAGCACGTGAATCGATGTCGAAAGAAGAATACCGAAAGAAGAAAGGACGCCTGTAAGCGTAGGATGTCCGCATCATCTTTTTTCAATAGCGTGGCGTGGTCCTCAAAGGACACTGTCGACAAAAATTTCTCCCACGCCTGAGGAGTGATTGAAGAATCCAAGATTGCAGGATTCATCATCGAGATACCGGCCGCCCTCGATCCGAACTTTCTCTTGTGATCCTCGAGAATTGACTCGAGGTTGCCTTCGGCAGGGGCGGGGATCTCACTGCTTGTAGGAGTCGGTAGATTATCCAGCCTAGCCTTTTTCGAAGTAGGTATGTCTGCCTGATCGACTTCAGCCGAAACAGGCCTTTTTCCCTTATCACTTTCTTGTTCTCCCTCCGCTCGATGATTTGTCTGCAGAGGAACATGCTCGAGTGGCCAAGGGGTTTTGAGGCCTTGTCGGTAGCAGCAGTCGGAGACAGTGGCACTGGTGGCTTCACGATATTCTGAGACTTCCATATGGCTCTAATAGCACGATTAGCCATAGGGACGACGCTGGTTTCTGCACAAATGGATATATTAAAAGAATACATCAATATACTATTTAAAGAAACACAAAGAACGATCAAAACTACCTAAGGTAGGACAATCGACAGGTAAGGGAGCCATCGACATTCCTCCTAGACTCAAAATTGGCTCCCGCAGAAGCGCGTTGGTGTCATAGGTCGATTCCGACAACTGAGAAAGAAAGTCGGGCCCCCATGAAGGTTCGGGAATATTCTTCAACAGAATGCCACCCGACCTCCATTCACGTGTCGTCCTCCATACATAGTTCTCGGGGCCATGAACGAAAATAAACCTATTTTTCCAACCTTTCCCATGTGACGACTTTAGATCACTAAGAAACCTAACTTTGGGCTTAGACCGTACAAAGTAAAAACCTTCGTTGGACTGAGGAGAAGGGCGGACATCGAAAATACCACAAAAATTAGCAAAAGAAGCAGGTTGACCGACTGCTTTAATCACTATACAAAAAGCAATGATATATCCAATAGCATTAGGGACCAGTTGAGTAGGGCATAACCCGAGACCATTCACTATATCGATGAATTCACTCGCTGAAGGAAAACGAAGACCGTTTTCCAAACTATCGATATGAAAAGCTCTATAACCGCTCGGAGGCTCGTTCATCCTATCATCCGAGGATGGCATCTTAATACCCCAACCTGAAGGGAATTGATATTTCAACAGTAACGACTCGTCCGACATACGTAGACGACACGCCGATATGGCACTGAATAATTCTTTCGTTCGATGGCGGTCCGACTTAGACCCTGAAGGAATCATAACTTCCTTCTTCGGATGCCTTACAGAACCTATCGTCACACCTTCCCCTTCCCCGACAGATTCATTTCCTATGGACTTAGACCCACCAGACATAAATAAGAAAAAGAGTTAGAAATACCTAAGAGGGAAGGAGTACTCCGACTAAGAGGTTGCAGGTTATCGCTGATCGACAAAGCTCCGACAACTTTCCGCCCAAGATGTTTTTATAAGTATGAACAGTTAAGCTCCTAACACCCTATATATAGACAAGAATCCCTAAAGAGCGCGCCCAATGGCAAATTATTTGAATAGGTGTGGCGGTTCAATCTAAAATAGACTGATTCAATATTCCGGCCCAATAACATTCCTTTCGAAGTAAGGAAGTTGGCCCAAGTATTAGCCCATTTACAATACTCAAACTCGATGATTCGATTAGAAATGATTAGAGACGCGTAGAAAATTATATTTATCAATCAAAAAGATACGTCGACAGTTCATCAATACAATCAAAATATTCATAAAAATAACCCTACTCCTAAAAACTACAACCTATCTACGATTGATCCGACGAAATTAAACACCCGAACTCATGCGATCGGGCAGCTTCATATTCTTCATCTATACCATCGAGCACCGGGGGTTGACACTGCTCGTCGAGAGATGCCCCTATAACGGATGGGTCGAAATTCGCAGTAAAAAAATCTTTGTATTGACACTGTTTGATGGTCTTCGTATGCATTTCGACCAGGGCGTCTCCCATCCTGGGATCGGCAAGGTAGTCATATACGGGAGATGCAAGAAACTCCTTAACAATTTCTAGACGTTGGGCGAAAGAAACAACCCTAGCTTCTGGAGGATACTCAGAACAAAGTTGATCAACTTCTCGACTAGAAATGCTAAGCTGCTTCAGAGCTTCATCAAGTTGCTGCTCTCGCTCTTTTATAGCGACATCATGCTCGGCCTTAAGCTTCTCCACTTCTTGTTGCGCGAGATCAGCCTGGAGGTAGCCTTGAAACAGATATTGTATTACCTGCATAAAACAAGACAAATAACCTCTGATATATGATTCATTATCAAAATTAGAAAAGATGATGTCGAGAAATAATACTTACCGCAGAGACTGCTCGCCCTGAAGTATGTAAATTCTTCTGCAGCGACTTCCTCGACAACCACCTCTGATCGCGACTGAAGATGCTGTGAATAAAACTTTTGAAACCAGCATCCTTTGAACCTCGTTGAAGAACCGAATCACTTGAGCCCAAACCGCCGGGATACTTGTGCTCGGAGTCGACCCATTGAGATATCAACCAACTAAGATCGAACTCATCGTCATCTGAGCTGTTGTCGCTATCATCCACAATTGGAACGATGGGATCATTTCTTGTCTTCGTTTCCGTCTCCTCTTCCGTGCGAGGCCTCTTTCCTCGCTTAATATCGATTCGACGAGGCTCATAATCACCAACGCTCTTAGCTCGTCTCTCCGCACTAGGTCCAGCCATGGCGCTAAAACCATGCGGCCACTTACGTTGAATCTCGGCCTCTATAGCTTCCTTTTTCTTCCCTTTGGGCGCAAGCATAGCGCCCCTAAGAAGATCCTCTAAGGTAGGGTCATCGCCCCTCTTTTTGGATGCAGATAACCCACATGTTCGAAGATATGGCTCTTGGATAAGAACCTTCACATCAAGGCAGAATGTGATTGTCCAAAAATTGTGGCGACAGAGTCGGAGGTGGAGGCCTCTGTACATAGATGGGGCCAATACGCCAAGACGATGTAATATTTAGCTTTTGCCCCTTTGGGGGCCTAAGATACGCGAATCGGGCTTTCCATCCCTTCCCATGAGAGCTTTTGGCATTAGTAAGAAAACTATTCCTATTCCCCCTGGACTTGACCTGATAGAAGCCCTCGCCCGACTTCGGAGACTCCCTCACAGTGAATAAACACCAAAAGTTGCCAAACGACGCCTCTTGTCTAAAAGCCTTCATGACAACGATAAACCCTAGAATCATCGACATGCCATTCGGAACAATCTGGGCAGGTACGACACCCAAATGATTGAGAATCGAAGCCAGCTCAGGAGCGATGGGTACTCGAAATCCACACTCCATCGATGCCTCGTGTATCGCTATTGTCTTCTTCGGAGGGTTGTGCATTCGTTGTACCTTATTCGGAGCCGATAAAACCCAACCTTGAGCAATCGAAAACGCCGACAGCCAGGTCGGCAACGGTCTTTTATAATCCCCAGCTTGAAACTCATGATATGCCAGCCTCTTTTCCTCTTCGTCTTCATCGTCGTCATCAGCCTGACCACCACTTACAAGTATACCACCTTCGTTGCCTTCCTGTCGATTTTCTTCCTCACCAAAGACTGACTCGACAACATCCTCCACATGAACATTCTCCGGACTCGATACTTCGCTATCGGACATCTTTTAAGCATCTTAGAACTGAAATCGATGAAGCTCTCTCTTATTTACGTACAAAGCTCCGACGTCAAAAATATTTTTTACCGTAGTGTAAAAGCACAGGAAGAACGACCTATATATAGGTGCAAAAACTACCGCTTCACCAAAATTGCACAATCCCCCATGAAAAGACGCGACGTTTAATCTTCCACCCCTAATATAGATATTACCCGCCGAATTAAACCCTAAATCTGCGAAGGCGCGAAAACATAGACGCTATGGTGGGAAATTCTGCTCCGATACTTCAAGTCCCAGACTTCGATTTACAATCGAACTCTCGAACTTGGGGGACTCCCAATGATACTAGCAGAATTTAAAATTCAAACGAACACTAATTCAAATTTCCAGAGTTCGACTTACGCTCAAACTCTAGAACTTGGGGGACTCTTGATGTACCAAGTCTTCGTCATTATAAACAACTATGGGTCAATCGATTAATATCGAGGACCTCCCCCCTCGAGTTCACATCGAACATAAACAAATAACCTAACGTCGGCATCGACCTCGATCTCTTCGACTTATCCGACGTAGTGGCCGACGTTCTCTTAAAATTGACCCACTTACAATCGGATCGAATCAATTGCTGAGGATCCATATTCGAACCGAAACGTCCAATCGTGATTCGACCCGGAGTCCCATCTGGGAAACTATAAATAGCCCTCATAAATGAGATAAAAGGTACGCACGTTCCGAGCATTAATTACATTCCGATCTCCAACCTTATCTCGACACTTACTTTAGCATCGGAGGGTTATCGCCGGGTAACCACCGGCATTAACCTGACGTAGTTATCTTTGATTGCAGGTTAGGATCCCTTATACAAATCGAGGATAAGCTTGATTGACCTGCCAATCCTCACATTGACGAGTCGTGAGACCCGAGACACTGATTAGGAATAATTACCCGAACGATAACACACTCATCACCTTGGATCATTGTTAGGCAGATACGTCAGACAACATGCTTCAATGATGATGGCACGATCACTAATTTGTTTTATGATGATGTCACTGATGAACCCAATAAAGCTGATAAAACCTTAGCCATTGAGTGGAATGCTAAGGCTTCTGAAGATCATCAGGAGACTTAAATGGAAGATGTCCTTGTCCACCAGGAGACTGAAGAAAAGGAAGCTGCTGCTTTTGCTTCATCAGGTGATGAACACTCATCACTGATGGAAGCTTTCCAGATGCTAATGGAAAATTCAGTGAAGGAACTGGAAGAGAAGCACATCCAGCAGCTGACAAAGTTGAAAGAGGAGCTGAAGGAAGAACTCAAAGCAGAGTTGGCAGAGTCCAACATACTTCAGCTGGAAACTATGCAACAGTCAACTGAAAAGATCATCAAGACTGAAATTGATAGTTTTCATGTACCTCAAGACAACTCTTTGCAGTTAGTGCACAGCTTTAATGATCTGAACAGAAACGTTGAAGATGTGAAGGCAGATGTAAATCACCTTCATACTGCCTTACAAAGAGCTGAGCACAAGATAGCTGACTTAACAGCAACCTTCATCAAAGTCAGTGAAGAAGAGAAGGAGGTTAATTTTGGGATGTTGCAAGAAGTCTCAAACGCTGAAAAGGAACTACACAATGAACTTGCAACAATGCAACTTAATATTGACTACTTCAATGATCAAACTGACAAAATCAGTACCACTCTTCATCACTTAACAGCAAGTCATGATGTAGTGAATCAGAACCTGAAGACTTTATGTGCTGCAATGAAAGTTCCAATTGTTGGGGGAAGAAAAAGGGGAAGAATCAACCAAGGAAACTTCTGCTGCTGTTGAAGCTAAGAAGACTGATGAAACTACTACAATGACCAAGACTGCTGAAGAACTTGGAAAGGTAGAAGAAAAAGAGAAACCTGAAGAAGAACCTACCAAGTACAAGAACACTGAATTAGCCAGGAAGGCAATGGAGTTACTGAAGGAGCAGCAACTTAAAGAAAAGATGGAGGCTGCCAAAGCAAATATCCTTCAGGGTGAAGAAGCTGATGAAGATGAAGAAGAAGAAGATGATGAAGAATCATCTTATGAATATGAAGAAGTGTTAGAAGGATCTGATGAAGAAGCTGATAGTTAGAACTTATAAATCTTTTGTAATCAGTTTACTTTATCTATTCTTCAGACATCTCATCTGATAAACTTGTACTTGTAATATTTTCACTATCAATAAAAAGTCAAGTTTAAATCCAAAACATCTTTTCTATCTCAGAAAATTTTGAGGATTACATTCTTTAGTATAAGTATTAACAGGTAATTAGCTGAAGTTTTGTCATCATCAAAAAGGGGGAAATTGTTGGATAAGGATGAAGATGAAGAACACTGAAGACAATTAGTAAAGGGAGGTTTTGATGCATTCCAAAACTTCATAATCTGCTAAGTATGGATTAACTTAGCTGATGGTCCCTTGTGAAGAAATTTTGACTAAGTAAAGAAGATATCAGAAGAGTCAAAATTTAAGGTCCAAGACTTCTGATCTGCTGAAGGAAAGTTATCAGACTGATGAAGATCAGCCGACTCAAATCAGATTTGTTCAAGTTTGAGATCAGCCTTGTTCGCCATCAGACTTGCACTTCCGTCTGCCAAGTGGAAAGGATCATAAAGTCTCCCCAACGGTAATAAATGCCCCTGGGAGTAATAAATGCTGAAGTACAAGGTTATTAAAGACAAATGATTGAAGAAATGCTTCGCATCAGCTGGGTGCATTTAATGCTACCTGCAAGAAAGTACTGTTGATAGTACGAACAGACTGCAAAAGAGCCGTTCGCGGAAATTAAGGACCAGTACTCGAGGAATTTGAATCCTGTCTCTCTTCAACGGACATTTTTCAAACCTCATGCAAGTATAAATAGCTGAAAGAGACGAAGAGAAAATAACAACACAATCTCTGAGAAATTTTCGAAGCAGAACTCTTTAAGTCTCAAGAACAGCTTACTCATCAGCTTAGTCAGTTGTTGACAAAAAGCGAAGTTGAAGAACAAAGCTAAACACATCTTCTGAGTGAATTTGTAAAACCGAGTGTTGTGAGAAGTAGATATCCATCTTTGTGAGTGATATTACTTCAGAGAGTAGGATTTCTTTGTGATTTCTTACTGCGCACTTACGGCCTGTTCATTTGTTGTTAGGCGTAAGCAAAGTGTACTGGTTGATAAGTGTGTTATCGTTAGGGTAATTATTCCTAATCAGTGTCTCGGGTCTCACGACTCGTCAATGTGAGGATTGGCAGGTCAATCAAGCTTATCCTCGATTTGTATAAGGGATCCTAACCTGCAATCAAAGATAACTACGTCAGGTTAATGCCGGTGGTTACCCGGCGATAACCCTCCGATGCTAAAGTAAGTGTCGAGATAAGGTTGGAGATCGGAATGTAATTAATGCTCGGAACGTGCATACCTTTTATCTCATTTATGAGGGCTATTTATAGTTTCCCAGATGGGACTCCGGGTCGAATCACGATTGGACGTTTCGGTTCGAATATGGATCCTCAGCAATTGATTCGATCCGATTGTAAGTGGGTCAATTTTAAGAGAACGTCGGCCACTACGTCGGATAAGTCGAAGAGATCGAGGTCGATGCCGACGTTAGGTTATTTGTTTATGTTCGATGTGAACTCGAGGGGGGAGGTCCTCGATATTAATCGATTGCCCATAGTTGTTTATAATGGCGAAGACTTGGTACATCAAGAGTCCCCCAAGTTCTAGAGTTTGAGCGTAAGTCAAACTCTGGAAATTTGAATTAGTGTTCGTTTGAATTTTAAATTCTGCTAGTATCATTGGGAGTCCCCCAAGTTCGAGAGTTCGATTGTAAATCGAAGTCTGGGACTTGAAGTATCGGAGCAGAATTTCCAGCCATAGCGTCTATGTTTTCGCGCCTTCGCAGATTTAGGGTTTAATTCGGTGGGTAATATCTATTAGGGGTGGAAGATTAAACGTCGCGTCTTTTCATGGGGGATTGTGCAATTTTGGTGAAGCGGTAGTTTTTGCACCTATATATAGGTCGTTCTTCCTGTGCTTTTACACTACGGTAAAAAATATTTTTGACGTCGGAGCTTTGTACGTAAATAAGAGAGAGCTTCATCGATTTCAGTTCTAAGATACTCAAAAGATGTCGGATAGCGAAGTATCGAGTCCGGAGAATGTTCATGTGGAGGATGTTGTCGAGCCAGTCTTTGGTGAGGAAGAAAATCGACAGGAAGGCAACGAAGGTGGTATACTTGTAAGTGGTGGTCAGGCTGATGACGACGATGAAGACGAAGAGGAAAAGAGGCTGGCATATCATGAGTTTCAAGCTGGGGATTATAAAAGACCGTTGCCGACCTGGCTGTCGGCATTTTCGATTGCTCAAGGTTGGGTTTTATCGGCTCCGAATAAGGTACAACGAATGCACAACCCTCCGAAGAAGACAATAGCGATACACGAGGCGTCGATGGAGTGTGGATTTCGAGTACCCAGCGCTCCTGAGCTGGCTTCGATTCTCAATCATTTGGGTGTCGTACCTGCCCAGATTGTTCCGAATGGCATGTCGATGATTCTAGGGTTTATCGTAGTCATGAAGGCTTTTAGACAAGAGGTGTTGTTTGGCAACTTTTGGTGTTTATTCACTGTGAGGGAGTCTCCGAAGTCGGGCGAGGGCTTCTATCAGGTCAAGTCCAGGGGGAATAGGAATAGTTTTCTTACTAATGCCAAAAGCTTTCATGGGAAGGGATGGAAAGCCCGATTCGCGTATCTTAGGCCCCCAAAGGGGCAAAAGCTAAATATTACATCGTCCTGGCGTATTGGCCCCATCAATGTACAGAGGCCTCCACCTCCGACTCTGTCGCCACAATTTTTGGACAATCTGCATACATTCTGCCTTGATGTGAAGGTTCTTATCCAAGAACCGTATCTTCGAACATGTGGGTTATCTGCATCCAAAAAGAGGGGCGATGACCCTACCTTAGAGGATCTTCTTTGGGGCGCTATGCTTGCGCCCAAAGGGAAGAAAAAGGAAGCTCTAGAGGCCGAGATTCAACGTAAGTGGCCGCATGGTTTTAGCGCCATGGCTGGACCTAGTGCGGAGAGACGAGCTAAGAGCGTTGGTGATTATGAGGCTCGTCGAATCGATATTAAGCGAGGAAAGAGGCCTCGCACGGAAGAGGAGACGGAAACGAAGACAAGAAATGATCCCGTCGTTCCAATTGTGGATGATAGCGACAACAGCTCAGATGACGATGAGTTCGATCTTAGTTGGTCGATATCTCAATGGGTCGACTCCGAGCACAAGTATCCCGGCGGTTTGGGCTCAAGTGATTCGGTTCTTCAACGAGGTTCAAAGGATGCTGGTTTCAAAAGTTTTATTCACAGCATCTTCAGTCGCGATCAGAGGTGGTTGTCGAGGAAGTCGCTGCAGAAGAATTTACATACTTCAGGGCGAGCAGTCTCTGCGGTAAGTATTATTTCTCGACATCATCTTTTCTAATTTTGATAATGAATCATATATCAGAGGTTATTTGTCTTGTTTTATGCAGGTAATACAATATCTGTTTCAAGACTACCTCCAGGCTGATCTTGCGCAACAAGAAGTGGAGAAGCTTAAGGCCGAGCATGATGTCGCTATAAAAGAGCGAGAGCAGCAACTTGATGAAGCTCTGAAGCAGCTTAGCATTTCTAGTCGAGAAGTTGATCAACTTCGTTCTGGGTATCCTCCAGAAGCTAGGGTTGTTTCTTCCGCCCAACGTCTAGAAATTGTTAAGGAGTTTCTTGCATCTCCCGTTTATGACTACCTTGCCGATGCCAGGATGGAAGACGCCCTGGTCGAAATGCATACGAAGACCATCAAACAGTGTCAATACAAAGGTTTTCTTACTGCGAATTTCGACCCATCAGTTATAGGGGCATCTCTCGACGAGCAGTGTCAACCCCCGGTGCTCGATGGTATAGATGAAGAATATGGAGCTGCCCGATCGCATGAGTTCGGGTGTTTAATTTCGTCGGATCAATCGTAGATAGGTAGTAGTTTTTAGGAGTAGGGTTATTTTTATGAATATTTTGATTGTATTGATGAACTTTCGACGTATCTTTTTGATTGATAAATATAATTTTCTACGCGTCTCTAATCATTTCTAATCGAATCATCGAGTTTGAGTATTGTAAATAGGCTAATACTTGGGCCAACTTCCTTACTTCGAAAGGAATGTTATTGGGCCGGAATATTGAATCAGCCTATTTTAGATTGAACCGCCACACCTATTCAAATAATTTGTCATTGGGCGCGCTCTTTAGGGATTCTTGTCTATATATAGGGTGTTAGGAGCTTAACTGTTCATACTTATAAAAACGTCTTGGGCGGAAAGTTGTCGGAGCTTTGTCGATCAGCGATAACCTGCAACCTTTTAGTCGGAGTACTCCTTCCCTCTTAGGTATTTCTAACTCTTTTTCTTATTTATGTCTGGTGGGTCTAAGTCCATAGGAAATCAATCTGTCGGGGAAGGGGAAGGTATGTCGATAGGTTCTGTAAGGCATCCGAAGAAGGAAGTTATGATTCCTTTAGGGTCTAAGTCGGACCGCCATCGAACGAAAGAATTATTCAGTGCCATATCGGCGTGTCGTCTACGTATGTCGGACGAGTCGTTACTGTTGAAATATCAATTCCCTTCAGGTTGGGGTATTAAGATGCCATCCTCGGATGATAGGATGAACAAGCCTCCGAGCGGTTATAGAGCTTTTCATATCGATAGTTTGGAAAACGGTCTTCGTTTTCCTTTAGCGAGTGAATTCATCGATATAGTGAATGGTCTCGGCTTATGCCCTACTCAAATGGTCCCTAATGCTATTGGATATATCATTGCTTTTTGTATAGTGATGAAAGCAGTCGGTCAACCTGCTTCTTTTGCTAATTTTTGTGGTCTTTTCCATGTCCGCCCTTCTCCTCAGTCCAACGAAGGTTTTTACTTTGTACGGTCTAAGCCCAAAGTGAGGTTTCTTAGTGATCTAAAGTCGTCACATGGGAAAGGTTGGAAGAATAGGTTTATTTTCGTTCATGGCCCCGAGAACTATGTATGGAGGACGATACGTGAATGGAGGTCGGGTGGCATTCTGTTGAAGAATATTCCCGAACCTTCATGGGGGCCCAACTTTCTTTCTCAGTTGTCGGAATCGACCTATGACACCAACGCGCTTCTGCGGGAGCCTATTTTGAGTCTAGGAGGAATGTCGATGGCTCCCTTACCTGTCGATTGTCCTACCTTAGGTAGTTTTGATCGTTCTTTGTGTTTCTTTAAATAATATATTGATGTATTCTTTTAATATATCCGTTTGTGCAGAAACCAGCGTCGTCCCTATGGCTAACCGTGCTATTAGAGCCATATGGAAGTCTAAGAATATCGTGAAGCCACCAGTGCCACTGTCTCCGTCTACTGCTACCGACAAGGCCTCAAAACCCCTTGGCCACTCGAGCACTGTTCCTCTGCAGACAAATCATCGAGCGGAGTGAGAACAAAAAAGTGATAAGGGAAAAAGGCCTGTTTCGGCTGAAGTCGATCAGGCAGACATACCTACTTCGAAAAAGGCTAGGCTGGATGATCTACCGACTCCTACAAGCAATGAGATCCCCGCCCCTGCCGAAGGCAACCTCGAGTCAATTCTCGAGGATCACAAGAGAAAGTTCGGATCGAGGGCGGCCGGTATCTCGATGATGAATCCTGCAATCTTGGATTCTTCAACCACTCCTCAGGCGTGGGAGAAATTTTTGTCGACAGTGTCCTTTGAGGACCACGCCACGCTATTGAAGAAAGATGATGCGGACATCCTACGCTTACAGGCGTCCCTCCTTCTTTCAGTATTCTTCTTTCGACATCAATTCACGTGCTGTTTTTCTTTAATTCACACTAAGAATGTATGAAATTTGGATCTTGTAATTAGGCCAGACCATCTATTCTTCTGCTACTCGACATGATAGCCTGAGGAAGCGTTTCGAGAAGAGTAAAGGTTCTAGCTCGCATTTGAGGAAAAAGGTTGGTCATCTGGAGGAGAAGATGAAGGAGGTCGAGGGAAAAGTGGCCGTTCTGGAGAAAGAGGCGACGACTAAAGACAGTCGTATCGTCGAGTTGGAGGTAAAACTGGAGCAGAAAGATCAGGAGTTTGCCATGAAGCTAAAGGATGAGGTTGCCGATAGCTTTGAATTAGGTCGACAAGAATGGCTGAGGAGTCGCAGTGAAGCAACTGCTGCTGAGAGGAAGGCTATCATTACCGAATTCTTCAACAGCGTCGTCTATGAGGAGCTTGTCGAACGCCAATCCGGAACCGATTTGTCTAAGGTCTTTGAGAAGGGCTGGAAGCAGTGTAGGGCGCTTGGCTTCCTGAACGATCGTTTTGACGAGACGAAGCTCAGCGCCACTTCTGACGAAAACGGTGTTCCGCTCGACTTGGATTTTTTGATAGACGACCATTCCAAGGGAGCTCCTGAAGACCATGAATTTGGATTTCTACTCGAGCTGCAAGCGGCAAAGCTGAAGGCTGAGAGTGCTGACCCAGGAGGTGAACTCCCCAAGGCGACTTCTTCTTATCATGTCGATCTCCTTAATTTTCAGACCCATAATGATTGTTGACGGCATTTGTTTTGGCCCTGAGTTTGAAAAAAGAAAAAACTTTTATTTCCTCTAAAGCTCGGTTTGTTGGTTATCGAGTTGCATGTGGGCGGCGTGTTTTGTTGTTTATATGTTATTTTTAAGGAATGTTGAATATTTCCCTTTTCATTAATCGATCGCGTTTAATCTATTTATCTCCATTCTGCTCGTAAGTCGTATATTTTAATGTATGCATGTTAATTGGCTATTTGTCATCTGAGTATGTTCGATGAATGTCGTCTCTTATTTTATCGCGTAGTTGGATTAAGTCGATCAAATCTCCATCTAACTCGATAATAATAATAAAAGGGAAAGTTTGATAATCTGACCCTTTCGGTACATTACTTTCGGTACACTGAGGCACGAACATGTAGTTATACCGAAAAAGTTCTTTTTCTGGTAAACTCATGAGCTGATCTGTTCGACGTCGCTGGGTTCGTTTCATAATTACTAGTCGAACCATTAAAAACGTTGGGTAGTTGAGGCCGTTAGCGCATTAAATGGGAACAATCTCAGCCGTTGATCGTGGCGTTCATTTGACCGTTGGATATAGTCTGCGTTAGTTACCTTGGGTAGCGTAACGGTCGGCTACTTAAATGCCTTCCATCCTGACCGTAGATCCTGATAATTCTGGGCCGTTGGATTGGATGGGCCAGTCCTATAAATAGGTAGAGGGATTCCTACTATTCTTCACACCAAAATCATACCAACATGTTCCTTCTTAAGAAATATCCGAGGAAAATATTCCTCGATAGTTCGTTCTTCGATATCAAGTTATCGAAGGGTCCCTATTCCTCCTTTGGGACCTTTCATCCTATTCGACCTCCAGATCAAGACAAAAAATGTTGATATTCTTTTCGATTGGGTGGTATCGGTAAAGGGAGTACTTCAATGGGTGGGCCTCGTTGTTCGAATGGGTGGCATCGGTAACGACAACGAGGTTCACCCGGGGGCATCTCGGAATCCTCATTGGCTCGACACTCTGCAACATATTCCGGGTCCTTGAAGATTTCGAGGTGCTTTCGAGAACTCGGAGGACAGGGGTGAGGTAGAAGGTATGGCAGCCGATCAGATGGTGGAGGACTTAAAGCGCAAAAAGTTGGGCGACTTTTTCCTCTTCTGTCACTTGGTCGAAGCAAAGGGACCCATCACCCATGGTCGATTTATTGACTGAGATGGAATGTCTCTCAAGAAAGCATGCTGCCATTAAAAAAGAACCTCATGTCCTTCGCCGACGCCGAGGATGAATCGTCCTCTCAAGGCCTCGATCAGCGAGAGATAAAGCTATAGGCGGAAAACCTCCATATTTAAGCCTATAGCTACCCTAGATTCGACCGTCATCCTCGGAAAACTCTGGATTTCCTCAACTTACTCTTGTCGTCATTGTAATAGTTTGTAATAGGGTTTTGATAGGTGTATTGTCGATTTCATTTGTACATTTGTATCTTATGTCGATATAATGAATAAAATAATCATTAATATCTCTACTTTTTCGACTTGTTTCTTTTATTCAGAACTTTAATTTTTATTTCTGAATGTATTTGTCGACATTGATTTATAATCCAAGCCTTCATTATAATCGAGATATATCACTACTTTGTCAATGTTGCTTTTACAATCGATGCCTTTATTATGATCGAGATACGTTTTATACTTAGCTTATCCATAGCCTTTTGCTCCGCAATTTCGATTATTAAATGTAGTCATCGATCTCAATTATTTATCTCCAAACGTCTTTCTCGATGTGATTTATGATTGATGCCTTTACCATAATCGAGATACGTTTTATACTTAGCTTATCCATAGCATTTTGCTCCGCAATTTCGATTATTCAATGTAGTCATCGATCTCAATTATTTATCTCCAAACGTCTTTCTCGATGCGATTTATGATTGATGCCTTTAACATAATCGAGATACGTTTTATACTTAGCTTATCCATAGCCTTTTGCTCCGCAATTTCGATTATTCAATGCAGTCATCGATCTCAATTATTTATCTCCAAACGTCTTTCTCGATGCGATTTATGATCGATGCCTTTACCATAATCGAGATACGTTTATACTTAGCTTGTTTATAGCTTTTTGCTCCGCAATTTTGATTATAATCGAGGTACGTTTGGCGATTTCGACGATTTGGAGATTTTCTCTCGATGCCCCAACGGCTATCGAGGTACATTTGGCGATTTCGACGATTTGGAGATTTCCTCTCGATGCCTCAACGGCTATCGAGGTACATTTGGCGATTTCGACGATTTGGAGATTTCCTCTCGATGCCTCAACGGCCATCGAGGTACATTTGGCGATTTCGACGGTTTGGAGATTTCCTCTCGATGCCTCAACGGCTATCGAGGTACATTTGGCGATTTCGACGATTTGGAGATTTCCTCTTGATGCCTCAGCGGCTATCGAGGTACATTTGGCGATTTCGACGATTTGGAGATTTCCTCTCGATGCCTCAACGGCCATCGAGGTACATTTGGCGATTTCACCGATTTGGAGATCTATGTGATAACATTTAGAGAATAACAAAAGAACTTGGCATTAGTTTCAAAAATAAAGGAAAGATTTGTACCTGTCCAGGAAATTACAAAACAGCTGGGAGTACAATTACAAAATAGCTGAAAATATAGACAAACTAAAGAAAATTTCTTAAGTATAGAATTTTCTGAGGTTTCTCCCATTCCAGGTCCTTTTCACAAGTTCTCCTTCCATCGTCTTTAATCGATAAGCCCCCTTCTTTCCAACTTCGACCACTTTGAAAGGACCTTCCCAGTTGCAGTCAAGCTTTGCTTTCTTCTTCGAGACGTCGACTCGTTTCAGCACGAGGTCTCCTACCTAGAAAATTTTTAATCTTACGTTCTTATCATATGCCTTTGCCATCGTGGTTTTGTAGGCTTGTATCCTTGCGGAGGCCCTTTCTCTCTTTGATTCTAGTTGGTCGAGCTCGAAGTTCCTTTTGTCAGCGTTGTCTGAGTGATCGTAAAGATCGACTCTTGGAGATGGTACTTCTAATTCTGCTGGGGCCACTGCTTCGGAACCATAAACTAGACTGAAAGGTGTTTCTCCGGTTGCCGTTTTCTCCTTGGTTCGATTAGCCCATACGACCCATGGTAATTCATCCAGCCAGGCACCTCCCGCTTCTGACAACCTCTTCTTCAATAATCTTAAAATTTCTCTATTAGTCACTTCGGTCTGTCCATTGGTCTGCGGGCATCCAACTGATGTGAATCGCTGCGTTATTTTGTGTTTCGTGCACCAGTCGGTCACTCTTTTTCCTGCGAATTGCGCACCATTATCTGAGATGATCACCCTTGGAAGTCCAAACCTGCAGATTATCGACCAATAGAAGTTGACAATCTGAGTTTGGGTGATCTGTTTTAACGGCACGACTTCTATCCATTTGCTAAAGTACTCGACTCCCACCAGTAAGAAACGTTTCTGCCCTCTAGCTACAGGTAATGGTCCGACCAAGTCTGTGCCCCACTGATCCAAGGGCCATGAAATCGAGATCGACTCCATTAATTGGGCAGGTTGATGAGGCATAGTTGCGTGATACTGGCACTTGGCGCATTTTCTGGCGTGACTGTTGGCGTCTTTCACCAAAGATGGCCAATAATATCCCAAACGAGATACTCTAATTGCTAGTGCTCTGCCGCCCGAGTGGCTTCCACAAGAACCCTCATGAACCTCCTTAAGGATCAAGTCGGTTTGAGGAAATGCTATGCATTTTTGGAGTACTCCGGTGACGGATCGTCGGTATAAATCATTATTGATAATAGCATAGTGAGGAGCCCTGTACTTGAGTCATCGAGCTTCAGAGCGATCGGTTGGTAGTGTTCCCTTGATTAGATAATCTAATAACTCTGTTTTCCATGTCGGTTCATCGCTCTGGAGATTCAGAACTTCCGTACATAGAACGTCACGCCGCATGTCAATGGCAGGCTTGCTCGATATCATTAGTGTTACCTTTCTTGTGGTGATTCCTTCTATTAAATTCCCAAACTTTGAAAGCGCGTCGGCTCTCGTATTTTCAGTTCGCCTTATGTATTCCAATTGAAAGGTCTCAAACTTTGAAACTTGAGTCTTAACTAAAGACAAGTATTTTATCATCGAATCCTCTTTGGCCTCAAATAATCCTTTGAATTGTTTCTCGACTAACTGCGAATCGGTATAAGCAACGAGATTCTGAATTCCTGTTTCAGTTGCCATTTTCAGGCCGGCCAATAAGGCTTCGTACTCCGCTTCATTGTTTGACACGATAAAATCCAACTTTAAAGCGAATTCCAATTCTTCTTCATTGGGGCCTTGGAAATAAATTCCTGCACCACCTCCCACTGATGTCGATGACCCGTCGACATGAAGCATCCGTATTTCTTTTTTCTCTTCTTCTACTTGAGTGCTCTCGAGCACAAAATCGGCCAGTATCTGCCCCTTTATCGACGTTCTGGGTTGGTATTGGATATCATATTCCCCCAACTCCACGGCCCATTTGATTAATCCTCCTGACGCGTTTGGTTTAGATAACGTCTGCCTTAGTGGTTGATTAGTTAGGACGACGATTTTATGGGACTGGAAATAGGGTCTCAACTTTCGAGCAGTGGTTATTATGGCGAGGGCGAACTTTTCGATTACATAGTAATTCTTTTCAGGGCCTTGCAAGACTCTACTCACATAGTATATCAGGTAGTTGTCCTTAGCTTCCATTCTCACCAGGACCGAGCTGATCGCTTGTTCAGAGACAGCTACATAGAGGTGGAGATCTTCGTTGCCCTGTGGTTTTGCTAGAAGAGGAGGAGATACCATATATGCTTTTAATTGTTAGAAAGCCCGATCACATTCCTCCGACCACTCGAATTTCTTTGCGTTTCTCATGATTTTGAAAAAGGGGAGGCTTTTGTCGGCAGATCGAGATATAAATCGATTCAGGGCCGTGATCTTGCCGACGAGTTTTTGCACTTCATTCAAGTTACGCGGGGCTTTGAGGTCAATTATCGCTTGGATCTTTTCCGGGTTGGCCTCTATTCCCCTTTCGTTTACTAGATAACCAAGGAATTTTCCCGACCTAACTCCGAATGTGCACTTTGCCGGGTTTAGTTTCATACCATACTTTCTCATTATATCGAACGCTTGTTTAATATGGACCAGGTGGTCGTTCTCGTCAAGACTTTTTACTAGCATGTCATCGACATATACCTCCATTGATTTGCCAATCAATGCTTCGAACATCTTGTTTACTAGTCGTTGGTAAGTCGCACCTGCGTTTCTTAGTCCAAATGGCATTACTTTGAAAAAATAGACGCCCATCTCTGTGATAAATGCTGTTTTCTCCTGATCTTCCAGAGCCATAAAAATCTGGTAGAAACCCTGGAAGGCATCCATCATACTCAAAATAGCACACCCTGCTGTGGAATCGACTAGGGCGTCGATTCTTGGAACGGGGTATGGGTCCCTTGGACAGTGTTTATTTAAGTCTGTGAAATCGTTATACATTCTCCAATTCCCGCCTCCTTTAGCGACTAAAACGACATTGCAAAGCCACTCCGTGAACTGAACCTCAGCGATGTAGTCAGCATCTAGGAGCTTTTGTACCTCTTCCTTTATTATTTTGTTTCTTTCTGGGCCAAAGTTTCTCTTCTTCTGCCTGGCAGGACGAGACGAAGGATCTATATTGAGCCTATGGACTATGATCTTCGGGTCGATTCCCTGTAGGTTGGTGGTCGACCAAGCAAAGACATCCACGTTTTCCCTTAAGAATTCAATCAATTGGGTCTCCAGACCTTCGGAGAGTTGAGTTCCTACTCTAGTAGTTTTTGACGGCTCTCCAGGTACCAATTCAATTGATCTGTGTCCTTCCAGTGGTTCGATTCTTTCAAACTTTCTTTTCTTGGAATTGATTTCTTCTTGTTTTTCTTTCTTCTCCTGCGTCATATCTGGCTTGAATAAATCGTTGGTATCGACCGGGGAAACCGGCTTGATTTTTACATCTGTGCCTATCTTCTGAGCTTTCGAGCAAAGCTCCTTGATTGAGGGAGACTGTGTAGCAATTGTTGGGATATGGCTCGATTTGTCAGACAACAAAGTGCGGAATTTAAAATTTTTCGAGTCATCCAATGGTCCCATAAAAGAAGTCTCCACATTATGTATACAAAAGCTAGAACAAAAACGCACACATTGAATTAATAAAGGGGGTTTTTGCGATATACCTCACCACAGGCAAGGTGGTGGAAATCTCCGGCTTCGTTTCTGAATCTGATCTGGTTCACGGGAGTGATCCAAGTGTCTCACCTCCAGGGATAGTCCACACCAATTGGATTCTGGCAACACCTCAAGATCTTAGGCTCAGAACTCGATTCAAGAGATTTGTTATTGCAGGATTGTGTTGAATCTCTTGACAGATCAAGATCTAACACAATGGAACAGGGAGATGGCGGCGGCGGCAGCTAGGGTTTCTAGCTTGGAGGGGGCGGCGGCTACTTAGGCAAAAGGAGGGTAGGGTTTTCTTTTGTTAGGTGTTTTTCATTTGAGCTCTAGTTGTGCTCTATTTATAAACTCCTTCTGACCTAGGTTTGCAAGACTCCTTATGGGCTTTAATTAATAGAAGCCCATGTCTTGCAATCCTTTATTTAATTAACTACTTTAATTAAATGCCCAGTCCAATTAAATCATTATTTCTTTTGCATAATTAATTAGCAACTCAATTATCAATTAAGTTAGCCAATTAATTAATCTCCCACTTGAATTAAATACTTTTAATTCATTTAATTGATTTAATTACCTTTAAATCAATTAATTCCTTTCAAGTCCTTTTATAACAGTCACCGTCCAATTGTATTGTGTGTGACCCTCTGGGTTCACCATCAATTGGCAGCAGGCCCACGAATCCTTCGTGATTTAATTAATGAACAATAAATTGTTCCGGTCAATTAAACAACCTTTAATTGACCACTCCTAGAATTAAATCCTCTATTAATTCAGGAGTACCCACACTTCATGGTCGATGTCTAGCCACAAGCCCATGAAGCCCAACTTCAGGTGAATTGATATTTGTGAACCTCGTCTCATATAATTGCCATGTACATACGGTCCTTCTATCGACTAATATTCCCGATCAAGACTTAGGGTGTGTGAATTGATCGGCACCTCTAAATTTGTCTCGATAACTATACTTTCTAATTCAGGATAATATACCTTTGTGACCTTCTAAATTTGGAAACCCCTTTCCAAATCCGTCACCGACCACGGCCGTGGATTCCTTGGATATATTATCTAAGAATCGTATAGGAAATTCTCTCACCCATTACAGTGAGTCAATAGATTCCATATCGGTACTAACCACCCGCATATATGTCCATACGCACCCAACCTAGGCATGTTATGACCAAGCTACGTGGCCTATACCTAGATCTAAGTACGCACTTTCATGCACCGAATTCGCCCTAGTACCTCAAGTCAAAGGACTAAATCGTACACTATTATATTCCTTGAGAAACATCCCATCACCGATATGCGTCATGCGCTTCCACAATGGGTTTCTCTGTTCGGGTCGTTCGATGCGTTCAATCCTCCATTGAACCACCTACTCGTATGCATTGGACTCAAATTCCTTGTTCATGAAACACTACAAATTCACTCCATGTGAATCATGCATACTCGTACAAGTCTTGGCGATTCCTACGATACCCCGTCTCGTTCGGAATCTATGACTTGGAACAGTTTTAAGATTACGACCTTTGAGACTGTTTCATGATTGCACTCAGTACTGAAGTGAATCGTCCCATAGTCAAATGTAATCTAAGGGTTTCAACCAATCGCTTAAATGTATTCGCGAGAGATGAAGTTGGCCATTGTTTATCCTTATACATATATAAATAAACATGCGTATTATTATAAAATCAAAGATCGTTTCATACAGGATAGATCTATTACAAGCTAACAGAACTGGCTTGCAGGGCACTATCCTTTCAATCTCCCACTTGCCCTAAAGCCATTCACCTATGGTTCTAAGACCCATCTTCTCTAGATGACTATCGAACGCCTTTTGTGAAAGTGGCTTAGTTAGTGGGTCAGCTACGTTGTCTTCCGATTTGACATACTCCATGTGCATGTCACCTCTACCCATGATCTCCCTGATCACGTGGTATTTCCTCTGTACGTGTTTGGATGGATGGTGTGATCTCGGCTCCTTCGCTTGAGCTATCGCCCCGTTGTAGTCACAGAAGACGACTACAGGTTCAGCAATGCTAGGAACAACATCCAATTCTTGGATGAAGTTTTTCATCCATACACTTTCTTTTGCTGCATCTGATGCTGCGATATATTCTGCTTCTGTGGTTGAGTCGGCAGTGGTAGACTGTTTACAGCTTTTCCAACTGACCGCTCCTCCATTGATGCGGAATATGTATCCAGAGTTGGATTTGAAGTCATCCACGTCAGACTGGAAACTTGCATCAGTGAATCCTTCAAGTTTCAGTTCTCCACTACCACCGTAGACCAAAAACATATCCTTTGTCCTTCGCAGGTACTTTAGGATTGCTTTTACGGCAGTCCAGTGCTCTTCGCCTGGATTTGACTGATAGCGGCTCGTTACACTTAGAGCGTGTGCTATGTCTGGTCGAGTACACAACATCGCATACATTATACTCCCTATAGCAGAGGCATAAGGTATGAGAGACATTCTCGTCTTTTCTTCGTCAGTTGTAGGGCACATAGACTTAGAAAGAGAGATACCATGTCTCATTGGAAGCAATCCTCTCTTGGATTCTTCCATCTTGAATCTTTTCAAGATTGTGTTAATGTACTGAGATTGGGAGAGTCCAATCATCTTCTTCGATCTATCCGTATAGATACGTATTCCCAATACGTAAGATGCGTCTCCCATATCTTTCATAGAGAACTGCGCGGATAACCACGCTTTAGTCTGCGCTAACATCTTGATATCGTCTCCGATTAACAAAATGTCATCGACGTACAAAACAATGAATTGTACTGTGCTCCCACTATTCTTCTTGTACACACAAGGTTCATATACATTTTTGATGAAGCCAAATGCCTTGACTGTCTCATCAAATCGTATGTTCCAGGTTCGGGATGCCTGTTTGAGGCCATATATTGACCTTTGAAGTTTACACAATTTGTGTTCACTTCCTTTGGACGCAAAACCTTCAGGTTGTTGCATAAAGATCTCCTTGTCAATGTCTCCATTGAGGAAGGCGGTCTTTACGTCCATTTGCCATATCTCATAGTCATGCCATGCGGTAATGGCAAGCAATATCCGAATGGATTTGGACATCGCTACGGGAGAGAAGGTTTCCTCATAGTCTATTCCAGGCCTTTGAGAATACCCCTTCGCCACTGAGCGTGCCTTGTGAGTTAAAACCTCTCCATTCATTCCAAGCTTACGCTTGAAGATCCATTTGCATCCTACAGGGATAGTTCCCTCAGGTGGATCAACCAAGGTCCAAACCTTGTTGGAATGCATGGAATCCATTTCGGATTGCATGGCTTCGAGCCACGCACCCGAGTCTATGTCCGACATCGATTCTTGATAGGTCCTTGGATCATTATCACCTCTTTCGTTTTCGTGAATGAAACCAAATCGCTCTGGCTCCTTACGAATTCGATCAGACCTTCGAAGAGTAGGTGTACTAGTAGGTTCAGTAAATTCTGGTTCAGCTCCCACTGTTTGTGAGGATGGGTCCGATTCCTGGACTTCATCAAGTTCTACGATTGTCCCATTTCGGTTGGAGAGGAAATCCTCTTCCAAGAAGTGGGCGTTCCTAGATACAAACGTATTACGTTCTTTAGGATCGAAGAACAGGTATCCAATGGATTCCTTTGGATACCCCACAAATTTGCACAAACTAGATCTACTATCTAGCTTATCTCCCCTTCTTGTTCTTTACATACGCAGGAGATCCCCATACTCGTAGATACGAATACACGGGTGCTTTACCATACCATACTTGGTGCGGTGTTGTCGGCACTGACTTCGAAGGTACTATGTTCAGTATCTTCGATGCAGTTAATAGGGCCAAGCCCCAAAACGAAAAGGGAAGGTCAGCGAAGCTCATCATGGAACGAACCATGTCTAACAAAGTTCGGTTCCTCCGCTCAGACACTCCATTGAGTTGGGGCGTCCTAGGGGGAGTTCGCTGGGCGAGAATTCCATTCTCTTTTAGATAATCAAGGAATTCTTGGCTTAAGTACTCTCCACCTCTATCAGAACGAAGTGCTTTAATACTATGTCCAAGTTGATTCTCAACTTCCATTCGAAACTCTTTGAATTTCTCAAAAGTTTCGGATTTGTGTTTCATAAGATACACATATCCATAACGACTAAAATCGTCGGTGAATGTTACGAAGTAAGAGAATCCTCCTCTCGCATTGACACTCAATGGTCCACAAACGTCAGTATGGATTAAATCCAATGTTTGCTTGGTTCGCTCGGGATTCCCTGTGAAAGGTGATTTGGTCATCTTTCCTTTGGGACAAGATTCGCAAGTTGGGAGTTCATCCAAGTTCTTTATTTCAAGAGCCTTAGAGGAAACCAACTTTTGAATCCTACTCTTGGAAATATGTCCAAGTCCAGCGTGCCAGATTTGTGGAGTTTGATTATCATACTTTCTTTTCCTAGATTGAATGTGCATGACGTCGGATTTAACAGGTTCTAGGGAATAAAGACCATCTATCAAAGTACCACAAGCATACATTAAACCACCTTTAAATATGCTAAAAGCTCAATTTTCAATGGAAAAATTAAAACCATCAATGTCTAGCATTGGTATAGAAATGATGTTCTTAATTATCGTTGGTACGTACAGACAATCCCTTAAAACCAAAGTAAAATTTCCTAAAACCAATTCGACGTCCCCAATAGCCTCAGCGGCGATCCTAGCTCCGTTTCCAAAACGCAGGATTCTATCCCCGGGCTTCAGGTATTTTACTGCTCCCATCACCTGCAAATCATTGCAGATATGAGAACCTGCTGCGGTGTCTAACACCCACGATGCACAGTTAATAGAAATATTAACTTCAACCAAGAAAATACCTTTGGCTACCATTTTCAACTTCAGGTAGTCTGGGCAATTCCTTTTCCAGTGCCCTGCTTTCTTGCAGTGGAAACATTCGTCTTCTGGGCTTTTGCGCTTCTTTTCAACCACCTTGGTGATTGCCTTCGAAGAAACACTTTTCTTCTTCTTCTTACCTCTCTTGGGCTTTGCAGCCTTCGATTGGTGTGCAATCATTACCGGCTTCTCTTTCTTGAGAGTCGATTCTGCCGTTACCAACAAATTGGTCAGTTCGTGAAGAGCGAGGGTTCTATCCTCCATGTTGAAGTTCAACACGAACTGGTCAAAAGAACGGGGCAGCGTATGGAGGAGGAGGTCAGTGCTAAGATCAGCGTGCAAGTCTACTTCCAATCGCCCTAGTTTTTCAACCAGGTTGATGAAACGCAGACAGTGATCCTTGACACTGCTTCCCTCAGCCATCTTGAGATGAAACAACTCCTTAGTGGTCGCGAACCTTTCGGTACGAGACCTCTCTCCAAACATCTGTTGGAGGTGGAGAAGCATATCTCTAGCAAGCGGTATTGCAGCATGCTGTTTCTGCAGTTCATTCGACATCGAGGCTAGCATGAGACATCGAACCTGAAGATCATCATCAACCCTTTTAGCATGGGCGGTTCGTTGTTCCTCACTAGCTCGCGATGCGGGTGCAGCAGGCATGGGTGTGTCGAGCACATAGCTACGTCGCTCGGAGTCGAGGACGATTCTGAGATTTCTCAGCCAGTCAACAAAGTTTGAGCCATTCAATTTGTTTGCGTCGAGGATAACAGATAATGGATTCTTAGACATTGTACTTAATATCTACAAATGGAAAGAAGACAACATTTAGCTGACTGATCTTATGTCTAATACTTATAATTATCGAATTTGGACTTGTTTTCGAAAAAGTTCTCCCACTATTTTATCGAAACAATCACCCCTTTGATTGCTCGGGAAATTTAATTCCTAGTAGGTCTTGACGTCCCAGCAGCAATTAATTGCACCCACGACTCGTGGCCATACAACCAATTCTCCAGGTAGGTATACTTTTTACCAATTGTGTTACTCCACAACCTTCAAGCTTATTTTGCCTCGGTTTTCGCACTTATCTAGCACTGCTACATCATAAGTGTTACTAATCGTTAAGTCTAACCCATCAATCGTGATAAGCAACGGGCCCGGTCGTGAGTTCTCCGTAACTAGTTATCGGTCGATCCTCACATCCCGACCAGTCCTCACCCTTGTCGTGTTTAGTTAAAAACAGGAGTCAAGGAATTTCACGTATTGTCCCTTTCTTCGACTCGGGTGCCAGACTCTGGATCACCTCTATCGATAAGTAGACAACATACGCTAGTCCCTATTGATGGAAGGCTTGGATTTATATAAATACTTCATTTTATTTTAATCCAATATGACTTAATATTTAATTCGAGAGGGGGTTTCTGGTGTGAAAGTTATGCTAACTCTCCTCGAGATCTCACCGATTCAGTTATGCTTTATCTTTTATTACGATCTAGATTCTAGCGCGCAGCTAAATACAAATCGACAAATGAATAAAAGCCATACAAGCCTAGCATGCATACTACCATAATATGTTTTCGATCGGGAGCCTCCTATGCAGGCCATCATCGAGCCAATGATGTTGGCCCAATTGGTCAATCTAAAGGGTTCTCAAACAGGCCCTATGCTATTACACATTGTACCATGCATACATGGCCTTCTTATCTTCTTGGGCTCCCACCTTGCTTGTAAATGGGCCTCCATCCTAAACTAGGAAAGCAGTAAAGCCCTATTCTATTACAAAGGCTCAAAGTGGCCCAAAAAACAATAATAGGCTCGCAGGCCTAATAAAAACCAAGCAATAAATTAAACCAATCACATCTACCCTAAGGTCAAGGCTCGTCTCGATCGAAAACCACGTAAACAGTTCACGTAGAGCAAGAAACATGTAAACTTCTTTTACTTTCTTCTATCTTAATTTTAAAACATCCTTTTAAAACCAACTTCGTATGATTCTTGCCTTTTAGTCACTACTAATTATGACATAATAAATATCCGGGTAAACAAAAATTAATTTTCTGCTCAATTTCAGAATCTGTTTTTCAACTTTTGAAAATTGCATTTTCGACCCCTCAATTTACGAAAATTGCACTTTGACCCCAAAACTTTTAAAAAGTTACAAAAACACCCCCTGGGCAGTTTCGGGCAGCAGACCAGAAAATAAAATTTTGAATTTTTTTTTTTTGAAAATTTTCGATTTTTCAAATTGACCCCTCAAGTTTCGGTAATTGCAAAACAGCCCCTAAGTTTTCAGAAATTGCAAAACGACCCCAAAAATCGTGCGACCAGAATTGCAAGAACAGTCCAGAATTTTCAAATTTCCAGATTTCAAAAATTTCGAATTTTCAGCCCCAAAAACCCTAATATGCGATTTTTGCCTCAAAAGTCCTGAAGTTTTCAAAAACTATAAAAAACGCCACAGATTTTGAAAAGCAGTTTTACCCAATGATAGATCTAGTCATAACAAACAAGAATCAACTTACAGAACATAATTATTACGTGTTCTCATACATATAATTAAACATATACGGTGAACACAATTATGTTCAGGCTTTTGTATAATAATAATGGAGTTGGCTCTGATACCACTGTTGGGATATGGCTCGATTTGTCAGACAACAAAGTGCGGAATTTAAAATTTTTCGAGTCATCCAATGGTCCCATAAAAGAAGTCTCCACATTATGTATACAAAAGCTAGAACAAAAACGCACACAATGAATTAACAAAGGGGGTTTTTGCGATATACCTCACCACAGGCAAGGTGGTGGAAATCTCCGGCTTCGTTTCTGAATCTGATCTGGTTCACGGGAGTGATCCAAGTGTCTCACCTCCAGGGATAGTCCACACCAATTGGATTCTGGCAACACCTCAAGATCTTAGGCTCAGAACTCGATTCAAGAGATTTGTTATTGCAGGATTGTGTTGAATCTCTTGACAGATCAAGATCTAACACAATGGAACAGGGAGATGGCGGCGGCGGCACCAAGGAGCCCACGGCAGCAGGTGGCGGCGGCTTGAGGTGGCGGCGGCGGCAGCTAGGGTTTCTAGCTTGGAGGGGGCGGCGGCTACTTAGGCAAAAGGAGGGTAGGGTTTTCTTTTGTTAGGTGTTTTACATTTGAGCTCTAGTTGTGCTCTATTTATAAACTCCTTCTGACCTAGGTTTGCAAGACTCCTTATGGGCTTTAATTAATAGAAGCCCATGTCTTGCAATCCTTTATTTAATTAACTACTTTAATTAAATGCCCAGTCCAATTAAATCATTATTTCTTTTGCATAATTAATTAGCAACTCAATTATCAATTAAGTTAGCCAATTAATTAATCTCCCACTTGAATTAAATACTTTTAATTCATTTAATTGATTTAATTACCTTTAAATCAATTAATTCCTTTCAAGTCCTTTTATAACAGTCACCGTCCAATTGTATTGTGTGTGACCCTCTGGGTTCACCATCAATTGGCAGCAGGCCCACGAATCCTTCGTGATTTAATTAATGAACAATAAATTGTTCCGGTCAATTAAACAACCTTTAATTGACCACTCCTAGAATTAAATCCTCTATTAATTCAGGAGTACCCACACTTCATGGTCGATGTCTAGCCACAAGCCCATGAAGCCCAACTTCAGGTGAATTGATATTTGTGAACCTCGTCTCATATAATTGCCATGTACATACGGTCCTTCTATCGACTAATATTCCCGATCAAGACTTAGGGTGTGTGAATTGATCGGCACCTCTAAATTTGTCTCGATAACTATACTTTCTAATTCAGGATAATATACCTTTGTGACCTTCTAAATTTGGAAACCCCTTTCCAAATCCGTCACCGACCACGGCCGTGGATTCCTTGGATATATTATCTAAGAATCGTATAGGAAATTCTCTCACCCATTACAGTGAGTCAATAGATTCCATATCGGTACTAACCACCCGCGTATATGTCCATACGCACCCAACCTAGGCATGTTATGACCAAGCTACGTGGCATATACCTAGATCTAAGTACGCACTTTCATGCACCGAATTCGCCCTAGTACCTCAAGTCAAAGGACTAAATCGTACACTATTATATTCCTTGAGAAACATCCCATCACCGATATGCGTCATGCGCTTCCACAATGGGTTTCTCTGTTCGGGTCGTTCGATGCGTTCAATCCTCCATTGAACCACCTACTCGTATGCATTGGACTCAAATTCCTTGTTCATGAAACACTACAAATTCACTCCATGTGAATCATGCATACTCGTACAAGTCTTGGCAATTCCTACGATACCCCGTCTCGTTCGGAATCTATGACTTGGAACAGTTTTAAGATTACGACCTTTGAGACTGTTTCATGATTGCACTCAGTACTGAAGTGAATCGTCCCATAGTCAAATGTAATCTAAGGGTTTCAACCAATCGCTTAAATGTATTCGCGAGAGATGAAGTTGGCCATTGTTTATCCTTATACATATATAAATAAACATGCGTATTATTATAAAATCAAAGATCGTTTCATACAGGATAGATCTATTACAAGCTAACAGAACTGGCTTGCAGGGCACTATCCTTTCAGCAATCCCACCCGTCTTTTAGGTTTCCAATTACTTCGCCGACTCCTTGAGACGTCGGAAATTTTAGTTTTTGGTGATAGGTGGAAATGATAGCCTGAAAAGCGTTCAGAGCGGATCTTCCCAATATTACATTATAAGCACACTGCGCCTCAACCACCAGGAATTTTATCATTCGGGTTCTCGAGTTGCTAGCCTCTCCCAAGGTGAGCGATAGGGTTAACGTACCTCGAGGAACGACCTGGGCTCCTCCAAAGCCAATAAGCGGTGTTACTACTGTCCCCAAAGGAGTTGGACCGAGGTCCATTCTTTCTAGCGCGTCCAAGAAAAGGATATTTGTTGAACTCCCCGAGTCTATCAAGATTCTTTTGACGGTAGCTCCAGCAATTTGGGCCGTGATTACCATCGGGCAATCCGGCACGTCCTGGTCATTGAACGGCAAATAATCCCTTTGTCGATCAGAGTCATCAAACCCTATTACTTGATTTTGTGTCGTGGGTCGTATCGAGAACACCTCCTTCCGGTCGTTCAGGCTTCCCTCTCGGAGTATTGGAGAAACAACTCTTCTTGAGTTCTTACTGTCTCCTCCAGCTGGCCCCCCCGATATCATATTGACAATAGTTCCAGGCTGGGCTCTCCTGGGCTGTTCTTCTCTAGTGTCCTGATTATGATACCTCCTTGGGGGATATCTGGACCGTGACCTATTATTATGTGGTCGATTTGCAGCATGGTCATTATTTGAGACTTTCACATAGCCAGTTAAGTGTCCATCTGCTATTAATCTTTCTATTTCATCTCTCAACTGATAGCAGTCGTCCGTATCGTGTCCTCTTTGTCTATGGAAGCGACAATACTTCCTCGAGCTAGGATTGTCTCTGATTGCAACGGGCTTTCTCAGCAAGTTTTTATCTTGTATGGCAAATAAGATTTCCGACCTGAGTTTTTTCAAAGGAGTATAGTTGTCGTGGTACTCTCTGTTCGGTCTTCCTGTTGCTTGTTTCCCTGGATTAAAGTTTCTTTCTTCTCCGTATCCTCTTCTATTTTTCCTTTCATTATATCGATTGTTCGGAATTTTTTCCGCCGAACGATCTGTAATGATGACTGGCTGTTTGTCTTCGGATTTTGCCAATCCAAAGAATGTTCCCCTTACTTGTTCCTTTCCTCCTCGTTCATGTATTGATTGGCCATTTCCATTAATTTTTCGTATGTCGATGGATTTTCTCTGACTATGGCGCTAGCAAAGCCTCTGTTCAAGGTACTCTGAAACAATACAGTTATTAGGAAGTCCACTCTCGGCATCTCGACCTTTAGGAGCTCGTTGTTAAATCTCCCCATAAAGCTCCTAAAACTCTCATCAGGTTTGTGTATGATAGAGTATAGGTGATTGGCGGGGGGTCTAACTGCTCGTTTGCTACCAAACTGGCTCATGAATTTGTCGCAAAGTTGATCGTAGTCAAAGATGGATTTCTCCTCTAATCTTCCAAACCACGACTGTGCCATTCCCGATAGTGTCGTCGAGAAGGCTTTAGCCGCTACATTGTCCGAGATACCGTGGAGCTGCATCTGGAGGTTGAACGAAGCTAGATGCTCGTCAGGGTCTTCGGTTCCAAAGTAACGAGGCAGTTGAGTAGGTAATCTTTTGTCGAGTGGCAATCTCTCGAAGAAGATTTTGTCGCAAAAGGGTGATTTTCTTAATCGGGAATTTGACACCGGGAGTTCGTTTCTTTTTTCTTGCCTGTCCAACTTCTGATGAAGCGACCTTACTTCTGAGGCGAGTTTGTTGACCTCCCTAACTGATTGTTCTTCATGATCCTGTTTCCCCAAGCGTCTAGCTTGACGTTTATCTGCCCAACTATCGGCTTGGTCAACTTCGACTTCATTCTCGACGTCTTGGATAACAGCACGATGGAGTCTTTGGGGAAGGTTATGATTTTCCCTTGCGGCTTCTGCTAGCCACTCCTTCTTGGCGTCATCCAAGAGTGCCTTCAAGTCATCTTTGGTAAGTTGAAAAATAGGTGGGGCCGGGGGTCTGGAAGTTCCCCCTTCATCATTCTGTGGCTGCTCAGGGTTTCGAGGTAACAAGTTGTCACCTTGACCTTCCCCGTTTTGATCTCGATTGGCCTCTCGCTCTCGAGCCAGAGCTGCTTTAGATCTTGTAGTCATCTTTTACGATTCAGAGTTAAAGTTCCCACAGACGGCGCCAATTGATGAGTGTGTTATCGTTAGGGTAATTATTCCTAATTAGTGTCTCGGGTCTCACGACTCGTCAATGTGAGGATTGGCAGGTCAATCAAGCTTATCCTCGATTTGTATAAGGGATCCTAACCTGCAATCAAAGATAACTACGTCAGGTTAATGCCGGTGGTTACCCGGCGATAACCCTCTGATGCTAAAGTAAGTGTCGAGATAAGGTTGGAGATCGGAATGTAATTAATGCTCGAAACGTGCGTACATTTATCTCATTTATGAGGGCTTTTTATAGTTTCCCAGATGGGACTCCGGGTCAAATCACGATTGGACGTTTCGGTTCGAATATGGATCCTCAGCAATTGATTCGATCCGATTGTAAGTGGGTCAATTTTAAGAGAACGTCGGCCACTACGTCGGATAAGTCGAAGAGATCGAGGTCGATGCCGACGTTAGGTTATTTGTTTATGTTCGATGTGAACTCGAGGGGGGAGGTCCTCGATATTAATCGATTGACCCATAGTTGTTTATAATGACGAAGACTTGGTACATCACTGGTTACTTTGTGTTTCTAGTATAACCCAAGATCTTTGTGACTTGGAAGAGTGGACTAAAGGATATTCACATCCATATAACCACTATAAAAATTACTTGCATTTTTACTTGCATATTTCAAGACTGCATAAAACACTTTAGTTAACTGTTTGAAAAAGATTTAAAAGGAGTTTATAAAACTGGGGAAATATTTTTCAAACTACTGAGGATACTTGTGAAAAACACTTTGAAAATCCGCTGCAAGTACTCTAAGTATTAAAACTGATTTTAACAAAATCAGCTAAGTAACTATCAGTTTAGTGGTCTACGAAGCTGTTCAAAGATTTGTTCGCGATCAGCCGAGAAACCTACTGTTGATAACAGCTTAGTCTGTTTAAGTTAACAAAAAGTTTTAAAGTTAAAAATTGTAAAAAGTTAAGAGGTCTATTCACCCCCCCCCATAGACCTCATCTGACCACTTGGTACCAACAAGTTACAACATAGATTAATTTGGGTGTGTTAAGTATAAAGAAATTATTTCACCCTTGCTCAATGTAGATAATTCCAGTAGTAAGATGTAGTTTTAATATCGACAGCATTATATATTTTATTAATGAGATAAGACAATTGAAATTGAGGACATATTTGAAAGAATTTTCAGGTTTTTCTTAATTGTAGCACTTTTAAACTTGTGTGCGGAAATTCAAAAAGCCTTATTCAAGTTTAGTTTATAAATAGGTAATTGTTATAATAGAAGGGACTAGTCTGTATAACGTAGCGAATCAATGTTCGAATTCTTGTTGGGAAAAATTTCCACTTAACATGATCGAGTTTCTCTAATTTTCACCTCAATTGTGTTTTTTTCTTGCACGCAATAAATGCGTATTTTCTCTCTCACCTTGAAAAACGAAATCTTCTTTAGGCCAACAAAGGCCCAGAACTTTCATATTTCCATGATAAGACCATGAGGTTCCCATCCGGATTCTTAAGTCGATTTTTAATGTCGCACACTACTTGAATAATTACTTAAAAATCACCTTATCACACTTAACCAATCCAAAATAGAGCAAGCCTCTTTGATCATCTTATTTGAAGAATGTAAATAATAAATATCAACAGGTGATTGGTTTAATGGAGGGACTAGTCACTACAAAGTAGTTGACTCAGTTTTGAATCCCTATTGGGAGAGGTACCCACTTAATACCATCTTAATGTGCACAACCCGCCTTGAAAGGAATTAAATCTTTGGAAAAAAAATTGAAGAATGTAATGTAGTGTATGGTCAATTTTAATCTCATTCTGTAATGTTTAAATAGTATATTTTTGTCTATTTATATTTTGTACTAAAGTTTTAACTTTTATCATTTGGTCCCTCTTATTATTAATTTTTTACAGAGTGGTCACTCTTATGTTTTTTCCCCAGTTTAGTCCCTAATATGTATTATTTGTTTCACTTTAGTCCCTCTCAGGTGTTTCAAGACGGTTTCGTAGTAGACACTAAAGTGGGAAAAAAAACATAAGAGGGACCATTCTGTAAAAAGTTAATGATAAGAGGGACCAAAATGATATTTACCCTATTATATATCTTATTATAATTATATATAATCTTCAAAATTCCGAGCATTTTGCATTATGAATTATGATTGAAGTTATTAAGCACTGTAGACAAAACGAAATATGATAATGGGACTACAAATCACCACTGTTTTCAAAATCGGCTCGGTCATTGAACCGGAAGTCCTATTGGTTACTGGTTCGATCGATTAAATCGGGTCGACCACTGGTTCGATTGGTATAATCGGTGTGACTGTATTATTATGTAATATATATATATATATATATATATTGACAAAGAATGATATTTTTTTTAATTATAATTGTATTTTGTCTATACATATATATTGACAAAGAATGATATTTTTTTTGATTATAATTGTATTTTGTCTATATATATATATTGACAAAGAATGATATTTTTTTTAATTATAATTGTATTTTAGACAATATATATATATATATATATATATATATATATATATATATATATATATATATATTGTCTAAAATACAATTATAATTAAAAAAAATATCATTCTTTGTCAATATAATTTTTTTTTTGTTTCATGCAAATAATCAAAATGTCTTAAAAATTAAGATCAATGTAAAAAATATAAATCATAAGTATCCTTCAATGATTCATACATTCAAAACAAGACAACAAAATTAAAAGTTCAATCTCATTTTCAAAGATTTGGATTGTTCATTTAGGTTCTATTATTGTAAGTTGATGTTATATGGTAATTGATTTGCATTTTCATACACAGAATAATATTATTCACAATGATGAGAAAATGATTATGTACTTCTTTATGTAAAAAAAAAAAAGTAATATTGCATTGATTGTTCCTTATTGATTGTTAAAACACTAAAATAATGAATGTTATTTCAATTAAAGTATATAAATGTAATCCTATTAAATGTTAAACAAGAGTTCAAATAAATAATAATAACAAAAAATCTCTAAATTTATAAAAAAAAAAAAAAAATAAATAAGTGAACCACTGGTTCACTGGTTTTACCAGTTTTGAAGCTGGTTTTACCAGTTCAAACTGGTTAATTTGAGGACTGATTTTTAGAGGTAAATCGGACCGAATTGGTGACCGGTTAGCAGTTGAACCGGTTCAACCGACCGATCCGGTCCAATTTTAAAAACAGTGCAAATCACATTCCCAAAAATAATTGTCGTGTATCTAATTCAGAGTTTATAAAGGTTGAAAGATTGTTGCGATCAGGACAATCTTTTGCAATATCTGGATGTAACATTTTAGTCAAAGATCATAAAATATGTATTCAATTGACAACTCAATCTTTTCTCTCATATTAATAATATGTATTCAATTGACAACTCAATCTTTTCTCTCATATTAATAATATGTATTCAATTGACAACTCAATCTTTTCTCTCCTATTAATGCATTACTATTATATTTTCCTTTTCTATAGTTTCTTTACACATGAATTAATTACTAATAATTATATCTAAAACACAACATATACCATTTAGTAGTTCCATAAAAAAAATATAAAAATTAAAGAAAAGAACAGTACGTAGAATGAGTTAAGTTCTTCATTTTTTTATTAACATCAAATGTATGTATATTTCATAAAAAATTAGCAAATCTTAAATGAGCTTAACTGACTTGACACCATTAGGATTGAAAATCAAATTTAAACAAAACATACTCCGTATTACTTACATGATTACTTTTAAAATTCGCTTCAAACTTGATTAGATAAGTTATAAAATGATCGAATATATGAAAAAGTCAAGCTATTTTAGTTTTAATAGTATTCAACTCTAAATTAACAATCAAATTAAGTTCAAATACAATTTCTAGCTACATGAAAAACTTAATCCAAACTGAACTTGAATAATATTTTTGGACTCCTCATTTAGACTTCCACACATGAATTTAAATGTACTTCAATCAAGAAACAAGTGAAATTTCTATCAAATATGTCCTCAATTTCAGTTGTCTTGTCCACATTGAAACTACATCTTAGTATTTCTCAATACTTTAACAAACCCACATTTCCTCTGTAGTAGCCCCCTTTCTTTCTTTAGATTGTATTTTTATTTTTTAAATCAAACATTCTCTAGAAATTCATTGCTTGAAAACTAGAAATTTATTTATATGTGGAGTGCCGTTCCTTAGCAATTTACAAATGCTAAAGCACAAGGAAGATGTTGCTCAGTTCTGCTATAAACGTAAGTTCAAAGGTTATGATTTTTTTTTATCTATTTCCATGTTTAAATATAGCATGAAATAAAATTACAGTAATAAGAGAGAGAAATTTACTAATTTAGGTTATTTGGTCCATAACAAAAAAGGGTTAAATTAGAAAATTAAAAATATTGCTCTGACAGCAATACTTTTTGCTCCAATATAAGCAAGCTATTGACATGAAAAGGACAAAAGAGGAAATAAGAGAAAGTTGTTTTGGCAATATGATATTTGCTTGAGCTATGATCATTAGCCGTTTTAAAAATTATTTTGACTGATTATATTTTCTGGTGTTTTTAAATTATTTTAATTCTTTCGAAAAATTATGAGTAGTTGACATTTATGTAGTGTATTTATATATAGCCTAATAATTTATTTAGTGCAAATCTGTACAAGTTAACGGAGATGAGGGTCTTTTTAAATATGTAAGTGTAGATTGTAAGGTATTCAAATATAAAACTTGATCTAAATTTGTAAAGATTCTTACCTAATTGAACGATACAAATAAATCAAACTAAATATTATAAATATAAAGTCTAGTTAGCATTTAGGAACATGCTATCAAAGAGTAGGAAAATAACAATTATATAGGAACGAAATTTCATCCCCACAAGGATATAGATTATTCCCCGGGGGGGGAAAAAAAAACCTTATTTATTTGCTGTTAAACAAATTAAGATGGGTTTTTTGCACTTTGTACCCCCCCGAAACATGGAAAATAGGTACTTTATACCCTCGAAATTTAGATTTAGCATTTTACATCCTCAAAATATGAAAAATGCAACACTTTGCACCCTCGCTTATTTTCAAGCAAAAATTCAAGGGCAAAATAGGTAATTCAATAGTATTGGCACTTTACACCCTACAAACTTGAGAATTTCGCACTTTGTACCCCCAAAATAAAATTAGCACTTAACACCCTCTAATCAAGAATAAATCAGCAACTTTCACCCCCGAAATACAATAAATGGGCACTTTGCACCCCAAAACACAAAATTAACACTTAACCCCCTCAAATTTAAAAAACTCAAACCGCTCTTTTTTCGTCAAAGTTGACTATCGGAGTGAAAAAAATCTAAGGCAAAATAGGTAAGTCATTTTGTTACTCAAATTTTGCAAAATACAATTATAAATACTTGAATACTCATCTCTCCATCTTTCTTTTCAACAATATAACCATAAATAACTAAATAAAGTACAAGTAAACTTCTCGAAGACCCATTGTCTACTTCAACATATCAAAGACCCATAAATAATTACCTATTTTGCCTTAATTTTTTTTTTACCTTAATGGTCAACTTTACCGAAAAAAATGAGGAGTTTGAGTTTTTTTTTAAAAAAATTTGAGGGTGTTAAGTGTTAATTTTGTATTTTGGGGTGCAAAGTGTCTATTTATTGTGTTTCGGTGGTTGCAAGTGTTAATTTATTCTTAATTAGAGAGTGTTAAGTACTAATTTTATTTTAGGAGGGCAAAGTGCCAAAGATTTGCAATATAATTACCTATTTTTCCCTTGAGGTTTTGCTTGAAAATAAAAGATGGTGCAAAGTGCTGTATTTTTCATATTTTGAAGGTACAAAGTACTAAATCTAAGATCCGTTCGTTCTTTTTTCTCTGATAGATGGTCAAAACTTCATCTGCAAGGTCGAGCTTTAAGCCTTTCTCAAGTAAACTGACTCTAGAATCTTTAACCTCCAGAAGGACTCTGTCAATATTGTTCCTATTCTTGGAGGGGATGAAGGCTGAGCCCAATATGTGCCTCTTCTTTCCGTGAAAAGCGGGTGAGTCCCTCTGCTAAGCTGTCTCGGGCTAGCTGGAGTTCTTGAGTCAGTCGTTACAGGAACATCAATTGCTCGCGTATTTCTGACGCAGTGCGGGCACTGGATGGAAAAGACAGATAAAGGAACAACCCACCGGAAAGGCATACCTTAAGGAGCACCAATCTCCCCCGGATTTTGGAGATGGAGAATGCCTATTTCTTATGTTTCAGGGGTGCAAAATGCAAAAAATCCAATTAAGACACAAAAGTAATTTTGTTTATACATGGGATTTTACGGATCCCTTCTCCAAATAATCTGATCACCAATTTATATAGAGAGAGGCCATACATATATGCATGGACGGATCCAGCTTGTTTTTGGGGGGGCCCTGGCCCCCCAAGAATTTTGAAAAAATAAATTTAGTATTATTATTTTATAAATAGTTCATATTAGTCCTCTAATCTTTAAATACTAATTAAATTGCATCCACAATTTATAAGCTATGGTTGTGATTGAATTTCAAAGAAGTATATAGTGTAACATTTAATTGATTGTTTGATTCGTCTGATATTAACGTTTCATGTTACAACCATAATAATCAAGCGATCAATAATGAAGTTGTTCAAAAATATGCGTAGAAACAAAATGGAAGATCAATACCTTGTGTGGATTGTCTGATTATTTACATTGAAAATAAATTTGTTGAGATTTTTGGTACTTATTCTTAGATGAATTTTATGAAATTTGAGAACGTCGTGTAGAATTTCGATAATTTTTTTACTAAATTGCTTAAGAATTTTGAATTCAATGTATCTTTCAGTAATATTTTATTCTTAAATAAAAAAAATATATCAAATATGATTGTCAATTAGTTTCGATGGTGGTTAAACTCGGGCCCCCCAACTCTCCAATCCTGGATCCGTCCCTGCATATAGGGTGGAATCGCGCGCATGAGACCACCGGTCATTTAACAATTTTATGTCACTATCCTCTCTCTTGATTATATTTTTCGATCAAGAAAATATTCTGGGGAAATTATTGTCCAAGCTTGGTTTGGCCAAACTCATCCAATCATCAAGCAAGTATATTGAACTTGCTTTGTGATTGGTTATTTTTTTGGGAGTTACATCCAATCCCAAAGCAAGTGTATTATACTTGTCATGTATTTACTTGGATTCGGCCAAACCCGATTTGAGTAAAAATTTCCCATTATCAAGAATGTGGATAACAAAGTGGCATAATATGGATTCAACTTCCACAAGGTGGGTATTTTCTCCAGTTTAATACAAGTATTTGTAATTAATTTACTATTTTACTAATGTAATAGATTCGATTCAATATAACGTATGATGTATTCATCATCTAAAATGAGAACTCGGGGAAATTGTGGTGGAAATCTTTCAACAAATTAAAGAGAACAAAGAAAGAATGGTTGGAATTGCCAAGAAGAAAAAATGAATTTTGTAATTTATAAATGTTATGGGCATGTTTGTTTGGGAAATGTCAAACAAATATTTTTTGTATTTTTTGAAATAAATTTTTTATATCTCAATTTTCTTAAACTATTCTTTCAAAATCCAAACAAGCAACAATTTTTTTTATCTCTAAACAAAACTTATATAAACTCTACTCTTATTTGACAAAAGTAACATATTTCTTACACAATTTATCTCACAACAAACATGATTTGACATAAATTTTACACTTCTTACACCTATAACTTAATTCTTCCAAAAAAAACATACACCTACTTTATTTCTCAAACCACCATTTCAAAACCTAAACAAACAACATTACGCAAATCGAGATTATTTCACAAACATTCACTACTCTCCCAAACTACTATCCCTAACATCAAATTTAGCTGTGGAATGACAACTATGGGCTTACCCTTCGTATTTTGTGCTTAATGCCTTAATTGGATTTGGAACTGAGGGGTCTTCGGATCGGCTTCCTTCCCAATACTTAATTACTTTTAGAAAGATCAATTCCCACATTTTCTCCTTTTCTTCCCTCAAGTCAAGTCAAGTCTTCTTTCACACAGAAAACAAGTCTTCTACTAAGCCAAAAATAATAAAATATTAGTCCGATTCCTTTTGCTTCGAAACCGTATAGTATGTATTTGAAGTGGAATGAATTGATTTCATTTATATTTTATTCATGTCGAGGGTGTACGAGAATTGGGAAAGGCTTGTTGAAGCCACTCTCAAGAGAGAACTCCTTCGGGAAATCGCTCTTTGTCCCAGCTTAAGCAGCTCAAGTTCCATTGATTTGAGTTCAAGTATCGATTCTCTTGATGATGTCAGTGGTACGTAATTTTAATACAAAACTCAGGTGTCCTTTTTTGAAATGAATGGTTGTGGATGGAGTAATTGTGGGTTCTATTCATTCGACTTAAAGATGGGAATTAATTTTGAGCTAAATGCAATGAATGGTTGAGGATCTAGAGTAATTGTGGGTTTTATTTATTCGATCAAATAAGTATTTTTGGTTTAAAGATAGGGAATTTATGCTGAGCTAAATGCAAAACACCTTGTATCGACATTTTATTAGGTAATTACACCCATTTGCTATTGTCAATTTTTTAACGAACAGGGGATTGTTGCCAATTATTAAAGTTAACGAGGGGATTATTGTTATTTTCTTAGGTGAAGTGAAGTGTTTTCGCATCTTATAGATGAGAACTTTATGTTAGAAGTTATAATTAAAAAAAAAATATATATGTATTAGTTAATTTGAGAAGTGTTTCTGGTACAAAATTAAGACTTTGAGAAACTATCATGAAGCAATTGTGGGGTTTTTCTTGTTCAATTGGGATATTTGTGTGTGTGTGTAAGTGTAAAGATTGGGAGATTCTGTGAGCAGCTTTGTGTTCTCTTTGGTCCAAGAAATTACAGAGGCAATTTTTTACATGTTTCCAATCTTCTTGACCTCTTATATAGATAGAAGAAAGAATAGCATAAGGTCTGAACATGTAAAGTTAGATACATCATCATCTCAACAAGTATTTGGCAGCAGCAGCAGTTCTAGTACTGGAGCCATCACAGGACGGTTTGCTCGTCTATTAGCTGCTCCTGTCATTGCCCTTGCTCATTACCGAACAAGGAAGCCACATAAATATTTCTTTGATGATGCTGGTTAGTTAATCGATTATAAATGTCATCATATAGTAATTCCCAACTCAACTCTCACTTTTGGTTCTGAATTTAATTGTATCCAGAAGTTGATCTTAGACAGTTCAAAATATTTTCCCTGCGTGAACTACAAGTTGCATCCGATAATTTTAACAATACAAACATTATTAGCAGAGTTGGATTTTTCGAAGGTGGTTTTGGTAGAGTTTATAAAGGTCGTTTAGCCGATGGTTCTTTAGTGGCAGTTAAAAGACTAGAAGAAGGCAATTTCCGTGTGAAGCAATATTTCCAAACAACCATAGAAATAGCAAGCATGACTGAACATGCGAATTTACTTTGGTTACTTGGCATTTGCATGACTCGGACAGAGATGATGCTTGTTTATCCTTATATGTCTAATGGAAGTCTTGCTTCTTGCTTAAGAGGTAAAAGCTTAAATATCTTTTCGAGCATATCTAGATATATATGAGTCGGGATTTGTTAGTTTGGATATTCTGCTCATTATTTAACATGAAGGATTAATTTACACTATATACTTGTCATGTTTGAATTCATTTATTATGAGCTTGTGGATGCATTATTGCAGTGCGACCTGAATCACAACCACCACTTGATTGGCCAAAAAGGAAACAGATAGCTCTGGGGTCGGCAAGGGGACTTGCTTATTTGCACCATCACTGTGACCGTAAAATCGTTCTTCGTGATTTCAAGGCTGGTAATATATTTTTGGATGAACACTTTGAAGCATTTATTGGTGGTTTTGGGTTGGCTAAACTCATGGACCACGAGGATACTCATGTGGACGCGACTATACGTGGAACAATTGATCATAGAGCTCCCGAGTACCTTTCTACTAGTAAATGTTCGGAGAAAACAGACGTTTTTCTTTACGGGGTCATGCTTCTTGAGCTCATTTCTGGGCAGAGCAGTTTCGATCTCGCTCACCTTGCCAATGATGATGATGTCATGTTACTCGATTGGGTAAGCATTATCTATTCACACATGCTCTCGATCTGTTTTCATTTGTCAGAATGCTTCACATTAGCATGCATTGATTTCTTCTTATAATTCCAGGTGAAGAGACTTCTCAAGGAGAAAAAGTTGGAAACATTGGTTGACCTTGATATACGAGGTAATTACATAGATGAAGAAGTAGAGCAGTTAATCCAATTAGCTTTACTCTGCACACAAGGCTCTATCACTGGACGTCCCAAGATGTCGGAAGTGGTTAGGATGCTCGAAGGTGATGGCTTGGCTTAAAGATGGGAGAAGTGGTCGAGTGTGGTATTAAAAACCAAACACATGGGGGGGAGGGGGTTTGAGAGTTAAAATAACACAGAGAATTTTTTGGAGTTAAGACAAATCATTGTGAGTGTTTTGTCTTTTGCTCTATTCTATTAAACAATTGGTTTTGATGAATTAACATATCTTAACTATCATAATATATTTAATTAAATAATAAAAATATATTAATATATACCTAAACTTATAACTCTACAAAACATTACGATAGGTTGCTTTAATATAATATGAATCAATCAAATCTACAAAATGTATTTTTAATATGACATTTAATCCGACTTCAATCTAATTCACCTTAATCTCATACACCCTACCAAACTTTCCCATATATATATATTTAAGTGAATCATTCTCAAAAGTCTAATTCTCAAAATTTCCCTGATCCAACAAATTAAACACGTCCAAAATCATAAAAAGTTAAGATTGAGTGGCTTCTATTAATGTAATGTAATGGTCCTTCTTATCTAATACTTGTCTCTCAATCTTTTTTCTCTCTCTTTGAGTTGTTCTTGGACTCTGTTTGGGCTAATTTCATACTTTCATTAAGAACTGCTCATAAGGGATTGCACTTAAAGAACGTTAATATTACAAATATACAAAGTACGAGGTCAATGACAATTTGAAAGACTTTTATTAAACTTTATGCGGAGAATCTTTTACCAATATGCTTATCAAATCAATTAACACATATAATTAAAAATATAATAAGGATACGAGAAAGATATCGGTATACCGTTCGCCATTGAGTTTTCAAGATATGACATTGCTTCAAAGTAATCCTTTAAATTACTTGTTATCTCCTCACTTGTATAACCTTTCAAGTGAACTCACCTTCTCCTCTCTTTCTATCCAAATGACACAACCTTATAACACTTTTAGATGATCGAAGTTTGCTAATACTTCTTGTTCTTTTATTTTGGTGTTGCTTTGAGGAGTAGTTGTATCTCATTTTATAGAGGAGAGCAGGGGCGGATCCAGGAATTTGGGTCAGGGGGGGCTAAACTTATACACAAAAAAAAAAAAACAGTTAAACATAAAGTTTATATTATTCACATAAGAACCCAAAATATCTACATATTTACTTTAATAATTGACCACGACGGTTTTTCATCTTTTGAAACCGGTCCATGATAGCATCATTTGAAATACTACTAAATATGTCTCTCTCTATAGAGACAACTGAACTATCATTTAGCCATTGATCGCTCATTCGGTTACGAAGTCGATTCTTTACTATCTTCATAGCCGAAAAAGCTCTCTTCACTGATGCAGTTGCAACGGGTAGAATAAGCGCCAATGTCACAAATTTGTAAACCATCGAGAATGCGACATGTCTTTTAGTTGCAACCATCTTCTTAGCAAGATCACCAATCCCTTTCAAACTAGAAAAATCATCACTTGATTGAACATCCCTAATATAATTTTCAAGTTGATTGGGAAGAGCCGAGAGCTCAAGAAAAGAAAAGTCATTTGGATAAAATTCGACAAGACGAACAAGTTTTCCTTTGTCAAAAGCTTCAAAGTGATTGGATGGGTTTAAGCATGCAACACAAAGAAGCAACTCCGTGTTTACTTCATTGAGACGGTTGTTCAACTCTTGAAATTGTCTATCTATCACCGAATTGAATCTCTCAACTTTGTAATGATGTTCGATAATCACTTGTTCAATCCTACGCTTTGGCCTCCCATATGGAACATAAACATTACTCATTGAAGGAACTTCAATTTCATGTTTAGAACAAAAAGAAGTAACATCCTCCATCAAAGTTTCCCATTGTTGCGGATTTCACACACGCAAATAAACGCAAGTGCACGTATCGAACAAGTAATAAAGAGTAAGTATAAGAGTATCGTCTCCACAGGGACTTGACTAATATCTACCAATTCCAATTCCTAATTTACTTTTAATCGATTCCAAATTCAAATATATTCTTGGGTTTTAATTAACTAAATTAACTAAAATAAGTACTTGGATTGAGTTCGAATAACGAGAAGAGAAACCTAGGGTTATAATTTACTATGTTATCTATCGATTTCTCAATTGAGATTTTCGGAGTTATTGTGGTGACAAGAGTGCTACCCGAGGATTCAAGTATATTCCTATGTATCTTCCGAATTACGTAAGAACCTAATGTATTATACAAATCGATCCTATTCCTAGGTGATTCATAAATAACACAAAGCATTAAACACAAACCTCATGTAACGGGTATAAACGCCTTAAGTATATTCCTATACTAAGAGTCGTTTACTATTCAATTTCTTATCCTTATCTCCCTTTTCCAAGTTCAAAAAGAATATTAAATCTAACAACTAGGTGATCAGTCAAGTTGCAAGCATAGAGAACGAAATTAAATCAAACACAAGAATTGCCCCTAACTACGAATTATCCAATAAAACTAATCAAAGTAACATAGTTTTATAAAAACCCTAGATCCTAAGAATTAATTCATGATAAATATAAGAAGAAAATCGTAAAGGAAAACAAATCTGAGTTCATGTGGTTTTATAGACAAAACGATGAATCTGAGATAAAGATCTTCAATATTGCGTTCTTCTTGCTTGGGTGATCTTCAGAACTTTTCTCTTTTCTTCTTCAATCTTTCTCCAAGTAGATCTTTGATGTTGTAGATGTATTCTATGAAAGAAATATGTTTAGAGCTGATCAAAGATGTGTAATTTCGTGACCTAGAAGTCCTTAAATAGATCTACCAAGTTGAGTCCAAGTAGGAGACTTTAGGCCCAATGATTCTCTCAAAATCCCGCTGAAAATCGCGACAGATTTGCGCGACAGTTTTGCAAGTGTCATAACTCTCAGCTCCGAACTCCAAATCAAGATCCGTAAAATCTGTGGTGTAGCTAACTCATTCCTCTACAACATAGTCGAAATTCAACTTCATTGGAGCTTTCTTGAATGAGTTATGGTCCTCGGAGTGCATAATAACCTTTTTGACAGCTTCTTCGTTCTTGCACTACTTGACTTCATTTGACATTTAATTTGTTGTTCTTCGATTCCAATCATGTCTTTAAATCCAAAATAGCTCGGGCCTACAAATATGAACACAATATATAAGAAAATATCCCAATTCATGCACAAAACAATTAAACTAATGACTCGAGCGACAAAATACAAAACTAACTAAAATTGCCTAAGATTCTATCAAAACTCTAATAAGAATAATCGAATGAGTTAAGGAAATAGACTTGATAACACTGTTTTCACAGAGTTATCACACCCCCAAACTTAAACTATTGCTCGTCTCGAGTAATGACAAAAACTTAAACAACGACACGAACATTTACAATCATGCATCCCAAGTCAAACTACTAACCTACAATTTCAAAACGTTATGCATTCTATCATGTAGTTCCTGCGTGTGTGTGTGTATACATAAAACGAAAATGTCGGAATCACCTAGATCCATATAGCTTCGAAATCATTGAGCCTAATTGCATGAATTCCTAAATTGCAAAACATATTCTCTATTTCCTCAGGTTATCATATTAATTACTAAGTTTTAGCAAAGCTTTCAGTCGAAGTTATGGAAATCTTTAAGTTTGAACTTTCACTTAGCACTTTCTTCATTAATGATCATAACTTAAGTATATTTAGCACCACTCACACTCATAACTCGTTCTAAAGAAGCAGTCAAAATAGAGGAGTGCATAATAGTAGAATAGTTAAGTCGATGCACCCATATATCGTTCATCTTATCGCAGTCAAGTTAGAGGAGTGCAAGTATAAGTCTCAAGCGATGAGGTTTTTCAGGTCTCATACAATTGAGGTTATTTTCTTTAAATTTAACTTATAGTTTTTCAATTATTTGCTTCATTTGGTTCTTATTAAAGTTATCCTTCCCCCCAAACTTAGGCAAAACTATCACTTAGATCCTTAGTATTTTAACCCTCTAATCTAGAGATCATGTAGGCAAGAAAGGATTTCTTAAGCCCTATTCTAACTATAATTCTCTAACGTCATCCTAAATTCTCGATTATGTATTCGGGCTTAAAATATGCAGGAAAAACATTCAAAAAGACATAAAATTTCAAAAAATTTAGTCAAAGTCGACCTAGCATGCACGAAGTAAATGCGACTTCACCCCCAAACTTAAAACGAACAATGTCCTCACTGTGACACAAACACACGAGTTGAAACATGCCAGATTAACCAAACAGGAAAAACGAGAATATGCACATGCAGACAGTAAGACAACCACCAACAAAATATAACAGAGAATAGTGAAAAGAATACGTCCCTACGAGGCTGTGTCTGTCAGTCTCCTGCATGTCTTTCCATCCTACGCATTATCCTCGGGACCGCTCGACTTCGGGGTACCATTTGGTTCACTCCACCAAAACAATCAATTCCCAAGTAGCACACCGAAACCGAAAATGTAATCAATCTCAACTACCCACACAATCAAGCAACAAACCAATTATCTAAACTCCGTTCAAGAACCCGTTCCTCCACAATCCGCAAAGAATCACACACCAAAATCCAAGAATAGCAAAACAAACCCTCAAACTAGTAATCGAAATCAAAATCAGGACTCAAACCAAGAAAGGCAATAATCAATTTCTTTACCGATACCCGGCACTTGAGAGACGCCCAGCTGAGAAGGAGCAGCTGCGGCGGTGCGGCGGAGTTAGGTTTTCGGGGCGGCAGATCGTGCGTTTCCGGTGAAGTTGAGCTGTGGGAGGAAAGGTCGCGGTCGCGGCTGCACGTTTAGGGTTTCAGGCGAGAAGGAGGGGCGGTTGATTTGGGGATTCGGTGCGGCGGGTTAGGGTGTTGGCGGGGCAGATCGCGCGTTGGGGGAAGGACGGAAAAGGGTGTAGCGGCGCGACTTATGAGGTGCGGCCGATGAGTTGGGTCGCGGCTGATATGGCTGGGCGGCTGGGTTTGGGTTTTACGCGAGGAGATGGTCGTTTTGGGCAAGGGGCGGCGGCGGATTTGGGGTTTGGTAGGGCTAGGGTTTCGGGTGGTGGCGGTCGGCGGCGGGTTGTTGTGATTTGATGAATTTCGAAAATAGGGAAGGGGGAGATGAGGCATCCCAATCCATTTTTTTTTCTTTTCTGATTTTATTTATTTATTTATTTATTTATTTATTTTTTTAGGCCATGGCTCGATTCAATTTGAGCCATGGCCTTTCGAATCTGGAAATTTGCTCTTTCTTGCACTTGAAATGGAGCCATGGCCTTATTCAAATTGTGCCATGGCTTAAAGCTGCTGGAATTTGTTCACTTTATTGTTCAAGAATTTGAGCCATGGCCTGACTCAAATTGTGTCATGGCTTGATTATTCTTTTTCTCCAAAACGCCCCCAGTCCACGAAATATTCATCTCCTCGTTACCTTCCACCGCGATACGCCTGCAAAACCCGACAAAACACCACAGATCACACTAAAACTAAAACAAAAACAAACAAAAAAAGGCAAAAACAAAAACAAATAAAAGCTTGGGTTGCCTCCCAAGAAGCGCTTAGGTTTAAGTCCTTAGCTCGACTTTGATACTTCCCTTTTAAGGTGGCCAATAATCAAATAGGGTTCCATCCGGATCAAGCATAAGTCCGGGCCTTTTTGCTTTCTTTGTTGTCCCGAAATTTGGTCTTTCCCTTGTAAGCTTAATTGGGACAAATTTGAACCTCGTATCGAATCGACAAGCTCTATCCCCAGGTTCAAATCTCTTGTAATCTTTACCAACTCTTATCCAAGTCACGCTTTGAGGATGGGTATGCATATTGTACTTCGTTTTATCATCAACCCTTCCTTTTTGCGTATCTCTCATTAATATCTCATCCACACCAAAATAAGATTCATCGCATTCTGACTCATAAATTGGAGGTATGATAAACTCAATTGTATCCTCATCTATCTCCATTACCTCAATCACATCTATCAACGTCACTGAATTTTCGAGTTCGGTGTCTCCCTTGATGTCTGCGTCCTTCGGAATGATTAAGATCTTTTCTTCTGCATCCGGTATCTCCTCGTTATGACGAATATCGAAACTTGTCCATTTATTGCTATGCGGCTGCTCTATTTCACTCTCAACAATAAGAGAATTTGTCTCGCTCGGCTTAGTATCTGATAACATCGAATTATCCTCTTCATTCAAGAGTGAGTCTTGAGGTCTGTGCTGCCTATCTTGAGCTAATTGAGCCATTTGAGTTTCTAGGTTTCGAAGAGATGCATTTGTATGGTTTATGAACTGCTTCAGCGTTTCTTCTAGCGACAGTTTGTTATCAACTAGTGGTTGTTTTAGTTGACCTTGAGATCCAGGTGGATTTTGCTGTTGCTGAGTTGTGGCATTGTTTGATCCATGTCCAGCGTGCTGATTATTGCTCCATGAAGAGTTAGGATGGCTTCGCCACTCGGGATTATAGCTGTTAGAATAGGGGTTATAACCTTGGTTGTTTCGATTATTTCCCACATAGCACGCTGACTCTGAATTTGAAGGACAATTTTCATACGGATGCTCTCCTTCACAAATGATACAGTAAACCTCTGGGTTATGGGTCATATTCACTGGTTGAGCTTGAAATGAGTTAGCTCCAGGTTTACCCATAATTAAATTTCTTGCCTCCATTTCAGATCCGATCTTTTTCATCTCTTCCATACAATCGGTGAATGCTATCATAAATGCAATACTTGGTTTTGTTGGTGGTGGCTGAGAATACTCTTGATAGCTTGGAGGTATGAACGAGTTGGTCATCATGAAGTTTGTGTATTGATTACTCCCCAGATCATCGCTCCATGGAACATTTGGGTTAGTCCCCCACCCTGAATTATAGTTGTTGGGATGAAGATTCTGACCATACTGACTATCCTGAAATTGATCCACGTATAACCATGAATTTGAATTCAGTGGGCAACGATCGTACGAATGTTCAACTGCACAATACACACAATTCGTTCCTTCATTAAGCCAATGATAACTGTTATGATTCATACCAAATGAAGAGAACGAGAAAAAGAATAACTGACTAGGAACCAACCAAAAGAAAAATCAAAAATAAAAATTGGCAAACTTATGTTGCAAGTCCCCGGCAACGGCGCCAAAAACTTGTTGCGGATTTCACACACGCAAATAAACGCAAGTGCACGTATCGAACAAGTAATAAAGAGTAAGTATAAGAGTATCGTCTCCACAGGGACTTGACTAATATCTACCAATTCCAATTCCTAATTTACTTTTAATGGATTCCAAATTCAAATATATTCTTGGGTTTTAATTAACTAAATTAACTAAATGAATTAACTAAAATAAGTACTTGGATTGAGTTCGAATAACGAGAAGAGAAACCTAGGGTGGTTATAATTTACTATGTTATCTATCGATTTCTCAATTGAGATTTTCGGAGTTATTGTGGTGACAAGAATGCTACCCGAGGATTCAAGTATATTCCTATGTATCTTCCGAATTACGTAAGAACCTAATGTATTATACAAATCGATCATATTCCTAGGTGATTCATAAATAACACAAAGCATTAAACACGAACCTCATGTAACGGGTATAAACGCCTTAAGTATATTCCCATACTAAGAGTCGTTTACTATTCAATTTTTTATCCTTATCTCCCTTTTCCAAGTTCAAAAGGAATATTAAATCTAACAACTAGGTGATCAGTCAAGTTGCAAGCATAGAGAACGAAATTAAATCAAACACAAGAATTACCCCTAACTACGAATTATCCAATAAAACTAATCAAAGTAACATAGTTTCATAAAAACCCTGGATCCTAAAGAATTAATTCATGATAAATATAAGAAGAAAATCGTAAAGGAAAACAAATCTGAGTTCATGTTGTTTTATAGACAAAACGATGAATCTGAGATAAAGATCTTCAATATTGCGTTCTTCTTGCTTGGGTGATCTTCAGAACTTTTCTCTTTTCTTCTTCAATCTTTCTCCAAGTAGATCTTTGATGTTGTAGATGTATTCTATGAAAGAAATATGTTTAGAGCTGATCAAAGATGTGTAATTTCGTGACCTAGAAGTCCTTAAATAGATCTACCAAGTTGAGTCCAAGTAGGAGACTTTAGGCCCAATGATTCTCTCAAAATCCCGCTGAAAATCGCGACAGATTTGCGCGACAGTTTTGCAAGTGTCATAACTCTCAGCTCCGAACTCCAAATCAAGATCCGTAAAATCTGTGGTGTAGCTAACTCATTCCTCTACAACATAGTCGAAATTCAACTTAATTGGAGCTTTCTTGAATGAGTTATGGTCCTCGGAGTGCATAATAACCTTTCTGACAGCTTCTTCGTTCTTGCACTACTTGACTTCATTTGACCTTTAATTTGTTGTTCTTCGATTCCAATCATGTCTTTAAATCCAAAATAGCTCGGGCCTACAAATATGAACACAATATATAAGAAAATATCCCAATTCATGCACAAAACAATTAAACCAATGACTCGAGCGACAAAATACAAAACTAACTAAAATTGCCTAAGATTCTATCAAAACTCTAATAAGAATAATCGAATGAGTTAAGGAAATAGACTTGATAACACTGTTTTCACAGAGTTATCACCCATCCATCATCTCTTGTCTCTTGAAGACGATCTTTAGCTAATTTGACTAATTTCATAGCATTCACTATATCTTGATCTTTTCTTTGTAAAGCTTGAGACAAGTCATTAGTGATCCCCAATATCGACACCATCAAATGTAAATTGAAGACAAAAGAAAATGATTGCAATATTATTTAGGCTTACAATTGGAAGAGTAAGTTATTGTTAAAGTGGATATATTAATTGGACTGGAAATTATATTTGAGCTATTGGACTAATATATTAAATTTTTTTGTTAAAAAAAACTTACAACACATATATATAAAAAAAAAGAAAAAAAAAATTCCACCTTGCCCCTATGTGGATCCGCCAGTGGAGGAGAGTAGAGGGCCACTAAATGTAAGAGTTACAAGAAGGTGAAAGACCAACCATCATGACCTCCATAATCCACTTCCTTGTAAGGTACAAGACTTTAACATATCCATTAAGTATCAACCTATAATCAATCATATGAAGAGTTCAAACCCTAAAAACTTGTAGTAAAATGAGGTTAGTGGGCCACTTAATAAAATAAAACTAACACAATTTACTCTTGTAATATTCGTAATAGTCAATTTATTCCATGTGACAAAGAAAAAATATGTATCTTCATATGTAGTTACAAATGATTCTCGTGTTAGTTCTAGAAACAGAAAACAACAAAATCACACAATAATAACACCAAACTTTCAATTTGCTTTTTATGATGATAATAATTATAAGAGGGATGGAATGGAAAAATCCGGTTCGAGGCGTGCAAAGCACTCCCTTTAGAATAGAATTCTCCGCTGCCCTGGTGCAAACTCAATCAACGTCTATTCCCAAGATACAACGAACCTTCAGGACTTCTTGACGTGCACTCGACACAAGAGAATCCCACGAACTCGAATGATCCCACAATCACCTTATTTAATAAACTATAACCCAAAACTTTCTTGAGATAATATTCAAAACTATTTGCTAAGATTTGGGTTTCCGTTGAAATTTATTTATTTTTTCTTTTTTCGCGAAATTATCCAATTTCGACGGAAACAAATCCGTCGAAATTACAAATATTTCGACGGAATTTGATTTCCGTCGAAATTTATTTTATTTTTTCTTTTTTAATTATTTTTTTGTAAAAAAATTTACATTTCGACGGACAAACATCTGTCGAAATATTTTAAATTTCGACGGATTTAGAATCCGTCGAAATTTTTTTTCTTTTTTTTTTTAAATAATTGTATTTTCGAGTGTTTTATTTCGACCGACATTAAATCAGTCGAAACTAATTTCGACGGATATATATTCTGTCGCAATATTTCGACAGAAATTTGATCCGTTGAAAATTTAAGCAAAATTTCAACGGATTTTTTTCCGTTGAAATTTTTCTGTCGAAATTTTTCCTTTTTCTAGTAGTGAAGTAGTATTTGAATCTTTTGAAAGAAAGATGAAGAGTATTTTTCTGTGTTTTGAATTGGGGAGAATGATTGGTATTTGTAGAGGAAAACACAATGATTTGGAATAGGAACCGTTCAAAACGTTGCTCAATAATGTTGAATTGAAGAGATGCAATGTTACCCAAAGAAGAATAGATGAATGTGCCTCTCTGCCTCTGATCCATTTTCTAATTTCAAAATTAGAATGAGTTTTTAACCCATGTGACAAAATTTACACATTATTTATGATATACCATTAAAATATTAAATATGTATACATATTTAATTTTTTTTTTTCATATTTTAAATCATAATTCAATAATCCCCCACATAATTTAAAATATGAGAAAAAGTACTAAGACAATTTTTACTATGTAATGGGTGAAAGTGTCTTGCGGACTTGAACTTTCACTTAGTATTGACAAATATTCATTCGTATAAACCATAGTGAACATATGTGCTGTGAAAGTTGCCCTCATCTCTTTATATGTTATTTTGTATGAATATGTGTATCCTTTTGCGTTATCATATAAGTAGGTTCTCATGTGCTATTTTATATTAAACACTTTACCCTACTTTTTTTTGTCATTTTACGAAACTATTTTCAACTCCACGCGTTCAATTTTGGACGTATGAACTATACTGATGAATTATCAAACAAATGGGAGCAAAACAATTATTTAAAATTTAACCAAAAAATATAAGGTGAAATGGTCTAAATTGGAAAAAAAAAAATCGAAAAAAAAAATGAAAAAAAATGAAAAATATTATAATTAATAAAAAATTATTTCTAAAATAAATATATTAAATGGAAAAAAAATTAAACAGTGAAAACATATGAATCAATAAAACTTTCGAAGAAAAGTGAACATTGATGAATTTGATGAAATTAGTAATTAGTAAGAAAAATGGATAAGACATGTGACATCGTTGAATATTGGATAAACTTGACATGAAAATTAATAAGACGAAATAAACTAAAAAAAGTTATTATAATATATTTAAAATAAATTTTATAAGATGTCATGACTAAATTAGTCATTATTTTATATTTTATTTTAACTATTTAAAATCATAATTTTTTTATAGATAATAATAATTAATAAAATAAATTTCTCATAAAGATAAATTAAGTATCAGACATAAATATATAATATTTTATGACATAAAATGACTAATTTTACTCTATTTTAAAACTACTCAGACAAAGCATAAAAAGTGTCAACATTGAGGGGTCTTTCGACCGACTTTCTTCCGAAAACAACTGAAAAGATGGGAAGAAACTTATTAATTACTTTTCTTCCCTCAAATCAAGTCGTGTTCACACAGAAAGCAAGTCTTCTACAAAGCAAAAATATAGTATGTTTTTGAAATGGAATGAATTGAGTTCATTTATATTTTATATACATGTCGAGGGTGTACGACAATTGGGAAAGGCTTGTTGAAGCCACTCTCAAAAGAGAACTCCTTCGGGAACTCGCTCTTTGTCCCAGCTTTAGCAGCTCAAGTTCCATCGATTCGAGTTCAAGTTTCGATTCTCTTGATTTCAATGGTACGTAATTTTAATTCAAAACTCAGGGGTCCTCACTTGAAATGAATGGTTGTCGATTGAGTAATTGTGGGTTTTATTTATTCGATCAAGTAAGTATTTTTGGTTTAAAGATGGGAAATCTAAGTTGAGCTAAATTCAAATGCACAAATCTCTCCCACCCGTGTTCTTTTTATTAGTGGAAAAAAACCCCTTTATCGAAATTTTATTAGGTTTTTAGACCCATTTGAAATACCCTTGTAAGTGCGAATAGGGGATTGTTGCCAATTATTAAAGTTAATCGGGGATTTTTGTTATTTCTTAGGTGAAAGGGAAGCGTTTTTGCATTTTATAGATGTGAACTTTACGTTATAATTAAGGAAAAAAAGATATGTATGTTTTAGTTAATTTGAGAAGTATTTCCTGTTCAATTGGGATATTTGTGTATTAGTGTAAAGATTGGGAGATTCTGTGAGCAGCTTTGTGTTCTTTTTGATCCGAGAAAATTATAGTCAATTTTTAAATGACATTTTCAATCTTCTTGACCTCTTGTAGATAGAAGAAAAAATAGCATAAGGTCTGAGCATGTAAAATTAGATACATCATCATCTCAAGAAGTATTTGGCAGCAGCAGCAGTTCTAGTACTGGAGCCATCGCAGGACGGTTGGCTCGTCTATTAGCTGGTCCAGCAACTGCCCTTGCTCATTACAGAAGAAGGAAGCCACACACACATTTCTTTGATGAACCTGGTTAGTTTATCGATTATAAAATGTCATCATATATAACAAAAATAATAGTTTGCTAAAGCAATTCTCAACTCCACTCTCACCTTTGTTTCTGAATTTAATTGTGTCCAGAAATTGATCTGAGATGGTTCAAAAGATTTTCCCTGCTTGAACTACAAGTTGCATCAGATAATTTTAGCAATAAAAACATTATTGGCAGAGGTGGATTTGGTAAAGTTTACAAAGGTCGTTTAGCCGATGGTTCTTTAGTGGCAGTTAAAAGACTAAAAGAAGAACGTATTCAAGGTGGAAAGCCATATTTCCAAAAAACCATAGAAATAGCAAGCATGACTGAGCATGCGAATTTACTTTGGTTACTTGGCATTTGCATGACTCCGAAAGAGATGATGCTCGTTTATCCTTATATGTCTAATGGAAGTGTTGCATCTTGCTTAAGAGGTAAAAACTTAAATATCTTTTCATGGTTTTGTTTATTCTGGTTTCATGCATATCTAGATATATATGAGTCGAGATATCTTAGTTTGGATATTCTGCTCATTATTTGACATGAAGGATTAATTTGCACGATATACTTGTCATGTTTGAATTCATTGTTGATGCATTATTGCAGAGCGGCCTGAATCACAACCCCCACTTGATTGGCCAAAAAGGAAACATATAGCTCTGGGGTCAGCAAGGGGACTTGCTTATTTGCACCATCACTGTGACCGTAAAATCATTCATCGTGAGGTCAAAGCTGCTAATATATTTTTGGATGAACACTTTGAAGCATTTATTGGTGGTTTTGGGTTGGCTATACTCATGGACCACGAGGACACTCATGTGAACACAACTTTATGTGGAACAATTGGTCATATAGCTCCCGAATACCTTTCTACTGGTAACTGTTCGGAGAAAACGGATGTCTTTGGTTATGGGGTCATGCTTCTTGAGCTCATTACTGGTCAGAGAGCTTTCGATCTCGCTCGTCTTGCCAATGATGATGATGTCATGTTATTTGATTGGGTAAACATTATCTCTTCACACATGCTCTAGATCTGTTTTCATATGTCAGATTGCTTCACGTTAACATGCATTGATTCCTTCTTATAATTCCAGGTGAAGGGACTTTTGAAGGAGAATAAGTTGGAAATATTGGTTGACCCTGATTTACGAGGTAATTACATAGACGAAGAAGTGGAGCAGTTAATCCTTTTAGCTCTACTCTGCACACAGGGCTCTCCAACCGGGCGTCCCAAGATGTCGCAAGTGGTTAGGATGCTTGAAGGTGGTGAATTGGCTGAAAGGTGGGAGGAGTGGCAGAAGGCAAGACGGGAGAAGTGGTCGAGTATATACTACTTGGTCGAATGTGATATTTAAAACCAAACACATGGGGGGTTTTGGGAGTTAACATAACTCGAGTTTTTTGGGAGTTAGTCAAATCATAGTGAGTGTTTTTGTATTTTGCTCTATTAAACAAATGACTTTGATGAATTGATATATCTTAATTAATATAATATGTTTAATTAATTAATACAAATATATTAATATATACCTAAACTCATAACTCTACAAAACATATTATGGTAGATTGTTTTAATAATATAATTCAATCAAATCTACCAAACAGATTTTTAATATTACCTTAAATTTGGCTTCAATATAAATACACCTTAATTCTATAGACCCTATCAAAGTATCAATCTGTTCCTATATATATTTAAGTAAATCATTCTCAAAAATCTCATTCGATCCAACAAATTGAACTCTTTCAAAATCATAAAAAGTTATGATTGAGTGGCTTCTATTAATGTAATGTAATGGTCCTCCTTATCTATAGTTTTTCAGAAAGTAGTCTTTTTTTCTTCTTTAGCCACGCTAATTTCCATTATATGTTCTATTTATATTGGGTGGGATTTGGATAGGATCTGGTCTTGTTCGATTTATAAATCACCAATTTCATTAGATTTTACTCCAATTGGTAGAATATCGGAATAAAATACGATATCCACTTTCAAAATTTTCATCAATATTTTCTTTTATGTTTCCGTTACATAATTAATGGGCTAATTACTCCGTTAGATAAACATAATGCTCAATTTAACTTCTTATGATTTAAAAAATAGTAATACTGTGAAAATTTTAATGGATTAAATCACCTTTTTCCATTAAAGAGTGTAACTCATTTGTGGATGTAGACAAAGTTACTCATCAAGGGGGTAAATTTGTCCACATAAATTAATAAAGGGGGTAATAATATGTCACATTTATAATAATAATGATATACATAAAATTACACAATGAGGTAATTGTCAAACATAATATAATAAGAGGGGTGGTAAACTGTCGTACATATAATAACACATAAGGGGGCAAATAGCATCATATATAATCATACAAGGGAATTTTTGTCTTTTTTTTTATTAAGTTGGCTAGGTCAAAACATAATATATAAAGGAGAGTAGTTTTATCAAATTATATTTCTTAAGGTTTAAAATGTCTTGAAAAGCTGTGTGAGCTTTTTTTTTTATATAATAAAATATTGGTAAATTAAACATTATGCATTATACATAGGATAAATTTTTATTAATTATACAACTTAGTTCACATGTTCAAATTTTTTTTTTCCCTTTGCTTCAATTTAAAGAGAAAAAAAAAATCAACTCTGAACATTTTAACAAATCTCGTTGAAAAACAGTGATATTGATATTAATGTTAATGTATTCACATTAATCATGTTGTTACGTAAATATGTAAAAAACCAAGGCCATGAATAAAATATATAATTGCATTTTATAAACTAATGGTAAAACATATACAATGAGGCGTAATTTGGAGCTAAAAGTTATGATCATAGGTACACATGGACTGATTTGCGCTGTTTCTTCTTATGCTCTGAAAGTTGGACTGCAAGTATTTGGAGGCTTCTCTTGGGCTTTGCAAACTGCCTCTGGGCTTTTGGGGGAACTTTTGGGCTTTTTTCTTTATTTTTTTGGGCATTTAGCTTTTTAAATAATTGTGGTTTCCGTTATTGACTTTTATTAAAAGAAAAAAAAAAACATAATCAAATCAATTTTTTTTTTTTATCGAATTCGAATCTCGAACAAATTGAATTGACCTATATTAATATTTGTTACAAGTATCTAAATTTAGATATCTTTCAATCGAAATAATCAAATTTCTAATCAAATAAAAAGATGTTAACTAATTGGACCGAATTATGATTAACATCCATTCCAAATGGTAGCCCTTACTAAAACCAAAACTTCTTGAAGGCCTAGTTAGACTATAGATTTGAACTTTGAATCATATGTGATAGCAAATGGGCCAATGAAAGTAACACAATAAATTGAAAGACAAAATTGGTATCCAATTGTATGGGCTTGACGAGATATAATGAAACCCATCCTGAAAATCTTAGACCACAAGCGGCCTATTTAAACTTCAGGAACCGTTCAAAACAAATTTGGTAAAAATATTTCTACCCAAAAAAAATAAAGAATTTGGTAAATATTATACATAAAAAGCAAGAACTAGTACCACTCATGAACAATAAATTTGATAAACAATAAAGTTTGTGAGTGTTTTTCATTGTGAATAAATCCTCATTTTATTTTGTTATCGGATTGGGTCAAGTTATATTGGGTTGGTCAACTCATTAAAAGTGTTATTTATCGATTAGCTAATTTTCTATTATTTTTTAAGAAGGCTAATATTCGAAGTTGACATGTACAACTACAAACGCAATTTTCCATTTAGTAACATCATTACCGACAAGAGTCCAAAATTTTTGAAAGAAAAAGAGGGGGGAAATCATCAGGTCATGGGGATTTAAGGCGATATATAAATAAAAGAGAACAGTATATCTCTTCTGCAGTGTACGGCTGAAGTAGGTAAAAATTATCATCGGAACAATAGGTGATATATGATTAAAATACAACACATGAACTAATATGATAAATATATATATATATATATATATATATATATATATATATATATATGCCTTATCAAAAGGGTTGAAACTGCAACCACAACCTGTGAGTTAGTTTGACAATATAGTTTGTCTTCATATATATATATATTAAACACAAACGAATTTAAATGTTTCGATTAATGTCAGATTATATAGTAATTAATTTTTTTATTATTAATATTTGAGAGAATTTCACTTTTGATACCGTTATTATACTTACTTAAGAGATTTGGTACCACAACTATTTTTGTCTACACATTTGGTAACATATTTCAATTCCACTTTACAGATTTGATATTTCCGTCAAGTTAATGACGGAATTGATACGTGTTTCTCACGTGCTCGTTAAATTTCGTTAAATCTGAATTGAGAGTTTCACTTTTGGTACCACAAGGAACCCTACTTTAAGGTTACGATACCATACTGATGGGGGCTATTTCGCACCCTACATACTGTACCATCGACTAACGACATTGAGATCTGATCGACGAAATCAGGCTGTTTAAAGATCATCTCATCGACCAGGCCGAGTGCAGTTCTCTTCGATCAAAGGACGATACTCCGGACCCATGAAGGATATTTGGGCCGAGTCCTATTAGGACTATGTTTCCTTGTAACGCTAGGTTTAGCATTGTATAAATACCTAGTTAATCATTGTATTAGACAACTACGAAATCCCTCAACTCCAAGGATACATAAATATACACTGCTTACTACAGCACAACTGAATAAGATTCAATATTATTCATAGCTTTTGATCTCCATATCGGTGTGTTTTTAGCTTTGTTTTGTGGTTTTACTTCTTGTTCATAAATACTGCTTTTCTTTGTAAACGATCCATCCGGAATAAAGTAACGGAGCCCTATAAAATATATATAAATATCGAAAACCCCCCGATATCACAAATTCACTGATATTCAATTAACCCGACGAAATCCGGTTAAATCAGTTGGCGCCCACCGAGGGGCTAGGTTAATTATTCGATTGACACATGGCTCGCCCAAGGAAAAGTGCTCGTGTTGGAGCGAGAAGCAATACAACCACCGGCCATAACACATCGGAAGATCCACAAGACAACAACGATAACAACATTCCCAACACCAATGAAAATCTCCCAGATACCCGTTCCCGTCAGCAGGAACACCAAGGAGGTCTTACCGGTGCAATACAAGAAGAACCGGAAGTTCCCGAAATACCCGTTCCTCTCCCAGGCGCTCAGGAAAAACTGAGACAAATAGTAATGCTCTTCAAATCACTCTCTCCAGAAGAATTGCTAGTTTTAGACCAAATTCCTCGAAACGTTACGGCTCCCAGGACAACTCCTGCGCCAGGAATGCCAAGGCCAAACGAACGGACCTCTCAACAAGCTGACAGCCCAGCAAGTGAGCGACGCTCGCTACACAGCCCACAGCAGGTCAATTCTAAACCCTCCGATAACCGTCCCCGAAGAAGACCTGGTCGAAGACTACCACAAGCGGGTCGCAGCGGATCGAAGGAACGAACGATCATCCCAATCGAAGATGATGTAGATGATGCAATCCCAGATCGACCGAGAGCGACTCAATTCTCAGAAAGAGAAATTGAAAGGATGGTACAGGAGCGACTCGAACAACAATTACGATCTGTTCAAAACCCATGGGCCCGGACTGCAGAACTCCAGGAAAGCCTTGCGGCTTGCTCTCCTTTCTGCAGGGAAATAAAAGAGGCACAATCCGCGGGACAGGTCCCGGGAAGACTACCCCGATATGATGGAACCACCGACCCGGACGATTATATCTTTAGCTTTACGAACATAATGAATTTATATGCCCACTCCGCTGAATTCACCGCCAAGTTAATGGTAACGACATTCGAAGGACTCGCGCTGGATTGGTTTGCCAAACAGCCGGCCAACTCTATATTCAGTTTCCGAGAATTATGCAATAAACTAACGCAGCAGTTTGCCAGTCAGAAGAGACAAAAACTTCCGATGAGCTACCTAGGAACCATACACCAACAAGAGGGAGAGTCCCTAAGAAATTGGTTGGCGAGATTCAACGTGGAATTACTCAAAATCGATTCTCCGAATATCGATTACATAATTTCTATCCTCTTCGACCTCACTAAAAATAGGCAGTTTGGAAACGCCCTCAGTCGAAAACAACCGAGAACGTTTGCCGACATTATGAGCTTGGCGTCTAAGTATATGACCCAAGAAGAGATGAATTCCTTTAAGGATAAAAACAAAAACAAAGCCACAACTTCAGGCTCCAAACGGCATGACAGGTTTCCTGCCCAAAAATCTCTGGATTACGAGCGATCTTCCAGGAGAGGTAATGTTTTCCAGCGATTAGAATACAACAAAGCCGACCAAGATAGGCAACCAAATTTCTACCAAAGACCAAGAAACCATGAACAACCAATCAGAAGCAGGGTGAATCATGTAGAACACCCAAGGTTAAATGCTCCAATGGAAGAAATATTGGAAGTTCTAGAAAGAAATAACTGGATTCCCGAGGCGAGGAAAATCGCGCAGTCGAGACCAGGGTCTCGAAACTACGATCAATACTGTAAGTACCATAGAGCACATGGACATCGAACGGAGAATTGTTTTCACCTTAAGAGAGAAGTTGAAAAACTAATCGAACAAGGAAAGCTTGACGAATACTTAGAGCGAGATAATCGCAAGAGGGAAAGAAGTAGAAGCCCTCGGGACGGTAATCAAAGGAGAAGTTCTCATCAAAGGTCACCTGAACGCCGACCTACTCATGAATCGAATCACGACCAAATCAATGGAACTATCCATACGATATCCGGTGGTCCCGCGGGTGGAGATAGTCGTAACGCCCGACGAAGAACAGCCCGATCCATAATTGGAAACTCAAAATACCCAAAAGAAATTTGGACCTTGGAGAGCAGGCCATCAAACGATCAGCCGATCAGCTTTAACGAGGGTGAAGCACCTAAAAATATTGTCTGGGACGCAAAAGAGGATAACCCCGACTTCCCGATGGTAATCTCGCTAGAAATAGCGAACTACAATGTCAAGAGAATCCTGATCGATAATGGGAGCTCAGCCAATATCATCTCCCGAGAAGTTTTAGCCCAAATGGACTTGGGACAGACAAACTTGCAGAAAGTAGCTACGCCATTAATAGGATTTGGAGGGTCCGAAATCATCCCCAGCGGAACGATAACCTTAAGCGTTTCGCTCGGAAAAATACCCCACCGAACAGTGAAGCTAGTAAAATTTCTAGTGGTAGAAACCCCTTTCGCTTATAACGCAATATTGGGACGACCAGCTCTCAATTTATTCCGAGCTGTTGTCTCTACTTATCATCAGAAGATAAAGTTTCCGACCGATAGAGGCATCGGAGAAATAACAAACGACCACTGCATGGCTTGGGACTGCTACAGTACTTCCTTAACTATGAAAGAATACCCAAAATCGATTACTCCGAGTGAAAGAAAGATCGAAGAAGATCTCAACAGAAATAAAATTGAAATCCCAAGTACCGATCGAGTGGATAAAAAAGGAAAGGAACCGCTGGATTTATCATTAAAACCTCCAGAACATAAGGATATAATTCTTGTACAAGGGGACTCGTCTAAAACAACAAGAATAGGTACAGAACTGAGCAAAGAAGGAGAAATAATGCTAATCGACTTCCTCAGAAACAATGCCGACGTCTTCGCTTGGAGCGCAAATGACATTGAAGGAATCGATCCTCGAATAATCAAGCATTCCCTAAAAATAGATCCTTTGGCGAAACCCGCCAGGCAGAAGAAGAGAAATCATGGACCGGTAAAAGATAAGATTATCAAGGCCGAGGTAGAAAGACTGCTTGAAGCGAAACAAATCCGAGAAATACACTTCTCTGAATGGCTGTGTAATGTTGTCCTAGTAGCAAAAGGGGAAAAAAAGGACAACAAATGGAGAATGTGTAATGATTTTACTGATCTTAACAAGTTATGCCCGCGCGACCCATATCCCCTCCCGAGGATCGACCTATTGGTCGATTCGACCGCCGGCTTCGCTATATTTAGCATGATGGACGCCTTTCAGGGGTTTTATCAAATATACATGGATGAGCGGGACCAAGAAAAGACTGCATTCGTAACCGAGCAGGGAGTATATTGCTTCATAGTAATGCCATTCGGCTTAAGAAATGCCGGAGCTACTTACCAAAGATTAGTAAACCTAATGTTCAAAGAATTAATCGGAGAGCTGATGGAAGTCTACGTGGACGACATGCTCGTCAAAAGTATGAACGAAGCTGATCACGTAAAACATCTCGATCGATGTTTTCAGATCTTAAGAAAATATCGTATGAAGTTAAACCCCGCAAAATGCACCTTTGGTGTCAAATCAGGAAAATTCTTGGGATATTTAGTTCACCAACGCGGAATAGAAGCCAACCCAGAAAAAATCCGAGCCATAACTGAAATGAAACCTCCCAAAACCATCTCCCAAGTACAAAGCTTAGTGGGGAAGATAGTAGCATTAAACATATTCATATCAAAGTCAGCAGACAAAAGCCTCCCTTTTTTCCAAACTCTCCGAAAGGCAAAGAACTTTGTTTGGACCGGAGAATGCGATCAGGCCTTCGAGCAACTCAAAGAATATTTGACAACACCTCCGATGTTGGCAAAACCAACGGAAGGGGAACCATTGTATATGTACATCTCCATCTCCGACGTAGCAATTAGTTCAGTACTAATTAAAGTCGAAGACTCAGAACATAAGCCCGTCTATTATCTAAGCAAATTACTGCAGGGAGCTGAGAAGAATTATTTGGAAATGGAGAAATTCACGCTGGCCTTAGTGGTAGCTGCACGGAAACTTCGACCTTACTTTTTAACCTATAGAATAGTGGTTTTGACAAATCAACCGCTAAGACAAGTCTTAGCAAAACCAGAAGCCTCAGGAAGACTAATTAAATGGGCGATCGAACTAGGCCAGTTCGAAATTGAGTACAAACCAAGAATCGCCATAAAAGCTCAAGTATTGGCTGATTTTATACTAGAAACTCCAACGCAGACGACTGAATCGTCGAATTGCCTCAATGACGATATCCTAATCGTAGAAAAACAAACTTGGTTAATGCATGTCGACGGTGCTTCATGCCGAGAAGGAGGAGGCGCCGGAATCAACTTCACCGGACCAAATAAAGAAGATTTGAATTACGCAATAACATTGGACTTCGTCGTAACAAACAATGAAGATGAATATGAAGCGTTGATTGCGGGAATGGAGATGGCGATCAAAGCCAACATAAAAAGTCTTAGAGTACTAACTGATTCAGAACTAGTGCAAAGACAAATTGAAGGCCTATACGAGGCTAAAGAATTCAATATGGTCAAAATACCTCGCCAAAGTGAAAACACTAGCTGAGAAATTTGAAAGCTTCAGTATCCAGAACATCCCACGTTCGGAAAATAAATGGGCCGACCAGCTATCAAGATTCACAGGATCCTATGACGGAAAGACCGAACGGGTGATCAACTGGTTGATCTCTAATACACCAGCAATCGACATCGGTGAAACACCAGTAGTCGATATAATGGAAATCGAAGAAGCCGAAGAAAACTGGATGACCCCGATGATAGACTATCTTCGAGAAGGAAAACTACCACCTGACCAAAATGAAGCTCGGAAAATAAGATATCGAGCTCCGAAGTATACACTTATAGAAGGAAAACTCTACCGAAGATCGGTATCAGGAATTCTTCTGAAATGCGTCTCTGAATCGCAAACCGTCGATATACTACGAGAAATACATGATGGGGATGCAGGAAACCACAGCGGATCAAGAGCATTGGCATTAAAATGTCTCAGGACGGGTTACTATTGGCCAACCATCAATAAAGATGCCGCCCAATATGTCCAAGAATGTCATCACTGCCAGATCCATGCTAACATATGTCATCGACCAGCGGAAAACATGCACCCTATTCCAGTTTGTTGGCCATTCGACCAATGGGGAATGGACATCGTGGGACCATTCCCAGCAGCTAGATCTAAGAAATCCTATGTCTTGGTCGCTGTAGAATACTTCAGCAAATGGATAGAATGCGTCGCCCTCACACGAATAACCCAATTCCAAGTTATCAACTTCCTATGGAAATTCATAGTTTGTCGATTCGGAATCCCAAGGATACTTATCTCCGATAATGGAACTCAATTCGCGGGAAAACAGATAATAGAATGGTGTACAAAACTGGGAATTCAACATAATTTTACCTCGGTAGGACATCCTCGAGCAAATGGACAAACTGAAGTAGCAAACCGAGAGATAATAAAATCTTTGGAAAAAAGATTAGGAGCTGCCAAAGGAAAATGGCTTGATGAACTCCTAGGAGTACTATGGGCTAATCGGACCACAGTCAGGAGCTCAACTGGGGAAACTCCATTTAGCTTGGTATATGGGTCGGAAGCGGTTATCCCTGTGGAAACCCTAATCCCAACGCCAAGAATAGAGATGTTCGATGATCAAGAAAATGAAAAGTTGAGAGAAAATGACATTGATTTAACAGAAGCTTTAAGAGATAAAGCTGCTGTGCGCCTACAAGCCACTAAAGCTAATATGGAGAAAGCATACAATCAAAAAGTACGCATCCGAACCTTCAAAGAAGGAGACTTAGTCTTGAAAAAGGTAGAAGTATCCAAGCATGTGGGAAAGTTACAACAAAATTGGGATGGACCTTACATTGTCATTGGTGTAGGGAAGAAAGGTTCGTACAAAATTGCACACTTGGATGGAACAGCCTTACCAAGAACCTGGAATGCTGTCAACCTTAGAAGATACTATGGTAAATAAATTTTAGCAGACTATACTGCATTGTTTTCCTTTTTACTTTATCAAGTTTCAAATCCTTGTAATAAAGGCCTTAGCCTACAGTTCAATTATTAAAGATTTCTTTGGCATTTTCTATATGTCGATTATATCGGTTAACATTCATTGGAATCGCCCTGTCGTATTGATAGAAGTTAGAACGAAACGAGTCGAGTATACATTGATCCGCTCAATAAAAACTCCTCGCTCAAAATCATCGATCAAAAAGACTTTCGGGTTAAAAAACCTAAGTCTAAATTAAAAACGAGTCGAGTAAACATTGATCCGCTCAATATAAACTCCTCGATATATCAAAAAGACTTTCAGGCACTGAAAACCTAAGTCTAAATTAAAAACGAGTCGAGTAAACATTGATCCGCTCAATATAAACTCCTCGATATATCAAAAAGACTTTCAGGCACTGAAAACCTAAGTCTAAATTAAAAACGAGTCGAGTAAACATTGATCCGCTCAATATAAACTCCTCGATATATCAAAAAGACTTTCAGGCACTGAAAAGCTAAGTCTAAATTAAAAACGAGTCGAGTAAACATTGATCCGCTCAATATAAACTCCTCGATATATCAAAAAGACTTTCAGGCACTGAAAACCTAAGTCTAAATTAAAAACGAGTCGAGTAAACATTGATCCGCTCAATATAAACTCCTCGATATATCAAACAGACTTTCGGGCACTGAAAACCTAAGTCTAAATTAAAAACGAGTCGAGTATACATTGATCCGATCAATAAACACTCCTCGTTAAATATTCAACGATCAAAAAGATTTTTGGGTTAAAAACCTAAGTCTAAATTACGACAAGTTGAGTAAACATTGATCCGCTCAATAAAAACTCCTTGTTCTATTCCTAACGATCCAAATGATTTATACTCTTGAAATTTTGAAGATGGACTAAGTGTAAAACCGTCTGCTCGGAAAATGCTACTCATAAATAAATTATGACAGAATTAACGACAAGGAAGATGCGAAGGATAAAAGTAATATATTATTCATCAAATCAGTTACATACAAAAATCCCACGTTACAAAAGATCTACATGCTACTTAAAGATCGTTACAATGATTTAAATAAGATGATTCTCCGAGATCGGCGATCTTCACGACAATGTCCACGGAAACACCAATCTCCTCCCTAGTACCTTGTCGATTATATTGGACCACCTAAGAAGCATGCTGCTCAGGATGGTCGACTTCTTTGGTTCGACGGCCAGACTCTAAAGATCAAATGTTCTTCCAGAGGAAATGAGCATCACTAGCCAGATAACCGGCAATACTCATTCACCCACAACGAGATACTGCTAGTATAATGGGGTAGACTTTTACTCTGAAGCAGCATCTCTTCCGAGGAGTCGTAAAGAATAAAACTTACCAGCCCACCCCTGGTAATTTGTCACTCCGGAGGTAACATCGAAGGGCAGGGGTGAGTGGCAAGTAGGAACCCTCCATGTGCAAACAGAAGCCCACGGACCTCAAAACTGTGAAAACAACATTTGAGGCCTCATGGGACCCGTCAATACAAGGTAGGGCTAACATGGGACCCGTCAATACAAGACTGGGAACGATTTCACTATTTTGAATAAACAAATCATAGTAATGTGATTTTTTGAAGACAATGGGATCAGAGGGCAGAATAAAATCTAAGAAATCTGAGATCTCCATCCTTTTTGGGAAATTGCAAATGAAGCATATAAAGCACCCCCCTATTTATAGGGGTAGATCTAAAGCAATCCAACGGCAGAAAAAGTGATTTGATCAACGGACATGGATACGACCCTTTGACTCCCGTAATAAATGCAAATAAGTTGGAACGGCACTATCTAATCGCCTCAACTAGTCGACAATAAAAGAGGTTGGGGGTCGAAGCGATCACCAGCAAACCTAAAAGAACTCCGGACCAGACATACCGGAACGATCATACTTCATGGTCGATGGCTTCAAAAACCTAGAACTCACAAACGAAGTCATACAAGCTTTAAAATCACAGCGAAAAGGACACTTGCTCGATAAAAGACCAAACCCTTCACCATGCGAGGAACGTCACTGCCTCATACATCATATGGATGACCATTGACTAAACTGTACAGAAACTCCTATGGAGTCCAAGATATCTGACATAGAAATCAGGAGAATAGTCCTCCTTATTCGAAACAGCAAGGACGTAACTGCCTAACATACCAAAGAATTGCTTAAGAAGGTCTGAACATGGTAGATCTGGCTAAAACACCTACATTTTCCAATTCCTCCCATATCAAGAAAGTGATATAATGGTACACTAGCCAAGCAACATATTGTTCAAACATTAATGCTGGGAAACATAAAGGTTTGGGAAAGATTGAAAGGGACATTTTTCTTTAGATTGACGTAAAGAAAAACGAAGTTCAACAAAGTGACAATGGCCTCTTTATATAAGATTTAGGTCACAAAAAGACAAAAGTACAAGGCTTAGATTGAGCATCGACCAAGATGAGAGGCATTATCGATATGAATAAACTAAAGTCTAAATTATGACGTAAAACATGCTAGTGCGTGTAAACCAAAGGAATATACTGGATTTGATCAACAAAAGAATTGACTTGCAGAAGCAAACATTGTATAAAGATTTGATTTGCTGAAGCAAACATTATATAGATGCACAAAGGAAGAACGAGAATAACAGAATATGTCTACTGAAGAAGATTGATCAAGGCAAGAATCTGCCTACAAAAGGTAATGATTTCCAATTTACAGCTTCTCCCATTACAAAAATTTTAGCCCAAATAAATGCTCAAAAGTCGGGCAACCAAATAAAAAAAAAATAAAAAAAAAAAAAAAAAAAAAAAAGAGACAGTCCAAGGCTTGCCAGGTCGAGCAAAGGTCACTGAGAAGAACGGTCAGCAGGCCGACTACCAGAAACAGCCTTCCGAGGAGTCATATTGCCAGCAAAAGCCATCAACTCTTCTTGACGCTTTAGATAACCAGCGTCATATCCTTCCTCATAGGACCGCCGTTGAGACTCCTCCGCTAAGGCAGTAGCCTGAACCAAGTCACTTTTCTCTTTCTCCCAAGCGGACTTTTCCTCCTGCAATTTTTTCAGAGAATCATTGGCAAGCTGCAGTTCGAGAGACTGCCCAGCAACCTTCGCCAACTCCGATTCCAAACGACGTCGATAAGCATCTTTACTTCTCCACAATTCATCATTTTGAACACCTAGCTGGAGTGCAAAGTACTTACCCTGGAAAAAAGAAATCAATCCTTACGAAAGAAGGAAGTCAAAACTTAAAACAAATGAAAAAATGAAAAGACTCGCCCACCTGTTCACATATCTTCACCAGTGATTGAACAAGGCGTACGTTGGAGGCATCCTCAAGCTTTTTCAGCTCACCAGGTAGAATAGTGCTTAAACCCAGATCCCATGACAAAGCATCAGGCTCAACTGAGCCAGGCAACTCGCTATTGGAAGGGACACCATCAGAACGAGGAGTCTCCGACAGCATAATGTCCTTGACTTGCTCGAAGATACATCGATCATCTAACAGACGAGGAGATCCCCTCTCGTCGGGGCTAACGGAGGTCTCCTTGCCTGAAGCAGAAATAACGGTCCGACGACCAGACCTGGAGCTGGTCCGATCTCCAGAAAGTCCTCCCGATTCAAAAGAAGTAGCCGTTACAGTGGTATCATGAAACAAATATTCAGGACAATCCTGCACAATAGATTGTGTTACGGAAAGATTGACAAATAAATCATCGCCAGTTTGCCCTCCGCTGGCGATTGGGGCAGTAGAAACAGACAAAGGAAGGGAAATAGCAAAATCCCCTCCATGGAAAACGTGCTCAAAGGAAGGAGCATTTGAACTAACATCTATATTATAAGCCGGTTCCTCGTTGGACATATCGCCAAAAGCGATCCGACCAGGGGAAGGCATGCTTCCTACTTGAGTGGAAGCAGAAAAGATTGGTTCTGGAAACGACGAGTTTACCACGGAGAGAGGTTCGGAAGCAATAACACCAGTATCGATCTCCGACCTAATTGTTTGGGACGAACGAGGAGGATCCATCGAAGGCCCATCTCTTCGAGATCTTTTGGATCTATTATCCCGAGCGCCCTCACGGGATGGTCGCTTCGAAGTATTACCAAAAAGGTTGCTCATGGTCGGATTATGGAAAAATACAAATTAATATCGAGAAAGTTTATCGACTAGCTAAAGAAAGAGTATTCTGTTAAGAGAGGAGTATAGCAGTAAAAACAAGTCAAGTTTTTACCTTTCGTACTACACGAAAAGACGCGACAGACCTGAAGAAAGGGCGCGAAACAGAAAAACTGACCTCGGAGCAAACGCTAGAATTTGAAAAGACACACATATAATGATTACGGCAAATTAAATGACTTGTCTGAATTATTACGGCGAATATGAAAAGACACGACTGTCAGAATATGAAGCGTTTAGCATACAAAGTAAGGAAAGCTAAAGTTACAATTAAAACCTACGAGTGGATAATTACAAAGATTATTTCAAAAAAGAAATCACTATTTCAAGAAGTCTGGTCGCTATCCGGAATTTTCTGATCACTACCGACGTCCTCGCTCATGCCAATATCGTCTTCTTCTTCTTCTTCGTCTTCTGGATCGATAAAAGTTTTATCGAGCTCCTCGTTAACATCAGAAGGAGGAATCGGCAATGGATTTCCAAATTCTTCGACAAGGTGAGCTAAAGGAAAACCTTGATATACAACATCTGGAACCTCGGAAGGAGAATAAACTTCACCATGGCGATTCAACCGGATATGAGCAGCCTTGAAATACTCCTTTCGACGGTCATCGATCATCTCTAAGGCGACCAGCTGATGAATCGCCTTCTTAAAAGTATTTTCAAGTAAAGGACCAACCATCCGATATACCAACGCCGTATGCACAGGAGAATTGAGGAATTCACGAACAACTCTTTCGTCGGGATTCCTACCGTATCGATCCCTAAGTCCACTGAGTGGAACATCCTTTTCATACTCCTCTAGAGAAGTTTCAAGGATTGACACTTGAGATTCGAGCTCACTAATTCGAGCCGTGCTCTGTAACTGGAACTCCTCTAACTTTCTAGCCATTTGGTTGGCCTGCTCTTGAGCACGAGAAACCTCCATCACCCTGTTCATCATTTCTTGATCTTCAGTCCCGGTAGCAGGAGTCTCTATGGCAGGAACGGAAGACGATGTTGAGGGACCAACCTCTGAACCGGAGGATTTACGAAGTAAAGCTTTATTCTTCTCCTCCAGGAACTCGCACTGTTGTTTCCAAAGTGCATTTTCATAGGCGTATGACGCAAGACACGTCTTAGTCTGAACAAACAAAGAGAGAAAGAAAAAGAGATGGATTAGTAAATTGAGGAAGACCCTTAAGATTATCTGTTAGCATGATCAAAGGAAAGAGATATCACCTTTTCAGCATAAAGGGAAGCTCGCTGGAATTTCTCCAGAGGATCCTTATGAAGAAGTTTATTCAGATCACGAGTAAAAACACCGGACAAAAGAACACGGGTTGCCTTATCAATCGCATTTTCATTATCATCGTGGATAAGAGAGTCCTTCTCGGAATAACCAGCGGCCCTCTTTCCCTCTAAATGATCCTCGATCATTTCGACAAGGGTAGGTTTTGGATGTTTTTCTCCGACTAAAGAAAGATCCTGGCCAGAGCGTCCATAATAACTCCTCTTTCTATCGACTGGATTATTAGTGGGATGAGGCATCGACCAGGTGCGACATCCTCGAACACCCAAAGATGTTCTAAGATGAAGAGGAGGATAACCAGATCCCGTGCCCTGACGAATAGGGGGCTCATGAGGAGATTCTGAAGATTCCTCTCTATCCTCCTCGGATTCATGACATATCTCCAACTTCCTTTTACGTGACGCTCTCTGCTCAATAGGGGCGTTCTCTGCAGATTTAGAAGATTTCGACAGCACCATCTTTCCCTTCAAAGAGTGTCGAGAGTTTTCTACCATATCAGCTGAAAAAGAAATAGATCATAAGTCATTTACCTTCCCTATAAACGGTATCATGACAACGCCAGGCTAAAATAAAGTACTAACCAAGAAGTTCAGATGATGAATTAATCGGAAAGTTGTGAACACTCAACCCCGCCTTACGAAGGAAAGCTTCCCCGATCAAAAGAGCACTTTGATATTTGTTTGCACGCATTTCGAAGATATCAGCGATAAACTTAGCATCATCGGGAACCAGTTCGCCTGTCGGTAAGCGACCTCCCGGAATCCAACGGGAACCATGATCCCATGAAAAAGGCACGCTCGAACCGTCCGCCAAGCAAAGATTAGACGGAGGACGAACGAAGAAAAAATGAGATTTCCATGAAGGATTACTAGAAACAGGGGCGTCAAAGATCGCTCGACTAGGTCGCTGACTAGCGAAGAAGTATCCACGATTTGAAGAACTAGAAATATTGAAGCGGAAAAGTTGCGTAAAATTACGAAAAGAAGGTTTAAACCCCTTTGCGATCATCAAAACAGAAAAGCAAACTACAAAAGCAACGGAATTAGGAACCAGCTGTGTCAAGCACACACTAAAAGTTTTCAAAACTTCAAGAAAAAGGGGAGACAAAGGAAGACGGAGTCCGCTATTGAAGTGAGCCGTATAAAAGGCTCGACATCCCTCCGGGGGAGATGTGACCCTATCAGTAGAAGAAGGAAGAATTATCTCAGAACCTTCCGGAAAATATTTGGTATAATTATTCACAACCTCCGGGAATGTTTCCGCCGTATATGCGCAAGCTACATCCTCAATAGGTTCAGAAATCTGAGGAACAGTACCTTTGCGCTTTTTGGTTCGGGCAGCCACATCCGCGTCAGTAAGGATTCGTACCTTGAAGGTATCCTCTACATGGACGACGAAGTCAGTTACACTTGATTGTTCGCCCAACTGACTAGAATGCAACTCCTCCTCATTATCGGGGGCGACAATCTCTCTAGAAGAAGATCTTCTTGCAGAAGCCATGTATTCTAGTTCTCGGAAAATGAAGGTCGATAAAAGGAAAAATTTAGCGTGATGAACGACCAAGCAGGAAATAACTACGAATTGTAGGGAAGTATAAAAGAAGAATGGCGAACTTAAGAGTCACCTATTTATAAGAAAATGAGAAAAGACGTTTCGAACTTATTGCGGCTACTCATATTCCCGCCAAAAATGGAAGGATACGAAAAGCTTCCGGAATAGACGCGTGGCGATCCGTAACTGGACAGAGAAAACGACTATCTATGATATGAAGCACTCTTTTCCTTATTTAAGATTTTTTCCCACAGGGTTTTTTCTTAAGTAAGGTTTTTAACGAGGCTCCATTCATAGAAAACAAACAGTCGTAGAGATCTATCTACTTCTACGAGCTTCTATTATCTATACGCTCGAAGAAGTGAGGGAGTACTGATGGGGGCTATTTCGCACCCTACATACTGTACCATCGACTAACGACATTGAGATCTGATCGACGAAATCAGGCTGTTTAAAGATCATCTCATCGACCAGGCCGAGTGCAGTTCTCTTCGTTCAAAGGACGATACTCCGGACCCATGAAGGATATTTGGGCCGAGTCCTATTAGGACTATGTTTCCTTGTAACGCTAGGTTTAGCATTGTATAAATACCTAGTTAATCATTGTATTAGACAACTACGAAATCCCTCAACTCCAAGGATACATAAATATACACTGCTTACTACAGCACAACTGAATAAGATTCAATATTATTCATAGCTTTTGATCTCCATATCGGTGTGTTTTTAGCTTTGTTTTGTGGTTTTACTTCTTGTTCATAAATACTGCTTTTCTTTGTAAACGATCCATCCGGAATAAAGTAACGGAGCCCTATAAAATATATATAAATATCGAAAACCCCCCGATATCACAAATTCACTGATATTCAATTAACCCGACGAAATCCGGTTAAATCACACTTCCTTTCGATTTCGGAATAAACCTACTTCTCCGAGCTTCAGCTTCACTTACGCTCGAAGAAGTAGGGGAGTATTAGTGTGGAATTAAACCGATCGACCATAGGTTCAGGCAAGGCAATTGTTTGGAAGGAATTCAAAATAGAAAGCAATATCAACTCAGAATTTTTCAACAAGATCAATCGTTACAAGGAAATATTCAAAGCAGGAAGGTCAATAATTTACATCACAACGGACAATCATTTTAGAGTTTTCAAGATATGCACTATTTTTCCCTGGTTCGGTTTTTATCGCAATGGGTTTTTTCGAGCTAGGTTTTTAATGAGGCATATCCGAAACACTAAGTAATGATTCATCCCGGTCGTATGACAACTTTACTTCTCCGAGCTTCAGCTTCACTTACGCTCGAGAAGTGGGGGAGTATTGATGAGGGGTACTTTGGATATTCTATTTTAGGGAATGGCTTGTACGATCGGAAATCAGGGTATCCGACCTCGAAGACATAGCAGCCGACCTCCAATGCTGTTCAGCCTACTACGATCACGGGCCAAGGGGTTCATGCTCGGTTTCCACTGTTGGGCCGACCACAGGCCCAGGCCTGTGGGCCGAGAAATACACCCCTGCGGATGGTTCAGCTAGCACACCGCCTCAACTATAAATACCGCAAGCATTTATGATGCCAAGCAACGCATGATTCCCCAGGTGTGCCCCGCTCGAAGCCTCCTAGGAACTTAGATTCGATCACATTGTATGTACTAGTCTCTAGCTTGTACGGCATCCAATAATGCCCAAGTAGGACCTCGAATTGTATTGTAATCACGATCGATAATATACATTCGACCCTGTCATTGGCATTTTAGCACCTTTATTGTCTTTACTTTCCATTATTGATCCCCAACGAAACCACGTTAGATCATCCGCTTAAAACTTTTAATTCTCGATTTTTATTTATTGTTTCTTTTAAAAGGTTTGATATTTTAACTCTTTATGAAAATAATAATAATTTTTTGATCATTATCCGACGGACCCGCGGAGTCGGGCCGTTACAGAAGCCCTATCGATCCACCTACTCATATGCACCGACATCAAAAGTCTTGTTCATGAAACACCACAAATTCACTTCATGTGAATCATGCATAATCATACAAGTCTAGCGATTCCTTTCTATACCACGTATCGTTCGGAATCTATAACTCAGAACGTGTTTTAAGATCACGACTTTAAAGATTGTTTCATGATTGCATTCATACTGAAGTTGATCGTCCCATATTCAGATGTGATATTAGGATTTAATCCAATCCCTTTGATACGTCCGCGAGAGATGAAGTTGGTCATTGTTTAATTCACGTACTATAAAAAATGGACGTATTAAGTATTAAACTATAAGAATGTAATACAAGAAAGTCCTCTTACAAGCTAATTAGATTGGCTTGATAGGCACTATTCTATCAATCTTTTCGATTGAACTTTTCAAAGTTTTGCTAAATTTTCATTACTTATATGATGACCTTTGAAAATCATCAAGTCTCCTTTGACTTCTTAAACTTCATTCAACACCACCGAATTCTGCAACTAGTTCGAATTAGTTCTATCTTGTTTAATTTAATTAGGTCGAATCATTTGTGATCCGATTTGATGAAAATCTAACAACGAGACTAGTCTGTCACATCAGAATCATTCACAAGACAAATATATTTCGTAATTCATATGATATGGTGTAAATAGACTTGACTGATAATTTCTGGTCGTCATTACAATTTTCTTGATCAAAATATCCCCAAAAGCTCATTAGGCAGCCAAATTCGAAAAAGCAAATATACACTTTTTTTAATTGCTTCAAAAAGCAATAAACTAATATGTTAAACGATAAGATTAGCAGCAAGATCCCTAAGCAAGAAATGCACAAATCAGGGAATGTCTTAAGTTATCACGTATAGGACTACAAACATGTGTACGCATTGAATCCACTAGACCCAACAAGATTCTCGTATTGTATAAATAGTCAAAAGAACTTTGCCAAACTTTTGAAAATATATTACAACTTGCATTGATCCCTTCAGACCTATCAAAACTATATATAAATTGGTCTGTCTTGTGTATGCTAAACATTAAATTCAATATATTGATAACACCAAACAAAAATGTCTACAAAAGCTAATATAATCATGTCAATAGTGAGCAAGGACTATTGTTCACCTTCCGAGGTGGTTCTTGTGGTTAGAAGGCGCCCGAACGTGGCCAATGGTGGCGGCTTTGTAGTGGCTGATTCTTGTCAAAGGGTTGTTTTCACAGTTGATGGTTGTGGAATTCTTGGGAAAAAAGAAGAGTTGATTCTAAGGGATGGGGAGGGAAATGCTTTGTTACTAATAAGGCGAAAGGTACACTTTTCTTAATACCATTAGGTCCATTACCATGGGATCATAGTAAAAATATTAGCGATTTTGCATGGGGTAAAATGCGTAAATTAGCTTCTCTAAGGTACATCTTCGACCACGAAAGATGTATTATAAACTTAATTTTCGCGAAGTTAGTTTAACTATATCTAATCATATATAACTATATGAACAATATAATTTACATAATCATAACATGAAACTATGAAGAGAATATCTTCGCAATTTGTTCTAACATAATTCCAATAAAGTAATATGTGATATTTTCAATCATAAGTATCAATAAAGTGATGTTTGATGCAACTTTAAAGTATATTATTATTATTATTATTATTATTATTATTATTATTATTTTGTAGGGAGCACTAGTTGAAGCATTAAGCTTTACTAGGCAATGGAAAGGGTTCACTTATGATTTCTTAGGAGCTCAAAAGCTTGTGTTTACGTTAAAAGAGCCCAATTCATGTTTTTCAAATAAGATTTCGATCAAAATCTCAATTGAATTAAACGAGTATTGCCGTTATGGAAATTTTGAGATTAGGGGCGATTTCCGGGGAAGATCTTGCAGCATTGTCAACTCGAGAGGAGATATAGTTGCAGAGGTATAAAAATATAATTATTAATTACGCGAATATTTGAAGTTCTGAACATTATTGAATTAATTGGGGTACCTAATTATGGAAAATTTTTATTTTTTTCATATAGGTTGGTTTAAAGGAGATGGGGCAAGTAATAGAAAGCAATGACTTTTACCATGTAATAATAAAGGCTGGAATTGATCAAGCATTTGTGTTTGGAGTTTATAGCTGTTCTTGATTACATATATGATGGATCCACCAGATGCTGATTTATAGATTTAAATAAGTTGACATAATAAATAATTTGTTCTAGCAAAATTGCAATTAATCTCAATTTATTAAATAGCAATTTTGTTTTTCTTGTTTTTGATTTGAATACTTGTCCTTTAATTTGATTATTTTGTAACGTGTTGTAAATGTTGTAAAGTATAGTACAATTTGACTTTATTGTTTATAAGTGAAAGTTTGGATATACATGATTGCCAAATTGATTTAACTAGACGGAACTCGATCTATTCTTTTATTTATTTCTTTCACGTGTTATAATAGTATGGTGATTCCTTCTTTGAAGAAAAGCAAGAAGGATGCGTAATATGGAAGTTTCTTTTTCTTTTCGAAAGCAAATAGTGGGGGAATATAATTGTTCAATTATTGAGAATGATGGCTTGACAAATTGACTGTCTAAATTAAATGAATGTTTGAAATTTTTTAAACATTCTTTCTTTATGAGTGAATTTCAGTGGTCAAGATAGCCTATTTTCCTGTGTCCATAAAAACATATCACATAGTCACCCCCTTTATGAAACTTGTCCCCTAATTATCTTTTTTTTTTTTTTTTTTATTTTAGAGAATTGCAATCGTGGTACCAAATTATATATCTATTCTAACTTGTGGTACCATAAAAATCGAGGCCGATACATTTGGTACCACAATTTAAGAAATTGAATCACATTTTGTACTATCGTTAAAATTGGACGTTAACTTGCGACGTGGCAGTTAAGTTTTATTGTAGAATGATACCATTACTTATATTGACTGACAATTATACCCCTAACTTTTCAAGTTGTCAAAATATCCCCATATCTTCAAATTTACTGACAATTTTAGTCCACATTGTTGTCCGATATCAAAATTGGCTCGAATAAAACACTTGCGGACCAATTTAGAGATTTATATTAATGTATTATTTGGTTTGTTAATATTATTTAGAAATGAAATTAGTTAAATAGATATGTAAATATATTAAGTATTATTTGGTTTGTTAATATTATTTATAAATTAAATTAGTTAAATACATATGTAAATATATTAAGTATTATTTGGTTTGTTAATATTATTTATAAATTAAATTAGTTAAAATACATATGTAAATATATTAAGTAAAATCTCTAAATTGGTCCGCAAGTGTTTTATTTGAGCAAATTTTTGAAATCGGGCAACAATGTGGACTAAAATTGTCAGTATATTTGAAGATATGGGGAAATTTTGACAACTTGAAAAGTTAGGGGTATAATTGTCGGTCAATATAAGTAATGGTATCAATTCTGCAATAAAAACTTAACTACCACATCATCAGTTAACATCCAATTTTAACGGTGGTACCAAATGTGATTCAATTTCTTAAATTGTGGTACCAAATGTGTCGACCTCGATTTTTATGATACCACAAGTGAGAATCGGTATAGTTTGGTACCACAAGTACAATTCTCTCATTTTTTAAAATAATTTATTTTCTTAAAGATAAATTTATTATTTTTTTGTGATTTATTTCTCTTTCTTTAATTTAACCTATCTACTTGTTGTTGGTGTTTTGTCCAATCGGATCAGAACTATTCGACCCGAAGAGTAAACAGGATAGAACTAATTCGACTCAATTGCGAACTTTGGTGGGTTTTATGTTCATAGTATATTTCGAAAATAACTAACATAAAAAACGAGGATCACATAAACGATAACTATTTTAATTATGCATAAGAAAGAAATAGAGAAACTTACTGAAAGCTTACAGGCCTTCGTTTTGGTTGAATTTTTCGCTTCATGCTTTTATAGACTTTGATGAACAACCGGCTTTGATCTTTTTGAACATTGATATCAACCACGTTCTCCTTCTACTAGTGTGTGGGCACCAACTTAAGTGAATCGAACTTTTCTTTCACGTTTTAGAAATCAAAACTTTAAGATCAAAAATCTTTTTTTGTTTCTTGAACAAAGGATGACCTTTTTATGTTTAGGGTTGAAGAACTTTTTTCTTCTTTTTGTTGAGTGTCATCTTAATGATTTCACAAATCAATAATATATCTCCTCTAAGATCTATATCTTATATATGTATATAGATAGTTATGGAAAGAGTTAAACTCGTACCATGACTCAAAGATTTCTACTAAGAAAAGAAATCTTCTCTCTCTTACCTTAAGAGAGTTATTAATTAAATACAACTCTTGTAAGTAATTAAAAACATAGATAATATATTTATATATATAATTTCGAAAATTACATATAAAAATATATAATTTTATCTTTTATTTATTACATAAACATCGTATATATTTACATAGTAAATAATACATTTCTACCATTAGAAATTCCATAAATGCCAGTACTAGTATTCAATTTTCATTAGATTCAATTCTATAATTAAATCTAATATAACTAATCATATGATATTTTCTAATTAACTAATTCTATATTAGTTAATTAAATATCATCTAATTAGTTCAGAGTTTCCATTTTGGGAAACTATTTCCAAAATGCAACGTGAATGAATTTGTTCTAATTTAAAGTTCAAACGTAGATTAACAGGAGCCATGGTTGTGGGAGCTATGGCTATGAAACTTCAAGCTCCAATAAATCGAATAATTTATCAAACTCTTTAATATAATTAATTCGATCTCTTGATTCCAAGTGACTCCACTAATGACTTGGAGTTGCACTCTTGTCAATACATATATTTTACTCAAAATATCAAGATAGTCCATTGATATAATTACTACATGGAATAATAATTGATTCGTAATTGAGTTTTGCCCCCGCTAATTACTTCTTTATCCTGAAGTTCCATTAGTTTACTAGTAACAGTTTGATTTATGAACTTATTCATAAATCAGAGCGTTCTATGTTCAGTTCCAGAACTAACACTTAAGCGAATCAATATTCCAGCTTCTCGCAAGAAGGTTGGATTTCATATCTGTAAAACACATTCCAGCCATTTATCTCAACGGATCTTCAAGACATAAATTTTAGGCTCGACATGGTTACGGGCCATTACATTGAGTCAAAAGAACTCGTTAATATAAACAGGAGTTTGTATTAGTGCCCTGCAAGCCAATATATGTAGCTTGTATTAGGACTATCGTAATCTTTCTCTAGTATAAATGAATTAATACGCACGTTTGCTTTTATAGTATGTAAATCAAACAATGGCCAACTTCATCTCTCGCGAATCACATAAGCGATTGGATGAAATCCTTAGATCACAATAGACTATGGGACAATTCACTTCAGTATGAGTGCAATCATAACAGTCTCTAAGGTCGTGATCTTTAAACTGTTCCAAGTCCTAGATTCCAAACGAGACGGTGTATCGAAGGATTCGCAAAGACTTGTGCAAATATGCATGATTCACATGGATGTGAATTTGTAGCATTTCATGAGCAAGGCATTTGATGCTAGTGCATATGAGTAGGTGGTTCGATAGGGGATCGAACGCATCGAACGACATGAATAGAGAAACCCATTGTGGAAGCGCATAACGCACATTGGCGATGGATGTTTCTCAAACTTATAATGGTGTACGATTTAGTCCTTAGACTTGAGGTGCTAGGGCGAATTCGGTGCATGGTTGTGCGTACTTAGATTTAGGTGCGGTCATGTAGCCTGACCATTGTGTGCCTAAGTTGGGTGCGTATAGTCGTGTACGCGAATGGTTAGCATCAATATGGGATACCAACTCAACGTAGTGTGTTGAGAGAATTTCCTATCTGTTAATAGATTTCGAGAACCTGTGGCCATTTGGTGACGGATTAGGAAAGGGTTTCCAAATTTAGCAGTCACACTGGAATCATTATCTGGAATTAGAAAGTATAGTTATCGAGATAATTAGAGGTGCCGATCAATTAACACACCCTAGGTCTCGATCGGGAAATTAAGTCGATAGAAGGACCGTATGTACATGGACTTATAAGAGGTGAGGTTCACTGAGATCAATTCATCTGAAGTTGGGCCTCATGGACTTGTGGCTGGACATCGACCATGAGGTGTGGGTACATGAATTAATAAGAAGATTAATTCTTGAGTGGTTAATTGAATGGGTTCAATTAATCGGAGCAATTAATTAAGCTCGCAAATTAAATCACGAAAGTCATGGGCTTGTGACCAATTGATGGTGAACCTAGAGGGTCACACAATACAATCGGACTGCAACAAATCATATAAGGAAAGTTTGATTTAAAGAGTTAAATCAAAACTGAAGAATTTAAGTGTTAATTAGTAATAGAGGAATTAATTTAGTTGATTAATTGGATTAATTAATTAAATGGGCTGAATTAATTAAAGGGGTTTAATTAATTAAAGGTAGTCTAGGTCCATTAGAAAACAAATAAATGCCATAAGTAAATGGGCTTTAAGTTTCCTACTTGGATTAGAACAAGTCTAGGTCAAGACTTCCTTATTATATAAGGAGCTCAAGACCACAAAACCTTAGCCCAAGAGACACAAAATTTGTGCGCCCCCCCCCCCCTCTCTCCCAAGGTTTGATTTGTGCCGCCCCATCTTTTACAGAGCTGGGTTCGACCGAACACTGTGCAGTTGCACAGGTTCATGCGATCTCTTTTCTCTTTTTCTTTGCCTGGTAACTTTTGGATCCTAATTCTGAGCCTAAGGATTCAAGAGAGTTGCTTAGAGGCACAACGCTTGGGGTGCTTCTCTTGAACCAAATCTATCAGATCTGAAAAGAAGACCGGAGAAAAACCACCACCATTGCTGTGGTGAGGTCAATTCTAAAAACTCCTATGGTTGGTTTTGATTTTGTGTAAAATCCTTTTTCGTATGACTAGATGTGTAAAGATCCTGATTGGGTTATTTTAAAAATTTTAAAATTCCGCAGCTTTTAACGTCCTGACATTACCAATAACCCAACAGTGGTATCAGAGCCAGGTTCATTACTATCATAAGA
>CM064879.1:71213961-71317664 GCA_003313485.2 Penstemon barbatus | reverse complement strand
CGTCTCCTCCTTCATTTTTCAGTTTGTAAATCTCACTCAAAACAGCAGCAGAGACAGCGATTTTCTTACCCCCAATGACAGCCGACATAACAGTGTCATTATTGGTGAATTTCCTGGTCTTGTAGAAGTGATCAACATCTTCTAAGTAAACCCTGTCTTCATGTGCTTCCAGAACTGGAATTAAGGATGCCTCTTTGATTTTCTCCATGATTTAGCGCATCAGATCAGTACCAGAGAAGTGAAATTTGTTGTAGTTCAAGTACCTTCCATCAATAATCTTCTCCATTTTTGTGATTACTGAGTAGAAATCTGTGAAAGAAGTAAACTTTTGAAAGCGAGAGAGTTTGAGAGTTAGAGAATTTGAGAGTTTATGTGTGCGTAAGACGACTGTACTGTTCAGATCGGATTTTATATGTTTCCCTCTGTTTAGGTTATCGTGATTAATCTGAAACGTTGGATTAATCTGACAGTTTATAAATCGTGTGGGTGGGAGCTGCGGATTTCAATTTTATTATTTTAATGTCAGACAGGCGGGAAACTCAAGCGTTACCTATCTGTTACTTATAAAAGCGTGTTTCTAGAGATGCGATTTTATAACCATGCTTATATAAGATATCAGATGAGTAGAGTTTAACTTATCTGACAGACGAGTGATCTGTTATCTGATATTACTAGAGAAAGCCAATAGCTAGTAATCTTCCTCTGCTGTTTGTCAATCCAGCAAGATAAAATAATCTTCAGTCTTCAAGAATTAAGAACACATCTTCTGATAACATAACTTCAACTAACTGTCATTAACCAATTTCATCTTTAGAGCAGAAGTACCGCTAGTCTTACACGTTCCCCCTGTCTTTAAGAATTCATAAGTTAACTAGTCTGTTGAAAGTTAATCCTTGAATAGAATAACGGATAATTAAGCTGTTGAACTTCAGTCTTCTGATGAGTTCCCCATCAGCTTATGCTTCCAAATTAAGTAGTCCTAGATCAGCTCTTAGAGTTGAGAACCTTACTTCACTTAAAGGTTTAGTGAAAATATCAGCAATCTGATTGTCAGTATGAACATACTCAATCATAACATTCCCTTTTTCCACATGATCTCTAATGAAGTGATGCTTGATCTCTATATGTTTAGTCCTTGAGTCACTTGTAGTATTCTGGGTAAGTGAGATTGCACTTGTATTGTCACAGTAGATTGGTATTCCACTGATCTTGATATTGTAGTATTCTAGTTGATGCTTCAACCAATGTATCTGTGCACAGCAAGCTCCAGCAGCTATATACTCAGCTTCAGCAGTAGATATAGAAACTGAAGTCTGTTTCTTAATCATCCATGAGATCAGACGACTACCTAAGAACTGACAGGCACCTGTTGTGCTTTTTCTATCAATCTTGCAGCCAGCAAGGTCTGAATCTGAATAACCAATAAGCTCAAATCCAGATTCTCTAGGATACCACAATCCAAATTCTTGAGTGCCCTTAATATACTTCAGTATTCTCTTGGCAGCTAAGAGATGAGATTCTTTGGGATTTGATTGAAATCTTGCACAAACCCCAACTGAGTACATGATATCAGGTCTGCTTGCTGTTAGGTATAACAGTGACCCAATAATGCTTCTGTATTTGGTTATGTCCACTGATTTGCCATCTTCATCTTTATCCAAATGAAGACTAGTAGACATAGGAATTGTAGCAGTAGAGCTAGTTTCCATACCAAATTTCTTGAACAGATCTCTTGTGTATTTTGCTTGGTTGATGAATATACCATCAGGCAACTGTCTAACTTGCAATCCAAGAAAATAATTGAGTACACCCATCATGCTCATTTCAAACTTATTCTGCATGAGCTTGGAGAACTTGTGACACATCTGTTGGTTAGTTGAACCAAAAATAATATCGTCCACATATATTTGCACAATTAATATATGATTCTCCCATTCAATTGTAAACAAGGTTTTGTCAACTTTACCTTTGCGAAATCCTTTAATTAAAAGAAAATTAGATAAAGTGTCGTACCATGCTCTTGGAGCCTGTTTCAGTCCATAGAGGGCTTTCTTCAGACGATACCCCTTGTCTTCTTGTTGATAAGCTTAAAATCCAGGTGGTTGTTCAACATATACCTCTTCTGGAAGTTCTCCATTGAGAAATGCAGACTTCACATCCACCTGATAAACAGTGAAGTTCTTGTAAGCAGCATAAGCTAGAAACAGTCTGATTGCTTCATGTCTTGCTACTGGTGCAAATGTTTCATCACAGTCTATTCCTTCCTCTTGACAATAACCCTTGGCCACTAATCTTGCTTTGTTTCTGGTAACAATACCATCTTCATTCATCTTATTTCTGAAAACCCATTTAGTGCCAATTACTCTTTGATGACTTGGTCAAGGAACTAAGTACCAGACTTCATTCCTTTCAAATTGATTCAACTCTTCTTGCATAGCTTCAATCCAGAAGGAATCACTGAGAGCTTCTTCAATTTGTTTAGGCTCTATTTGAGATAGAAAACTAGCAAACATAGCATCTTGTGCAGCAGCTCTTCTTGTTTTCACTCTATCTAAAGGATAACCAATCACTAACTCTGGTGGGTGATTTCTGAGCCATCTAATTTCAGGTTGCAGGTCTGGATGTTGTCCTCTGTTTTGATCTTGCAACACTACTGTTGGAGTTCCAGTAGTAGTCTGTTGAACAGTTGTAGTCTGTTGAACAGTCTCTGGTCTATCAGCTGTTTGCAACTCGTCTGTTAGACAATCAGCACTTTGATTTTGAACAGCACTTAAGTTATCAGCTGAATTTAGATTAGGTATTATGATGGGAACATATTCTTCATTCTTTCCAATATCCACCTTCTGTAAATCAGTAGACAGATCTTGATTAGTACATTGATTCTTTTCAGAAGATTGACTTGGCTCATCAAATACTACATGGATAGATTCTTCTATTAGTAATGTTCTTTTGTTAAAAACTCTATAAGCTTTAATAACAGTAGAGTATCCTACAAAAACAGCTTCATCAGCCTTTTCTGCAAATGCAGTAAGGTGATTTTTCCCATTATTTAATACAAAGCATTTATAACCAAAAATTGAATGTTTGGTTTTCTGTTGTTCCAAACTTCATATGGAGCCTTGTTCTGATTTTTGTTGATCATGCATCTGTTTTGGGTAAAGCAGGCTGTATTTGTTGCTTCTGCCCAAAATCTTTGTGGCAGCTTAGCTTCAGCTATCATAGTCCTGACAGCTTCTTTCAGTGTTCTATTTCTCCTTTCAGCAACACCATTCTGTTGAGGGGTTCTAGCAGCTGAATACTCATGATGTATTCCTTTGATGTTACAATACTCTTCAACAGTAGAGTTTGTGAACTCTGTCACTCTATCTGATCTGATCTTCAATATCTTCGTGCTTTTCTCATTCTGGATCAGTTCCATCAGATTAGTAAGATGTTCCTTGGTTTCACTTTTCTTCTTCATGAATATCACCCAAGTGTATCTTGAATAATCATCCACAACAACTAGGCAGTATTTCTTTCAACCATCTGACTGGATCAATGGGTCCAAATAAGTCCATATCTAGCAGCTCCAAGATTCTTTCAGAAGATTGGTGCTTCTTGCTTTTGAAAGATGACTTGATTTGCTTACCCTTCTGACAGGCGTCACAGAGCTTGTCTTTGCTCATGACTGTTTTTGGAATCCCTTCTACCAAATCATTCTTTATCAGTCTGTTTATGGTCTTGAAGTTTAGATGATTTATCCTTTTGTGCCACAGCCAACTAACTTCACTTGGTGTAGATGCCACCAAACAAACCTTTGAATTCTTGTCAGCAGAATTCCAGTCGACTATGTAGACATTCCTTTGTCGTCTTCCAGATAAAATTACCTTCTTTGTACCAATCTGTTCAACGTAGCACTTATCTGTTGAGAAGATGACTGAGTATCCTTTGTCACAAAATTGACTTATGCTTAGCAGATTATATTTGAGGCCTTTAACATATGAGACGTCAGATATCTCTATGTTTCCTCTGATCAGTCTTCCTTTAGCTTTAATCTTGCCTTCCTTGTTGTCCCCAAAAGTAACTTTTGGACCATCCACAGCAACTGCATCAGTCAGCTCATGTATGTTTCCACACATGTGTCTTGAACAGCCACTGTCCAAGTACCAAATCTTCTCTACTTTACTCCTACTCCTAATCCTAACCTACAAAACAAAAATAAAGTTGTTTTAGGTACCCTTATTGAGAGGGTCCTGAAGGATTAGTTTCACCTTTGACAACCCAAGATGATGAAGTCTTAGGCTTCTTAGGTTTCTGAGTTTCGACAGGAGCATGAACATTTTCATTTTTATCATAGTTAGCAGATAAGTCATGTTGATGATCAGTATGATAAGAATAATGTTCATAAGCAGGGTAAGGTGCATGATAAGCAGGGTATGCATGCATTGGATGAGCGGGATATGGTGCATAGTAACTAGGAAATTGAGGTGCATGATACATAGGAGGATATGCAGCAGGTTGCACATAATATGACTCATTTCCATACCAAGCATTTTGATTTTTCTTATTCTTATGCTTCTTTGGCTTACTAGTTGCTTGCTCATTGACAGACGACTTAGTTTTACCACTAGTCTGATTGACTTTAGCTTTATCAGCAGACTTCTTAGGACTCTGCTGTTTGGTCTTACTAGTCTGTTTACCTAAACTAGGCTCTTTGTTCTTTTTAGCCTTAGGAGATTTCTTCTCCTTTACCACTTTCTCAGGTGAAGCAGGTCTAGCAGTTTGAACATACAGGATAACCTTACTATTGTCAGTAGATATAAATTTCTTAGTATGATTCAATTCGTGCTTATCCTGTTCTAAAGGTATCTTCTGTTTACTAGACATTTGAGTGGATGCAACAGATGATTTTTCATGAGACTCAATAACATTTTCAAGTTCCATGATTTTTCCTTTATAAACTTCACATTCAGCTTTCAGAGATTCATGTTCTTGCTCAAGCTGTTTATATTCAACTGATTCTCTTGGCTTTTCAGCTGTGAGTTTCAGTGAACTATTTTGCTCTTTTAGCAATATCATCTCTTCCTTAAGCTTTTTATATGCTTCAGCAATAGTAGTATTGTTAAGCATCATTTGTTCAAATGAATTGAATAATTCATTGTCAAGAGGAGTTACCTCTTCCTCAGAGTCATCAGATTCCTTTGCCATCAGGCAGAGGAGAGCAGGTTTTTCTTCATCAGATGATTCTTCATCAGACGTGTCTGAATCTGAATCAGATGAGTAGACAGCAGCCAGCTTTTCTGCTTCAGCCATCATAGCCTTGCCTCTCTGATGCTTTCTTTCTTTTCTGATTTTCTTCTCTTCCTCAGTGTATTTCTCTGCTTTTGGATATGGACAGTTTTTGATGAAGTGTCCCAATTTCCTGTAGTTATAACACATTAGTTTGGCTTTATAGTCCTCTTTATCTTGAGAAGAAAAGTTAGGTTTAGAAGTAGAAGCATTGTTGTATTTGTTCTTCATTTTTCTCTTGTAAAACTTCTTGAAATTGTTCATCAGCAATGCTACATCTCCAGCAGTGTACTCCTTCTTGTTGAGTAGAGTGGCTTCATCAGATGAGTCCACTTCTTTGCTTTTCTGTGCTGGTCTTCTGTTATTTTCAGCAGCAACCAGTGCAGCTGTGGGTCCTGAAGTTGAGGTTTCTTCAATTCCCATTCTAGGCAGTTTATACTCGAATTCCTTGAGTACGGAGAACAGCTCTGTAAGAGAAATCTTTCCCAGATCTCTTGATTCTTCCATTGCTGTTACTTTCATGTTGAACTTTGGGGGTAAGGCCTTTAGTACTCTGACGGTGATCTCTTTGAAAATATGACCGTTGAAGGAAATCAAATCTCAAATCCATAGCCTTTGCCAGATTTTAGAACGGCTACCTGCTACAGTACTTTTTCTGCTGTACTTTCCTGTAGCAGCATTAAATGCACTCTGCTGATCCGAGAGTAAATTCCAATCATTTGCCATTACTACCCTTCTCTTCCAGCATTTATTACACTCGGTGCATTTATTACCTTTGGACTAATCTCTTGATCTCTTCTACTCTGCTGATCAAAGCAACTCTGCTGATAGATACTCTGCTGATCAAATACTGAACTAATCTGATTTGACTCAGCTGATGACCTATTCTTCTGTTCGCTGTTTCAGCATGAGATCACTAGTCTTCTAGGCTTTGAACTTTGAACTCTTCTGATGTCTTCTTTTACTTGTTCAAAATTCTTCTAAGGGAACTAAGCTTTCCATACTTAGCTGATTCTGACGTTTTGGAAATCATCAAAACCATCCCTTAACTTTTTATCTTCTTTGCACTTCATCTTCATCTTCATCCAACACTCTTCATCAGAAGTGTCTGAATCTGAATCAGATGAGTAGACAGCAGCTAGCTTTTCTGCTTCTGCTACCAGCACCTTTCCTTTCTGATGCTTTCTTTCTTTTCTGATTCTCTTTTCTTCTTCTGTATACTTCTCAGCTTTAGGATATGGGCAGTCTCTGATGAAATGACCCAGTTTCCTGCAATTATAGCACATCATTTTGGATTTATAAGAATCCTTATCCTGAGAAGAAGAAGTAGGGTTAGTGATAGGATAGTGCCCAGCAAGCCAACAAATATAAGCTTGTTAAGGAACTTCCTTTAGAAGCAATCTTATGATTTATAAGATAATACGCCCGTTTATTCATAGTACGTGAATTAAACAATGGCCACCTTCATCTCTCGCGAACGTATCTAAGCGATTGGATGAAACCCTGAGATCACTCATGACTACGGGATTATTCACTTCAGTATTGGGTGCGATTAATCATGAAACAGTCTCAAAGGTCGTGATCTCAAAAACGTTCCAAGTCATAGATTCATATCGAGACGGGGTATCGAATGAATCGTCAAGACTTGTAGGATTATGCATGATTCACATGAAGTGAATTTGTTGTCGTTTCATGAACAAGGCATTGAATGCTAGTGCATATGACTAGGTGGTTCGATAGGGGATCGAACGCATCGAACGACCCGAACAGAGAGACCCATCGTGGAAGTGCGTTAAGCATATCGGTAATGGGACGTCTCTCAAGACTTAAAATAGTGTACGATTTAGTCCTTTGACTTGAGGTACTAGGGCGGATTCGGTACACGGGAATACGTACTTTGATTTAGGAGCCGACCACAAAGCTTGGTCATTGTGCGACTACTTTGGATACGTATGAACGTGTGCGCGGATAGTTAGTACTAATAAAGGATCTATCGACTCATCTTGATAAGATGAGAGAATTTCCTGTACGTTCTTAGATAATAAGTCCGAGGAATCTACGGCCGTAGTCGGTGACGGATTTGGAAAGGGGTTTCCAAATTTAGCAGTCACACTGGAATTATTATCCTGAATTAGAAAGTACAGCATTGAGATAATTAGAGGTGCCGACCAATTCACACACCCTAGGTCTCAATCGGGAAATTAGTTGATAGAAGGACCGTATGTACATGGCATTTATAAGAGGTGAAGGTTCACGAAATCAATTCACCTGAAGTTGGGCCTCATGGGCTTGTGGCTAGACATCGACCATGAGGTGTGGGTACTCCTGAATTAATAAGGAAATTAATTCTGGAGTGGTCAATTAAAGTGGTTAATTGATCGGAGCAATTAATTGCTCACTAATTAAATCACGAAAGTCGTGGGCCTGCTGCCAATTGATGGTGAACCTAGAGGGTCACACACAATACAGTTGGACAGTGACAGTCTGTAAGGAATCAATTGATTTAAGGAATTAAATCAATATATGAATTAAAGTATTAATTCATGAAGAAGAATAATTAATTAGAAGTAACTAATTAATTAATTGAGAATTAAAGTGTTAATTCAAAATGGAGAATCATTAATTAGGAGTAACTAATTAATGAATCAATTGGAATTTCTGATTGATTAAATCCTCAATTAAAGTGTTAATTGGAAAGGATAAATTAATTAATGGTGGATTAATTAAAACACATGGGCCGATCCATATGTAAGTTAATTGATCTTTGATTAATTAATTTAAGCATATGGGCCAATTATTGTAAGGATAAATTAATCTAGGATTAATTAATCTTGCATGGACCAATTTTGGGAACAATGATCAAATTAAGTTTAGGATTAATTAAAAAGCATATGGGCCGATTTTAATTAATTAAAGTGGCCGATTTTTGCTTAGATTAATTAGTCTTGAATTAATGTTGATTGTGTTTGATTATGATAGGGATTAAGAGTTTGTGTTATCTTGTGTAACTAGGAAAGAGATTGAAAGAGATTTTGTTTCCTAAAGTGATAAGGATTGTGTATATCTTGTTTCTTGAAAAGAAGATATTCTTTCAAGAAATAGATGTCTATTAGGAGAAGGAGTCTTCTAATAGAGATGTCTATAAATACTAGATATACATAATCTAAGAAGAAGGTTGGAAAATCAAAAAAAGGAGTTGAAAAACAAAAGAAAGAAAAATCACAACACAAGAAAACACATAGAGGCCGAAAATTTCAGCCCCCTCTCGCCCCTAATTGCATAATCGAACCCTGTAAAATCGCCCTCCCTATGTAGGATTTTTCTCCAAGTCTTCTTCCCGGATTTGCATCCAATTCCTGACGAGACGATTCCTTAATCCTAGTTTTGAGCCTGGGGATTTCGCGAAGTCACTCAAATCCAACTGGTGTGGACTTTCTCTAGAGGCACAACACTTGGGGTGCTCTAGTGAACAATCGAAGACCGGAGGAAACCACCACCTTGCCTGTGGTGAGGTAAAATGGCTTTTACCATCTATTTAATTTTAGTATATGCATGCTTTAATTAAATTCAACATTTATTCATATGTGCTAATAAGTGTTCCCTGGGATTTGGTGTATAATAAAAATTTTAAATTCCGCACTGTTGTAGTTGACAATTATACCCATAAAATCCCAACAGTGGTATCAGAGCTTAACTTATTATGCACATATGAAAAAGGCCTGAACACTTCAAATTTTCGTGATTATGTTTATTTGTCGTGTTCTATGCATGGATCTTGCTGATTATGATTAATTTTGTGTTCGGGTAATAGCATAATTGTTATTTGGGCCAGATCTGCAATTTTCGATTATTACAGGACTAAAACTGCAATTTACGATTTTTATAAAATCTGGACAGAATCTGAAATTTTACTTTTCTGGAAATTTTGGGCTGAAATTGAAAATCTGTTTTTCAAGCGATAGGGGTCTGTTTTGCAATTTCCGTAAGTTGTGGGGCTGTTTTGCAATTTACGAAAACTTCAGGGGCTGTTTTGCGATTAATAAAAGTTTCTGGAAATAAAATAATAATTTCTGTTTTCTGGGCCAATTTGCAAGTTCTGGAATTTTTGGGGCTGATTTATCATTTCCGAAAGTTTTGGGGTCAAAACGTAATTTTCGAAAATTGAGGGACCAAACTGTAATTTTCAAAAATTTGAAATTTCCAGAACCTGAATTATGTTTAAAAGGTGTTTTATTATCCGAAGGATTAATTTTTCATAATTAGTAGTGAACTAAAGTAAGAACCATGAGATATTTTAAAAGGGGTTTTAAAATAAAATCAAAGGGTCATTTTAAAAGGGGGTTTTAAAATGATAGTTAAGAGATTGTTTTAAAAAGGGGTTTTTAAAACTATAATCTAAAGTTATTTTAAAAAGGTAATTTTAAAATAATATAAGAAATAAGAAAATTATAATTTTGCTTGTTTCTTGCTCAACGTGAAATTGTTTACGTGGTTTTCGATCGCGCCGAGCCTTGACCTTTAGGTTAGATGTGATTGGTTGATTTCAATCTTATTGGTTTTATTGGGCCTGCGAGCCTTAAGTTTTTGGGCCACTTTGAGCCATTGTAATAGATAGGGCTTTACTGTTTTATTAGTTTAGGATGGAGGCCCGTTACAAGCAAGGTGGGAGCCCAAGAAGACTAAAGGCCATGTATGCATGGTAAAATGTGTAATAGAGTAGGTCTATATGAAACCCAATAGATTGACCAATAGGACCATCGTCTTTGGCTCGATGGTGGTCCGCATAGGAGGCTCCCGATGGAAAACATACTGTGGTAGCTTGCATGCTAGGTGTGAATGTTTTATTTTTATTTGTTAATTTATTTTAGGCTCGCGCGCTAGAACTTAGATCACTAAATAAATAATAAAGCATAATTAAAGCGGTGAGATCTCGAGGAGAGTTACCTCAAACTTCCTAAAACCGAAAATGCCCTCTCGAATTAAAATATTAAGTCATATTGGGTAAACTATAAAATGATGTTTTATAGATCCAAGCCTTCCATCAATAGAGACTAGTGTATGTTGTTTACTTATCGATAGAGGTGATCCAGAGTCTGGCACCCGAGTCGAAGAAAGGGACAATACACCAAATTCCTTGATTCTTGTTTTTAACTAAACTCGACAAGGATGGGGACTTGTCGGGATGTGAAAATCGACCGATAACCAGTTGCGGGGATTTCATGACCGGGCCAGTTTCTCATCAAGATTGACTGGGTTAGACTTAAACGAGTAGTAACATTTATGATGTAGCAGTGCTAGATAAATGCGAAAATCGAGGCAAAATAGCTTGAAGGTTGTGGAGTAACACAATTGGTAAAAGTATACCTACCTAGGGAGTTAATTGTATGACCGCGAGTCGTGGGTGCAATTAATGTCTGCCGGGACGTCAAGACCTACTAGGAAATAGAATTTCCCGAACAATGCAAGGGGTTATTGTTTCGATAAAATAGTGGGAGAACTTTTTCGATAGAAAGACCAATCTTCGTTAATTATAAGTATTATCTTAAATTTGTCTGCTTATTGTTGTCTATTATTTATATTTATCCATGCCAATATTCACTGTCAATTGCGAACAAACAATATTGCAAATCTGGATATCATCACTCCACGAGAAAGGCATGACTGGGTTCAAAAATATTAGTGAATATTGCACTTACCTGATCAAGAGGCTAAACCGAATCAATGAGCTTGGAGCTAAATTGACTCTAGATGATAAAATGGTAATCATCACAAATGGCCTGCCTGAATCATTCTCTCATTTTATCGATCATTGTGAAGTTCCAAGGAAAGGAATTAAGACCAATGATTTGCATAAATTGTTAGACAAATATGAGAAAGCCCTCGAAAGAGGACAAGGATTGATCGAAGGAAAGAATTGTCCCTTATGTAAGAAAGATGAGGAACTGAGGAACATGACTGATGAGGAATTCCGAAACATACTTGACCAAGGTATAACCTAAGTTATTTCCTTTTGATGAAAAACATCTTAAGATTTTCTTTTGATGTAAATCATCTAACATTTCTGGTTTCTGTAAAAGTGTTTAAAGAGGATGACTGGAACGTGCTGCATGTCACCAAGTTCGGGTTTCGACTGCACATGAGGGAAACATACTTCAGGGAATGGGTCAAGGAGCATCTGGATTTTTCTTATTAGCATATGTTTTTCTTTAAATTCTGGATTTAGGCATTAGTTAGAGTTTTGTCTATTTATTTCGAACTCTGTACGAAACTTCTTAGCTTTACCATTATGAATGGAGTTATTTTAATTAAAGCTTTTAATTCGTACATAATTGCTTTACCGTTGTAAATAAAGCAAAGAAATAAGCATTGATAAAACTTAAACAATTATGCTAAATTAAGAAAAGAAAAACAAATTAGATAATTATCCACATTCGATCATAATTCCTAAAAGAAAGGAATCGATGGATTGTTTTTCATCATGGCTCTTGAAATATAGAAGATTGATGAATTCAAAACATGCGAGTCCTGTCTGAAAAGGAAACATAATAGATTAACAAGGTATTTTAAATACCAAGTGTTTAATGGATAAAAAAAAACGTTAATACACATGTGGATCACTAAAGCATTAGTGCGAGTAATTAATTGCTTCATAAAATATCCTGACAGCATCTAGGATACAAGTACTTTGGAGGGTACAAGTTTTTGGAAACGTCGAAGGGTTCAAAGTGTTTCATAAAGGCACTAAGTAAAGTGCAAGTATGAAAATGTTGAAAGGATTCAAAGGATTCCAAAACCGAAGCAATTAAGGGCATTAAAGTATGATCATTCGATTTAATCGAAGTGATTAATACATAAGCCCTAAAATTACTCAAATTATCTAAACCGAGAATAGAATTCTTGAATAGCAAGTTAAATCTAATAAAAGGAATCGAACTATGAAAGACTAGATTCATTCCTTAAACTAGTATTGCTAAAACTCCTCAATCAATGCTGGGGTTCAACCCCATGACTCTAGAAGGATACTTTGACTAGTAACCTTTTTTAAGTCAATTCCTACGAAAAACCGTACTAACTAAGTATGGTGTTTCATCCATGAATGATAAAATTGGATAGTGGATCCAATTGAGAAAATTTGTAGGGTATTCAACGAAATCCATTGGATACCTGTTCCATGATCCTAAAGAACGAAAGGAGTCCGTTCCTGAGGATTCCCAATTCTTAGAGGGTGGTTCCCTTGCTAATAGAAATTGGATATTACCATGGAACTTGATGAAGTCCTAGACTTGGACACATCCCTACAAATAGTGGGAGTATATTTTCAAACCTACTGAACCAAAATTTTGTACACCAAATTTCGAAAATTCGATCGAATTCGAAAAGAACCAGTACGTTCACGAATATGATCGATTGGATAGTTAAACCAAGAACTTTCGAAATATCTATGTATAATATAGATTCGGGAACATAGCTTAAAACGCCATGTAGTCTGAGTGGATTTCCAAATAATCCATTTAGAAACACTGAACCATAGAAGCTTCGTATGACCACGAGGCATAACCATTGGATGTAATTCCAAAGGTGAATCTATGATTCTAGTCCAGTATCCCGAAGCTGGAACATGCAACTAGATGAGACAGTCAAGGCGGTTGACTTTATCAAAATTGCATGTAAATCTCAATGTACAAAAGAATCAGTGGGAGTTTTTGCATTGTTCGTAATATAAACACTAAAGTTGACATAGATGATGTAAAGAGTGTTAAACGCAGACGAAAGCGTGTACATGCACGCAATTCTTCATTAAAATATTTGAGGGATACATCTCACGTATTGGCAGTACGTATCTATTGTGATAGATTAGAGAAGATGTTTGAAATCCCAAATCTTAGTACATGGACAAAAACTGAATAAAATCAGTATGGAAAGTCATAGTGAGGACAGTTTCCATAGAGATATAAAATCTCTCTCAAAGTCAATGAGCCCTACATTTGATGAGTAAAGAGGATAATATCTCTATACACCTTCAAACTAAAAGGTGGCATAGTATATGCAATGTCATGTACAAGACCAGACTAAACACATGCTATGAGTATCATAAGTTGATGTTAGTCAAACACCAGTAAGGAGTATTGGTATACCGAAAAGAGCATTCCTTAAAGAACTCTAGGAGTTCTGAGGATATATTGCTGGTCAACGGTAATAATGAAGAATTGGAACTCGAAGGATTTAGTGATTCGAGTTTCCCGTCTGAAGTGAATATAATATTCTGGTTTTATGGGGCAACGATGATTTGAAAGAAGTTCAAAAGACAATCGATGCTGGGTTAACCAATAAAACAGAATATTTCGCAGTATTGAATACATCGAAGGAAAGTGTTTGGACGAAAACTTCTTCCAATAAATTGGAAGTAGTACCTAGCATTGCGAAGCCTATAGTTATCTTCAATGATTACTTAAGGCAATTGCTTTAGCAAAGGAATCGAGATCTCACCCATCTAAACACAAATATACCATATGATCTGAAAATCATAGGTAGAATAAGACGTGGGGGTAAACCACGTCAAGAGACAACATAGCAGATCCACTAATTAAGTCATAATCACAAAAGGGTTCGACGGACATCTTGAGAGAGATGGGCCTTAGAAACGTATGTGGTTGGCTTTAGGGCAAGTGGGAGATTGATAGGATAGTGCCCAGCAAGCCAACAAATATAAGCTTGTTAAGGAACTTCCTTTAGAAGCAATCTTATGATTTATAAGATAATACGCCCGTTTATTCATAGTACGTAAATTAAACAATGGCCACCTTCATCTCTCGCGAACGTATCTAAGCGATTGGATGAAACCCTGAGATCACTCATGACTACGGGATTATTCACTTCAGTATTGGGTGCGATTAATCATGAAACAGTCTCAAAGGTCGTGATCTCAAAAACGTTCCAAGTCATAGATTCATATCGAGACGGGGTATCGAATGAATCGTCAAGACTTGTAGGATTATGCATGATTCACATGAAGTGAATTTGTTGTCGTTTCATGAACAAGGCATTGAATGCTAGTGCATATGACTAGGTGGTTCGATAGGGGATCGAACGCATCGAACGACCCGAACAGAGAGACCCATCGTGGAAGTGCGTTAAGCATATCGGTAATGGGATGTCTCTCAAGACTTATAATAGTGTACAATTTAGTCCTTTGACTTGAGGTACTAGGGCGGATTCGGTACACGGGAATACGTATTTTGATTTAGGAGCCGACCACATAACTTGGTCATTGTGCGACTACTTTGGGTACGTATGAACGTGTGCGCGGATAGTTAGTACTAATAAAGGATCTATCGACTCATCTTGATAAGATGAGAGAATTTCCTGTACGTTCTTAGATAATAAATCCGAGGAATCTACGGCCGTAGTCGGTGACGGATTTGGAAAGGGGTTTCCAAATTTAGCAGTCACACTGGAATTATTATCCTGAATTAGAAAGTACAGCATTGAGATAATTAGAGGTGCCGACCAATTCACACACCCTAGGTCTCAATCGGGAAATTAGTTGATAGAAGGACCGTATGTACATGGCATTTATAAGAGGTGAAGGTTCACGAAATCAATTCACCTGAAGTTGGGCCTTATGGGCTTGTGGCTAGACATCGACCATGAGGTGTGGGTACTCCTGAATTAATAAGAAAATTAATTCTGGAGTGGTCAATTAAAGTGGTTAATTGATCGGAGCAATTAATTGCTCACTAATTAAATCACGAAAGTCGTGGGCCTGCTGCCAATTGATGGTGAACCTAGAGGGTCACACACAATACAGTTGGACAGTGACAGTCTGTAAGGAATCAATTGATTTAAGGAATTAAATCAATATATGAATTAAAGTATTAATTCATGAAGAAGAATAATTAATTAGAAGTAACTAATTAATTAATCGAGAATTAAAGTGTTAATTCAAATTGAAGAATCATTAATTAGGAGTAACTAATTAATGAATCAATTGGAATTTCTGATTGATTAAATCCTCAATTAAAGTGTTAATTGGAAAGGATAAATTAATTAATAGTGGATTAATTAAAACACATGGGCCGATCCATATGTAAGTTAATTGATCTTTGATTAATTAATTTAAGCATATGGGCCAATTATTGTAAGGATAAATTAATCTAGGATTAATTAATCTTGCATGGGCCAATTTTGGGAACAATGATCAAATTAAGTTTAGGATTAATTAAAAAGCATACGGGCCGATTTTAATTAATTAAAGTGGCCGATTTTTGCTTAGATTAATTAGTCTTGAATTAATGTTGATTGTGTTTGATTATGATAGGGATTAAGAGTTTGTGTTATCTTGTGTAACTAGGAAAGAGATTGAAAGAGATCTTGTTTCCTAAAGTGATAAAGATTGTGTATATCTTGTTTCTTGAAAAGAAGATATTCTTTCAAGAAATAGATGTCTATTAGGAGAAGGAGTCTTCTAATAGAGATGTCTATAAATACTAGATATACATAATCTAAGAAGAAGGTTGGAAAATCAAAAAAAGGAGTTGAAAAACAAAAGAAAGAAAAATCACAACACAAGAAAACACATAGAGGCCGAAAATTTCAGCCCCCTCTCGCCCCTAATTGCATAATCGAACCCTGTAAAATCGCCCTCCCTGTGTAGGATTTTTCTCCAAGTCTTCTTCCCGGATTTACATCCAATTCCTGACGAGACGATTCCTTAATCCTAGTTCTGAGCCTGGGGATTTCGCGAAGTCACTCAAATCCAACTGGTGTGGACTTTCTCTAGAGGCACAACACTTGGGGTGCTCTAGTGAACAATCGAAGACCGGAGGAAACCACCACCTTGCCTGTGGTGAGGTAAAATGGCTTTTACCATCTATTTAATTTTAGTATATGCATGCTTTAATTAAATTCAACCTTTATTCATATGTGCTAATAAGTGTTCCCTGGGATTTGGTGTATAATAAAAATTTTAAATTCCGCACTGTTGTAGTTAACAATTATACCCATAAAATCCCAACAGTTAGAAGTAGAAGCATTGTTATATTTGTTCTTCATTTTTCGTCTGTAGAACTTTTTGAAGTTGTTCATCAGCAATGCCACGTCTCCAACAGTGTACTCCTTTTTGTTGAGTAGTGTGGCTTCATCAGATGAGTCCACATCTTTGTTTTTGTGAGCTGGCCTTCTGGGATTTTCAGTAGCAACGAGTGCAGCTGTGGGACTTGAAGTAGAGGTTTCTTCAACACCCATTCTTGGCAGTTTATACTCGTACGCCTTGAGTACTGAGAACAGCTCGGTGAGAGAAATCTTGCCCAGATCTCTTGACTCTTCCATGGCTGTCACCTTCATGTTAAACTTTGGAGGTAGGGCCTTCAGAACTCTGACGGTTATCTCCTTGTCCGTAAAGGTTTTTCCAAGCTTTAAAACTTCATTCAATGTCCTTGTAAACCTTGTGTCCATCTGGTCAATGGTTTCCGCAGACTTCATCTTGAAGTTGTCCAGCTTTTCCAGAGCAACACTCAGCTGATGCTCTTTGATGGCGTCGTTTCCTTCGCTCATGTCACGAACCTTGTCCCACATCTCCTTTGCAATTTTGCAATGTTTGACTTTATCAAACCGATCATTATCCAGGGCTTTGGTCATGATGAAACGGCCAACTTTATCCAGATTGAACAGCTTTATTTCTTCGGCTGTCATCTCTGTTAAATCTTTTTCCACCACTAGTTCAGCTTCATCAACTATAATAGTCTTGGTGAATTTGAATGGACCTTTTATGATACACGTATACATGTTATCATTATAAGCAGCTAGGAAATCTCCATCATGATTTTACAGTCTTCAAATGACATACCAGCAATGTGGGGAACATGGCTGATTGTTGCGGATTTTACACACGCAAATAAACGCAAGTGCACGTATCGCAAAAGTAATAAAGAGTAAGTTGAGTGTCGAACCCACGAGGACTTGAAACTAAAAATTGTACCAGATTCCTTAACTTAATTCTTATTCTAATTCAACTAGGCTAAAATGTTATTGGTTTGTTTATTTATTAACTAACTACTAAAATAGAGAAATAACTAATCTAAAATGATGATTAAAGTGCTTAAGAAGACTATCAATGAGACAAGGGTCTAGAGTTAAACTTCACCAATGTTATGCTCCTAATGTTAATTCACTCCCTAATTTTTACTAGTGATTCTTATTCGCTATCCTAGGGTTCACTTCTATCCTTAAGTGTCTTCCGAATCACCTAAGAACCTATGCAATTAACTTACTATTCTTATTCCTAAGTTAGTAGAATTAATAGCATGCATGAATTATATGACCTAATTTGGATATGGGCGTGTTGGGTATATTCCTATACTAACAAACAACCCACTATCTAATTCCTTCTTCTATTCTTAATATTCCCTTCCCAGGTTCAATCAAGAAAAGTAAACAATCAAATAGGTGGCCAGTCAATTTGACAGTAAATTAGCACAAAATTAGATAAACGAATATCGACAATAAAAATTGAAAATCACTAAATTAAAACTAGAAAATAACTAAAACATTATTCGCATAACATGGATCCGTAAAAACCCTAGACTAAAAGAAATTAGTTCATGCTAAAATTAACGAAATAAACAATAAAAGAGGAGTTCATAGTCTTCTCTAATAAAGGAATACGAAAAATAGCAAAAAGTGTGATATGTGCTTGTTCTGTCTGATCTTGCGTTTGCGTGTCTTCTCTTTTCTCTCTAATGTGGTGTGTGATTTTTTCTTCTCTTCTCGCCTTTTTATTTCTCTCCTTCGTAATCCTACGTGTAGTAGGATTCTACTACAAATTAATTCTTCAGCTTTTAATGTTTCTCAACTGGGCCGCCAGCCCATTAACACTCAACGTGGGTCTGCCGCAAATGACTACAATTTCACCAAAATTGAACTCTAATTGCACTTTCAGCCCCTGGTCTTATGCCTTTATATCCTTTTACACCTTCAAGATTTGAAATTGCTCATTTTCAATTGATTTTAAACTTCGTTGGCTCATTTCATCTCCTACAAGGGAATAAATCGAATTAGTACCAAAAATCAAGGATTATTCTCAAAACTTGATTAAATTCGTGAATCGACTCTAAAAAGTGAAATATGCAATAAAATCCCAAACGACTCACAATTATTCAAGAAAAACACTCATTTAAGCCTAAAAAGTACACGCGATAACTCTATTTTCACAGAGTTATCACACCCCCAAACTTAAATTGTTGCTCGTCCTCGAGAAATGACACTAATTTCAACAAAAATCTAACCAAGTTTAAACATTTATCATTATGCATTCAAAGTTAACTCAACACCAATATTTTCAAAACATTATGCACTTTATCATGTAATTCCTGCGTGTGTGTGTGTATACATACTACGAGAATGTCGGAATCACCTAGATCACCATAGCTTCGAAATCATCGAGCCTAATTGCATGAATTCCTTACTTGCCAAACAAATTCTCTATCTTCTTAGGTTATCACACCAATCACTAAGTTCTAGCAAAGCTTTCAGTCGAAGTTATTGACTCCTTTAAGTTCGAACTTTCACTTAGCAAAATTTTTTTTTTTTTTTTGGAACACTTTAGTAATATTTAGCACCACTCACACTCATAACTCGTTCTAAAGAAGAAGTCAAAATAGCGGAGTGCCGAATAGTTAAATCAAAACACCCATATAGCGTTCATCTTATCGCAGTCAAGTTAGAGAAGTGCAAGTATAAGTCTCAAGCGATGAGGTTTTTCAGGTCTCATACAAGTGAGGTTGTTTTATTTGAACTTACTTTATAGTTTTTTTTTTTTTCATTTGCTTCATTTGGTTCTTGTTAAAGTTATCCTTCCCCCCAAACTTAGGCGAAACTATCACTTAGACTCTTAGTACTTTAACCCTCGAATCTAGAGACTAGGTAGGCAAGGAAAGATTTCTTAAGCTCTATTCTAACTATAATTCTCTAACGTCATCCTCAATTCTCGATTATGTATTCGTGCTTAAAATGTGCAAGAAAAACATTCAAAAACACATAAAATTTCAAAAAATTTAGTCAAAGTCGACATAGCATGCATGAAATAAATGCGATCCCCCCCCCCCCAAACTTAGAACAAACAGTGTCCTCACTATGACATAAACAAACGAGTTCAAACATGCCAAACTAACCAAACAGGAAATACGATAAAATGCACATGCAGACAGTAAGAAAACCACCAACAAAAGATAACAGAGAACAGTAAAAAGAATACGTCCCTACGAGGCGGTGACTGGCGGTCTCCCATATGTCTGTCCATCCTAAGCAGCATTCTCGGGACCCGACTCAGCATCATCATTAATATCGGTGGAGCCCCTCTCGAAATCATCCATAGTTGGAAAAGGTGGCATTGGTGGCAGTTGGACACCTCGACTCTGCAACTCAGCTGCTTGGAACGCCTCATTTCGTTGATGTGGTTGTTAGTGCTAATTTATTCACGGGGGGTTTCTTATGGACCGTTCGACTACGTGGTGTCATTTGGTGTAATGTGATCAAAACACGCACTCCGCCAAAACAATTACTCCACACGAACAATCAATCCACAAATATCACACCGAATCGAAAATATAATCAATCTCTACTACCCACACAATCAAGCAACAATCCGATAATCGACACTACGTTCAAGAACCCGTTCCTCCACAATCATCAAATAATCATCAACAAAAATCCAACAATAGCACAATACACCCTCAAACTAACAATCGAACTCAGAATTCAAGAATCGAATCAAGAAAGGCAAGAATCAATTGTTACCGACCCTTGAGAGAAGCCCAATTGAGATAGAGGTGCTGTGGCGGCGTTAGGGTTTCGTCTAGTGGCGGTTTTGTGCAAGGGGCGGCGGAGTTAGGGTTTCGGCGCGGCTTTGGGGTGGCTGGACGGCTTGGTCGCGGCTGGGTGGGCTGGGTGCGACTGGTGTTCGTGGGGCGGCGTGGTGAGATCTGCGCGGCGGAAGGAGATGAAGATGCGACGGCGGTGGGTTTGGTTTCGGTTTCAGATCGCGGCGGCAGTGGGTTTGAGGTAGAGAAAGGGAGGCGGCGGCAGGAGAGAAAGAGGGAGGTTGCGTGGGTTAGGGTTTCAGGTCGCGGCTTAAGGAGAGAAAGAGGCAGATCGCGGCTGGGTTGGGGCTGTGTGCGGCTGAGGAAGATGAAGGCGCGGTCACGGCTGATCTGTGCGGTTGTGAAGGCGCGGCGGACTCGGTGCGAGAGAAAGGGTCGCGGTCAGATCTGAGGGAGACAAGGGGCGGCGGCGGTGGTCGGTTAAGGTGAAGGAGGGGTTGGTGGTTTTTGAAGGGGCGGCGGTCGATGGTTAAGGTTTTGGCTTCTTTTTTTTTTTTTTAATTTTTTTTTAGGCCATGGCTCGATCCAATTTGAGCCATGGCCTTCAGCTTCTGAAAATTGATGTCTTTTTGCACTTGAAATGGAGCCATGGCCTTATTCAAGTAGTGCCATGGCTTAAGGCTGCTGGAATTTGTGCATTTTATTGAGCCATGGCCTGACTGAAATTGTGCCATGGCTTCAAGCTTCTGGAAATTGTGCACTATTTTTTCTCAAAATTGAGCCATGGCCTTATTCAAATTGTGCTATGGCTTGATTTTTCTTCTTCTCCAAAATGCCCCAGTCCATGAAATATTCATTTTCTCGTTACCATGCACCACGATATGCCTGCAAAATCCAACAAAACACCACAGATCACACTAAAACTAAAACAAAATGAAACAAAAACGCAAAAACAAAAACAAGTAAAAGCTTGGGTTGCCTCCCAAGAAGCGCTTAGTTTTATGTCGTTAGCTCGACATGATACTCAGTTGACTTCATTCTAAGACCACCGAGGTCTTTTCATTCACAATTTCTCCACCCAAGTAATGTTTGAGACGTTGTCCATTGACTTTGAATTGTCTACCGGTCTCAGCTTCAGCTATCTCCACGGCACCATGTGGGAATGAGTTTATGACAACAAACGGTCCAGACCATCGAGATTTTAGTTTTCCAGGAAAAAGTTTGAGACGAGAGTTGAAAAGGGGTACTAATTGACCTGGTTCAAACAACTTAGTGGTAATAGTCCTGTCATGCCATTTCTTTGTTCTTTCCTTGTATAATTTGGCATTCTCATAGGCTATGTATCGAAATTCATCAAGTTCGTTCAGTTGGATCAACCGTTACAAATTTGAGAAATACACTTCTCAGAATGGTTATGTAATGTCGTTCTAGTAGCAAAAGGGGATAAAAAGGATAATAAGTGGAGAATGTGTAACGATTTTACCGACCTTAACAAATTATGTCTGCGTGATCCATATCCCCTCCCAAGGATTGACTTATTAGTTGACTCAACTGCTGGCTTTGCGATCTTCAGCATGATGGACGCCTTTCAAGGGTTTTATCAAATATACATGGATGAGCGGGACCAAGAGAAAACTGCGTTCATAACCGAACAGGGAGTATATTGCTTTATAGTAATGCCATTCGGCTTGAGGAATGCCGGGGCTACTTACCAAAGGTTAGTAAACCTAATGTTCAAAGAGTTAATCGGAGAAATAATGGAAGTCTACGTAGACGACATGCTAGTCAAAAGCATGAACGAAGCGGATCACGTAAAACATCTTGATCGATGTTTCCGAATATTGAGAAAATACCGCATGAAGTTGAATCCCGGGAAATGCACCTTCGGTGTTACGTCAGGAAAATTCTTGGGCTATTTGGTACATCAACGAGGAATTGAGGCCAACCCAGAAAAAATTCGAGCCATAACTGAAATGAAGCCTCCCAAAACCATCTCCCAAGTACAAAGCTTGGTAGGGAAAATTGTAGCGTTGAACAGATTCATATCAAAATCAGCAGACAAAAGTTTGCCCTTCTTCCAAACGCTTCGAAAAGCAAAAAACTTTGTTTGGACCGAAGAATGCGATCGGGCTTTCGACCAACTCAAAGAATATTTGACAACATCCCCGTTGTTGGCCAAACCGACGGAAGGGGAACCATTATACATCTACATCTCGATCTCCGACGCGGCCGTTAGTTCGGTACTGATCAAGATAGAAGGTTCAGAACATAAGCCCGTCTATTATTTAAGCAAATTACTGCAAGGGGCGGAGAAGAATTATTTGGAAATTGAGAAATTCGCTCTGGCCTTAGTAGTGGCTGCACGAAAACTTCGACCTTACTTTTTAACCTACAAAATCGTGGTCTTAACAAATCAACCACTGAGACAAGTCTTAGCAAAACCAGAAGCCTCCGGAAGACTAATCAAATGGGCGATCGAACTCGGTCAATTCGAAATCGACTACAAACCGAGAATTGCGATTAAGGCCCAAGTGTTAGCTGATTTTCTACTGGAAACCCCGACACAGGCAACCGAACTATCGAACAGCCTCAACGACGACATCTTGATCATAGAAGATCAAACTTGGTTAATGCATGTTGACGGTGCTTCATGCCGAGAAGGAGGAGGCGCCGGAATAAATTTCACCGGACCAAATAAAGAAGATTTAAATTATGCGATAATGTTGGACTTTGTCGTAACAAACAATGAAGCAGAATATGAAGCGTTAATCGCAGGAATGGAAATGGCGATCAAAGCCAACATTAAAAGCCTTAAAGTATTAACCGATTCCGAATTAGTGCAAAGACAAATAGAAGGCCTATACGAGGCTAAGGAATTTAATATGGTTAAATACCTCGCCAAAGTGAAAACACTAGCTGAGAAATTCGAAAGTTTTGGTATACAGAACATTCCACGTTCGGAAAACAAATGGGCCGATCAACTATCTAGGTTCACAGGAGCCCATGATGGAAAAACTGAAAGGGTGATCAACTGGTTAATCTCTAACACACCGGCGATCGATATTGATGAAACACAAGCAGTCGATATAATGGAAATCAAAGAGGCTGAAGAAAACTGGATGACTCCAATGATAGACTATCTTCGAGAAGGAAAACTGCCGCTTGACCAGAATGAAGCACGGAAAATAAAATATCGGGCTCCAAAATATAGATTGGTAGAAGAAAAACTCTACCGGAGATCAGTATCAGGAATTCTTCTGAAATGCGTCTCTGAATCACAAACCATTGATATTCTACGAGAGGTACATGAAGGAGACGCAGGGAATCACAGCGGAGCAAGGGCGTTGGCTTTAAAATGCCTCCGAACAGGTTATTATTGGCCGACCATCAATAAGGATGCCGCTCAGTATGTCCAAGAATGTCATCACTGCCAAGTCCATGCTAATATATGTCATCAACCAGCAGAAAACATGCACCCAATACCAGTATGTTGGCCTTTTGATCAATGGGGAATGGACATCGTGGGACCATTCCCAGCGGCTAGATCAAAGAAAGCTTATGTCCTGGTCGCTGTAGAATACTTCAGCAAATGGATTGAATGCATCGCCCTTGCACGAATAACCCAATTCCAAGTGATCAACTTCCTATGGAAATTCATAGTTTGTAGATTTGGCATCCCAAGGATCCTAATTTCTGATAATGGAACCCAATTCGCGGGAAAACAGGTAATAGAATGGTGTTCAAAACATGGGATTCAACAAAATTTCACTTCGGTCGGGCATCCTAGAGCGAACGGACAGACTGAAGTGGCAAATCGAGAAATAATAAAATCCTTGGAAAAAAGATTAGGAGTAGCCAAAGGAAAATGGCTCGATGAACTCCCAGGGGTACTATGGGCTAATCGTACCACTGTTAGGAGCTCAACCGGGGAAACCTCGTTTAGTTTGATATATGGTTCGGAAGCTGTTATTCCTGTTGAAACTCTAATCCCAACACCAAGAATTGAAATGTACGATGACCAGGAAAATGAAAAGACAAGAAAGAATGACATCGATTTAACAGAAGCTTTAAGAGAAAAAGCCGCCGTACGCTTGCAAGCCACTAAAGCAAATATGGAAAAGGCATACAATCAAAAGGTACGCATCCGAACCTTCAAAGAAGGAGACCTGGTCTTGAAAAAGGTAGAAGTATCCAAGCATGTGGGAAAGCTACAACAAAATTGGGATGGACCTTACGTTGTTATTGGCGTAGGAAATAAAGGTTCATATAAAATTGCACACTTGGATGGAACAGCCTTACCAAGAACCTGGAATGCAGTCAACCTTAGGAAATACCATGGTAAATAAATTTTGGCAAGTTATGCTACTTTATTTTATTTTATTAAGTTTTAAATCCTTGTAATAAAGGCCTTAGCCTACAGTTCAATTAATAAAGATTTTAGCAATTTTAAATAATAAGTCAAAAGTGAGTATAAATCGATTATTTCGGTAAACACTCCTTGGAATTCTACTATCATATTGGTTTAGATTGGGACAAAAGGAGTCAAGTATACATTGATCCGCTCAATAAACACTCCTCGATCCGACCATACACACGAGTCGAGTATACATTGATCCGCTCAATAAACACTCCTCGATATATTTACAACGATTGAAAGACTTTTGGTATTGAAAACCTAAGTCTAAATAAAAACGAGTCGAGTATACATTGATCCGCTCAATAAACACTCCTCGATATATTTACAACGATTGAAAGACTTTTGGTATTGAAAACCTAAGTCTAAATAAAAACGAGTCGAGTATACATTGATCCGCTCAATAAACACTCCTCGATATATTTACAACGATTAAAAGACTTTTTGGTATTAAAAACCTAAGTCTAAATAAAAACGAGTCGAGTATACATTGATCCGCTCAATAAACACTCCTCGATATATTTACAACGATTAAAAGACTTTTTGGTATTGAAAACCTAAGTCTAAATAAAAACGAGTCGAGTATACATTGATCCGCTCAATAAAAACTCCTCGATATATTTACAACAATTAAAAGACTTTTTGGTATGGAAAACCTAAGTCTAAGTAAAAATAGAGTTGAGTATACATTGATCCGCTCAATAAACGCTCCTCGATTATTTTTACACAATTAAAAGACTTCTGGTACTAAAAACCTAAGTCCAAATAAATAAGAGTTGAGTATACATTGATCCGCTCAATAAAACACTCTTCGATCGGTTTTCAACGATCTAAAAGATTTGTGTATAAAAACATAAAGTCTAGACAAAAAGAGTTGAGTATACATTGATCCGCTCAATAAACACTCCTCGATATGTTCCTAACGATCTAAAAGATCTGCTAATACACCTAAGTCTTGAAGATGAATCGACTATGAATCCGTCTGCTCAAAAAATGCTCCTCATAAATAAAATCATGACAAAATCAACAAACAAGGAAGATGCAAGGGATAAAAGTAATATTTTATTCATCAAATCAGTTACATACTAAAGTCCTACGTTACAAAGGTCTACATATTACTTGAACACCGTTACAATGGTTTAGATGAAATGATCCTATAGATCAGCGATCTTCACGACAATGTCCACGGAAACACCAATCTCCTCCCTAGTACCTTGAAGATTATGATAGACCACCTAAGAAGCATGTTGCTCAGGATGGTCGACTTCTTTAGTTCGATGGCCAGGGACGGAAGATCAAATGTTGTTCCAGACGAAATGAGCATTACCAGCCAGATAACCAGCAATACTCATTCACCCACAGCAAATACTGCTTCTACATTAGGAGTTGGCATTTTACTCTGAAGCAGCATCTCGCAAGGGCTGTCGCGATCAGCACATTTACCAGCCCACCCCGGTAATATATCACTCCGGAGGTAACATCGAAGAGCAGGGGTGAGTGGCAAGTATGAACCCTCCATGTGCAAACAGAAACCACGGACCTCAAATCTGTGAAAACTAAGATTGAGGCCTCATGGGACCCGTTAGTACAAGGTAGGGCTTACATGGGACCCGTCAGTACAAGGCAGAGGAACGTTAAGCTATTATGATATGAATCACGATAATGTGACTTTTTGAAAATAATGGGATCTGAAGGTAAAATGAAATCCAAGGGGACTGAGATATCCATCCTCTTTGAGAAATTGCAAATGGAAGTATGCAACTCACTTCCCTATTTATAGGGATAGACCTATGCAATCCAACGGTTGAAAAAGTATTTGATCAAGGGACGGAACTGCGACCATTTGACTTTCCGTAATTAATGCAAGTAAGTTGGAACGGCACCTCTCTGATCGACTCAACTAATCGATAACAAAAGAAATCTTAGATCGAAGCGATCAACGAATAATCCAAGCAAACCTAAAGGAGCTCCGGATCAAAAAGGTCTGCACACACATATGTAATTATCGATCGCCTGAAAGCCTAAGATCCACACAGAAGGCATGCAAGTTTAAAACCGTTGTAAAAGGAATACTTGCTCGCCTAGAGACAAAAGACCAAACCCTCCACCATACGTAGGTCGTCACTGCCTTATACGTCGTACGAAGAGCCATTAATTTAGCCATACAAGAACTCCATTGGGGTCAAAGAAATCTGACGTCGCTACTAAAACGATTGAAACCACCATGCTAGACTGCAAGGTCGTCACTGCCTAATTTTCCAAAGAATTGCTGAAGGAGGTCTGAGCAGGTCAGATCTGGCCAAGACTTCCACATTTTCCAATTCCTCCCATATCAAAGAAATGATATAATGATACACTAATTGAGGAACATATAGTTCACAGTTAATGCAGAGAAACATAAAGTTTAGGAAGATACTGAAAGGGATATCTTCGCTTAGTCTTGTGAAAAGTAAAGCAGAGTTCAACAGGAGGGATGATAACCTCCTTATATAAGATATACATCACAAAAAGACAAATTTACAAGGCACGGATTGAACATCGACCAAGATGCTGAGCGTTCCTTCACAGCTATTCAATCGATTATAGATACGAAAGAACCTACTATCTACATTTTTGATGTACCACGCGATTTTGGATATAACCCAAGGGACTATACTGGGTTGATCAACAAAAATTTGATTTGCAGAGCAAACATTATATCATTCAGTTACTTAAATAGTGACCAAGCAAAATCAAGCTACCTTTTCTCTATTCGGAATTTTCTCCGCAAAGATCAATATCAGATAAGTATGCTAATCTATGCTGATTATTCCACGATGTTATATTTATGCATAACAGTAAAATGTAAAAACAAAGTATATCTACAGGATAAAAATCGATCAAGGCAAGAATCTGCCTACAAAAGATCATAATTTCTAATTTAGTTGGTCTCCCAATACACAAAATTCAGCCCAAACGACTACACAAAAGTTGGACACACAAAAAAAAAAAAAAAAAAAAGAGACAGTCCAAGGCCTTCCAGGTCGAACAAAGATCACTGAGAAGAGTTGCCAGCAGGTCGACTAGTAGAAACAGTCCTCCGAGGAGTCAAATTACCAGCAAACGCCATCAACTCATCTTGACACTTTAGATAACCGGCGTCATATCCTTCCTCATAGGACCGCCGTCGAGACTCCTCTGCTAGGGCAGCAACCTGAACCAACTCACTTTTCTCTTTCTCCCAGACAGACTTTTCCTCCTGCAATTTTTTCAAATCATCATTGGCAAGCTGCAGCTGGAGAGACTGCCCTGCAACCTTCGCCGACTCCGACTCCAAACGACGTTGATAAGCACCTCTACTTATCCACAGATCATCGTTTTGCACACCCAGCTGGAGTGCAAAGTACTTAGCCTGGAAAAAGAAAACAGTCCTTATGTAACAAGGCAGTCAAAATAAAAACAAATAAAACAATGAAAGATTTGTCCACCTGTTCGCATATCTTCACTAGCGACTGAACAAGGCGTACATTGGAAGTACCCTCCAGCTTCTTCAACTCTCCAGGCAAAATGGTGCTCAAACCTAAATCCCAGGACAAAGCGTCGGGCTCAACAGAGCCCGGCAGATCACTAGCAAGAGAAACACCGTCGGAACGCGGAGTCATCGACAGCATAATATCCTTAACCTGCTCAAGGATGCAACGATCGTCTAACGGACGAGGAGATTTCCCCTCGTTAGGACTAACCGAGGTTTCCTTCCCCGAAGCAGAAATAACAGTTCGCCGACCAGACCTCGACTCACTTCGACCTCCAGAAGGCCCGCCAGATTCGAAAGAAGTAGTCATCACAGTAGTATCATGAAACAAGTAATCAGGAAAATCTTGAGAAATAGGCTGTGTTGAGGAGGGATTTACAAAGGAGCCTTCTTCCGTTTGGCCCCCGCTGACGACCGGGGCAGTAGAGGTAGAAAAAGGAATGGTACTAACAAAACCCCCTCCATGAAACCCATACTCAAAAGAAGAAACACCTAAAGAAACAGGTATATTGAAAAACTGCTCCACATTGGACGAATCTCCAAAAGCCACCCGACCAGGGGAAGGCCTATTTCCTACTTCTGTAGAAGAAGAAAAATTTGGTTGTACAAAAGAAGAACTAACTACGGAGAAAGGTGCGGAAGGGATGACAGGATTATCGTTCACCGACCTACTAACAGAAGATGAACGAGGAGGTTCCATCGAGGGTCCTTCTGTTCGAGACTTCTTCAATTTGGGATTTCTAGCGTTCTCACGAGAAGGACGCTTTGATGTATTACCGAAAAGATTAGACATGATCGGAATTCAAGAGGTAAAATCAAAATATCGAGAAAGCTTATCGACCTAATAAAGGAAGAGTGTTCTGTTGAAGAGATAAGCAAAGCAGTAAATAGCGAGACAAATTTTTACCTTTTATATTTATACTATACGAAAAGACGCGACAGACCCAAGAAAAGGGCGCGAAATAGAAAAACTGACCTTGGAACAAACACTAGAATTTGAAAAGATACACGCATAATGATTACGCGAAGTTAATGACTTGTCTGAATTATTACGGCGAAGATGAAAAGACGTGACTGTCAGAATATGAAACGTTTAGCGTACAAAGGATTAAAAGTGTAAAATTACATTCAAAACTACAATAAATGGTTACAAGGGTATGTTCATGAAACAATGAATCATACGGCCTGATCGCCCTCCGAAATTGTCTGCTCGTTAACGACATCTTCTCCTTTTGCTGGCTCAAAAACCTCTTCCTCTTCCTCTGGATCGATAAAAGTTTCATCAAGCTCATCGTTAACGTCAGAAGGAGGAATCGGGAATAGTTTTTCGAACTCTTTGACGAGGTGAGCCAAAGGAAAACTTTGATATACGACATCTGGAAGCTCGGTAGGAGAATATACTTCGCCATAACGGTTCAACCGAATATGTGCCGCCTTAAAATATTCCTTTCGATGATCCTCGATCATTTCTAGAGCGACCAACTGATGAACCGCCTTCTTGAAAGTACTCTCTAGGAGAGGACCGACCATCTGATACACCAACACCATATAAACAGGAGAGTTAAGAAATTCGCGAATCACTCTTTCATCCGGATTCCTACCATATCGATCCCTAAGTCCACTAAGAGGAACGTCCTCCTCAAACTCCTGTAAAGAGGCTTGAAGACTTGACACTTGAGATTCCAACTCGCTAATCCGAGCAGTACTCTGAAATTGGAACTCCTCTAACTTCTTGGCCATTTGGTTGGCTTGCTCTTGAGCACGGGAAGTCTCCAGGACCTTGTTTATAACCTCCTGGTCCTCATTCCCCGTCGCCCTAGTCTCTACAACCGGAACGGAAGAAGACGTTGATGGGCCTACCTTTGAACCAGAGGACTTATGAAGTAAAGCTTTGTATTTCTCGTCCAGAAACTCACATTGTTGTTTCCAGAGAGCAGCCTCGTAGGCATAAGAGGCTAGACAAGTCTTAGTCTGAAAAAGTAAAGGGGAAAAACAAGAAATAAGTTAGCAAGCTAAAAATATCTTCGAAGAAAAATATCCTATAAAGCAAGCTTGAAAGGAGTTTACCTTTTCAGCATAAAGAGAAGCTCGCTGAAATTTCTCTAGAGGATCCTTCCGAAGAAGCTTATTCAGATCACGAGTAAATACGCCAGACAAAAGTACGCGAGTTGCCTCATCGACCGCATTCTCGCTCTCATCATGGACAAGAGAATCATTCTCGGAATAGCCAGCGGCTCTTTTTCCCTCTAAATGATTTTCGATCATTTCAACCAAAGTAGGTTTCGGATGATTGTCGCCGAGTAAAGAAAGATCATTACCAGAACGACCATAATAGCTCCTTTTTCTCCCCACCGGATTATCGTTAGGATGAGGCATCGACCAGCTACGACATCCACGAATTCCCAAGGATGTTCTAAGCTGAAGAGGGGGATAACCAGATCCAGTTCCTTGACGAATAGGGGAGTCTTGCGAAGAATCTGGAGACTCCTCTCCATTCTCCTCGGACTCATGACTCAACTCCAGTTTTCTCTTTCGAGACGCTCTCTGCTCGATCGGGACGTTCTCTATAGATTTGGAAGATTTAGACAAGACCATTTTTCCCTTTGAAGAATGTCGGGAAGTTTCTACCATATGAGCTAAAAAAGGAACAAGATGAAAGTTAGTTTCCCCATATAGAAGGTATCATCACAACACTAAATTAAAGTGAAACGCTTACCAAGTGATTCAGATGATGAACTAATTGGGAAAGTGTGAGCACTCAATCCCGCTTTACGAAGGAAAGCTTCCCCAATCAAAAGAGCACTCTGATATTTGTTTGCACGCATAGCGGGTATTTCTCCAATAAACTGAGCATCACCAGGAATGAGTTCGCCAGTTGGCAGGCGACCTCCGTGAACCCAGTTAGAGTCATGATCCCACGAAAAGGGCATGGTCGAACCATCCGCCAAACGAAGACGAGATGGAGGACGAACAAAGAAGAAATGAGATTTCCAAGAAGGATTGCTAGAAACAGGGGGATCAAAGATTGCTCTACTAGGCCTCTGACTAGCAAAGAAATATCCGCGATTGGAAGAACTGGAAATATTGAACCGAAAAAGTTGCGTAAAGTTACGAAAAGAAGGTTTGAATCATTTTGCAATCATCAAGACGGAAAAGCAAACCATGAAGGCTACCGAATTTGGAACTAATTGTGTCAAGGACACACTGAATATTTTTAGAATATCAAGAAAGAGGGGAGACAACGGAAGACGCAGACCGCTATTAAAATGGGCCGTGTAAAAGGCTCGACATCCTTCCGGTGGAAATGTGACCCTATCAGAAGGAGAGGGGAGAATTATCTCAGAACCCTCCGGGAAATATTTGGAGTAATTATTCACAACCTCCGAAAAAGTTTCCGCCGTATAAGCACAAGGTAGGTCCTCAATTGGTTCAGAAATTTGAGGAGCAGTACCTTTGCCCTTTTTGGCTAGAGCAGCGACATCTGTATCGGAAAGGATTTGTACCTTAAAATTGTCTTCAACAGGAACGACAAATTCAAGAACTGCAGTTTGTTCGCCCAAAATATTGGGATGCAACTCCTCCTCGTTAATAGGAGCGACATTCTCCCTAGAAGAAGAAGAAGATTTTCTTAAAGAAGCCATATTTTCAGATTCTCGAATAATATGAATCGATAGAGGGAAAACTTTATGTGATGAACGACTAAGCAAGAAAATAACTACGAACTATAAGGAAATATAAAGGAGAAATGACGAACTCAATAGTCACCTATTTATACTGAAAAGAGAAAAGACGTTTTGAACTCGTCACAACTAATCACATTCCCGCCTAAAGCGGAAGAAGATCAAAACCCTCCCCGAAAGGAAGGGTGGCGATTCGTAATTGGAAAGAGAAAACGACTATCTATGATGAGTAGCACTCTTTTCCTTACTTAAGATTTTTTCCCACAGGGTTTTTTCTTAAGAAAGGTTTTTAACGAGGCTCCATTCATAGAAGATAAACAGTCGTAAAGGATTATATACTTCTACGAGCTTCTACTATCTATACGCTCGAAGAAGTGAGGGAGTACTGATGGGGGCTACTTCGCGCCCCTTCTGAAGAACAAGAGATCGGTTCGACCAAACAAGACGGTTCGGGATCATCTTATCGACCCGACCGAATACAGCTCGCCTCGACGAGAAGACTACAATCCGGACTCAAGAAGAATATTTGGGCCAAGTCCTATTAGGATTATATTTCCTTGTAACACTAGGTTTAGTATGATATAAATACCTAGTTAATCATTGTATTAGACAACTCTGAAAAATATATGAAACCCTAAATCACGGGGCAAATACTCAATTGAATTCTGCATAAACGGCAGAATATACTATTATTCAATAAAGAAAGAGCTTTCTCTTCATACGTGTGTTTTCTTACGTTTGTTACAATATTTACTTGTTGTTCTTACGATATTGCTCTTCCTTGAGATTGATCCATCCTGAATAAAGTAATAGAGCCCTATAAATCATATATATTGAGAATCCCCAATATCACAAAATTTTACTGATACCTTTAACCCGACGAAATTCGGCTAAATCAAGTTTGAAAGATTTTGTCCCCAGTTTTGTAAAACTCCTTTAGATCTTTTTCAAACAGTTTTATCAATGTGTTTTTGTGCAAATAGAAAATATGCAAGAAAACTTAAATGCAAGAATAACACAAAGAATTTTTATAGTGGTTATATGGATAAAAATCCTTTAGTCCACTCTTCCAAGTCACACAGATCTTGGGTTATACTAGAAAACACAAAGTAATCAGTATACAATGCTTGTGCCAAACAACAAATGAAATGGCCGCAAGTGCGCAGTAAGAAATCACACAGAAATCCTACTCTCCGAAGCTAGATCACTCACATAGATGGATCTACACTCCTCACGCTATTTTCAGTCTAGGAGCTCACAAAGAAAACCTACACTAAGAAGCTATATCTCTTCACAAAGATGGATATACACTCCTTTCTTTTCTCAGTTGAAAGTCACTCAGACAGACAACGTAAGTTCTCTGTTCTTCAATAAAAAGCATCGTCAACAGATGACTGGGCTTTTGATCAGACGACTCAACTGATGGATCTCGCTCTTAAGATGTGATCTTGAATTGTGCAAGTCTCTTTTAGATCTTCAGTTAGTCTTCTATTTATACTCTCGAATTTGAATTTCTGCCCGTTGAAGATGAGACAGAAATTTGCAGTCCTCGAGTTCTGGTCCCCATTTTCTGGAACGGCTCCCTGCAACTGCGACAGTACAGTCTGCTGTACTTTCTGTCAGTCGCATTTAATGCACTCAGCAGGTTACCGTTGGACAGCTTGCTGATCGTCTTCACTTGGCTGATGGGAGTACTAAGCTGATGGCTACTCGGCTGATTCAAGAATGAACATATCTATCTTAACTCGACTGATGATCACCAATCTGATCTTCACTGATTCGGTCACCTAGCTTCCAGACCTTGAGATAGGTTTCACTAAGCTGTTCTTAGTTAATGGCTTGTCCTTTTGATCTTCAAAACCATTATGGCCTTTTTGTCATCTTCAAAACCTTCTCTAATTTATACCAACAATTTCCCCTTTTTGATGATGACAAAACCTTCAACAAAGAACGTCTTCTAAGTCTTCAGATTTGGTCTTCATACCTTGAGATGGAAATTTATTGATCTGATACAACTTTCAAAAAAATACCAATAGTTGGTTATTTTCCCTTTTCTGATCTTCTGTTTAAAGGGTTCTTAGTTGCATCCTTTATCTTCCCCCTTTTTGTCATCAACAATAATACTTGAGTTACATCTCTTCTTCCTATTTTTCTGTTTATAGGATTGCAAACTTAGTATGCTGAAGACAATTAGGTGAGTACTAGGCTGATTTAGGTAGTCTTTGTTGTTGTTTATCACTCCAGCTAGAAAATTCCCTTAACTTCAAGAATTGATACCACTTGTTGGTATTTGTGGTCTGATGCTACTTGTAGTCTGATACTACTTGTATAAATGTAAATCAGATTAGTCAGCTGATATCACTTGTTGATGTGATAACTCTTGCTGATACCACTTGATGTAGTACATTCTTGAATAACACTTGTCTGTTGAGTTCCAGTCGGCTGATAAGAAGCAGTCTTCTGATAGCTTCATTTTGACTTATTGAAAACTTCATCTTTATTTAGGAGTACCGCTAGTCGTACACGTTTTCCCTAAGTTCAAGAATCCGTGGTCAAGTAGTCTGATGAGAGTTTCTCTTCAAAGACACTCAGCCGTTGAATTCCAGTAAGCTTTTCTGGGTTGGTCTTCTGATAAGTTCCCCCTCAACTTATGAATCCAAAATCAACAAACCATTTTTCTTTGTCACATGGTTGACTTGTTGGTTTCTGATGGTCTTTATACCACTTGTAATCCTTTGATAGGCTTCAGCTTTCCAACAATCTTGCTTCCTTGAAATCTCCAAATGTAGCGTCTACCACTTGTTGATTTATACCAGTTGTTTGACACCACTTGTCTAATATCACTCACTTGACTGATATCACTTGATGGTTTGGGGCAATCTGATATACGCAGCTTGATAGTACCATTTTCAGGTGTACACTTGATGGTAAGATCACTTGTTGAATTTGTTGAAATTTGCAAGGGCAGTCAACTCATCTTTGTCATCTCACATGCAATTCATCTGTAAAACAGATGACTATTTTTGGTACCCCTTATTTATTGGGTCCAGCAGGGTTAGTGAAACCTTTAACATGCGATGATCTAGTGACTTATGTTTTATCATGATGATATCACTTGTCATTATGATACCACTTTACTGGTCATGATTAAAACATTGCTCATAAGCAAAGTAAGATGCATGAAATGTGTGATAAACATGCATATTGAAATGAGGATGGCAATCAGCATAGTGAACATGATCAATATGATAATATGAATGAGCATAGTGCATGTCATAATAACGATTATCACAATGTGATTCAATTTCTTGCCAGCTAATTCATTTTGGCCTCAATTTCTTACCTGAGTTATTTAATAACTCACCTTAGATTTAGCAGACTTGACATTTAAATTTTACTCCTATCAGCAGCCTATTCGGCTGATGGGTTTTAGTAGTCTGATTCGTCTTAGGTAGCTCACTAGGTTTTCTAACCTGTTGAGCATCAGTAGACTTCTTCTTTTAAGCCTCTGATTTCTTTTTATTTAGAGAATGATGCAATTTCTTCTTTTGAATTCATTTATATCTTCAAAACGAACTGCATACTCAGCTTTTAGAGTTTCATTCTCATGCTCAAGCTTTTTGTAGTCAGCTGATTCTTGAGATTCTTCAACCTGAAGTTTCAGTGATCTGTTTTGCTCTTTTCAGCAGAGTCATCTCTTCATTAAGCTTGGCAAATGCACACACAATATTTGAATTTGTAATATAGCGTTTATTCAACCATTCAAATAGTGCATTTAATTAATAGTAGAAGTTACCTCAGATTCAGAATCATCAGATTCTATGACAGTTAAGCATAGAGTTTCAGGTACTTCTTCAAACTCTTTATCAGACGACTGGTTGTCTGAATAAAATATGCTGGAGTTTATTAGCTTTGCTGCATCAGCTAACTTTGATTTGCTCTTACTTAGCTTACACTCCTTTTTGGCACTCTTTTCCTTTTCAGCAAGCTTTCCAGATGATGAGTGAGAATGATCTTTGATCAAGAGTCCATACTCCTCTTCATTATAGTCTTTAAGTTTTGCTTTGGAGGAATCCCTGTTTTCCTGAAAATGATCAGAAGAAGATGAAGTAGCATTTTTATATTTTAGTTTCATTTTCTTCTTGTAGAACTTCTTGAAATCATTCAACAGCAGGGTAACGTCGTCAGCAGTGTAGACTTTTTCTGAACTCAGCAGAGTCTTCTGTTTTGACTTGTCTGCTGATTTTCTTGACTTGTCTGACGAGCAGCAGTTGGGTCTGAACTGGTTGACACTTCTAATCCCATTCTTGGCATCTTATACTCAAATGCTTTAAGGGATGAGAACAGTTCGGAAAGGGAAATCTTCTCGAAATCCCTTGATTCTTCCATGGCTGTCACCTTCATGTTGAATTTAGGTGGCAAGGCCTTGAGAACCTTTGCGGTGATCTCCTTGTTCGAAAATTCTTTACCAAACCTTAGAACTTCATTTAGAGCTTTGGTAAATCTGGTATCCATCTGATCAATCGTTTCACCAGACTTCATCTTGAAATTTTCAAACTCCTCAAGAGCCACACTGAGCTTGTGTTCTTTGATAGCGTCGTTTCCTTCGCTCAGCTTGCAGACTTTATCCCACATCTCTTTAGCTGTTTTGAGATGCTTGACCTTCTGGAATCTGTCTTCATCTAGAGCTTTGAACATCATGAACTTAGCCACTTTGTCAAGATTGACTAACTTGACTTCTTCAGGGGTCAGCTCATCCAGCTCTTTGTCAACAATCTGATCAGGCTGGTCAGTAGCCTTCACAGTCTTCTTAAATTTGAATGGTCCTATTGTAATACATGTAAACATGTTATCATTAAAAGCAGCAAGAAGAATTTCCATTCTGATTTTCCAATGTTCAAAACTCATACCAGCAATGTGGTGAACATGGCTGATACAATCCATTTTTCAAAATATGCTCTTTTGAAAAGTTTGAAAACCTTTGAAAAACACTCGGATCAAGCTCGTTAATCAAGCAGCTGATTCTAATGAACCACCCGCTCTGATACCACTTGTTGGTCCCAAGTGGTCAGATGAGATCTAGAGGGGGGGTGAATAGATCTCATAAAACTTTAAAACTTTTTCTCTAACTTTTTCTGTCAGCAGACTAAGCTGATCAGGAGTTCGTAAGACTACTAAGTTGTTCGCGCACAAAGCTTTGAGCAGCAGAGTTGACCACTCTTCTGATTGTCACTTAGCTGATTATTAGTCGAAATCAGTTTTAATACCAGAATACTTGCAGCGGATTTATAAAGTGTTTTTCACAAGTATACTTAGTAGTTTGAAAGATTTTGTCCCCAGTTTTGTAAAACTCCTTTAGATCTTTTTCAAACAGTTTTATCAATGTGTTTTTGTGCAAATAGAAAATATGCAAGAAAACTTAAATGCAAGAATAACACAAAGAATTTTTATAGTGGTTATATGGATAAAAATCCTTTAGTCCACTCTTCCAAGTCACACAGATCTTGGGTTATACTAGAAAACATAAAGTAATCAGTATACAATGCTTGTGCCAAACAACAAATGAAATGGCCACAAGTGCACAGTAAGAAATCACACAGAAATCCTACTCTCCGAAGCTAGATCACTCACATAGATGGATCTACACTCCTCACGCTATTTTCAGTATAGGAGCTCACAAAGAAAACCTACACTAAGAAGCTATATCTCTTCACAAAGATGGATATACACTCCTTTCTTTTCTCAGTTGAAAGTCACTCAGACAGACAACGCAAGTTCTCTGTTCTTCAACGAAAAGCTTCGTCAACAGATGACTGGGCTTGTGATCAGACGACTCAACTGATGGATCTCGCTCTTAAGATGTGATCTTGAATTGTGCAAGTCTCTTTTAGATCTTCAGTTAGTCTTCTATTTATACTCTCGAATTTGAATTTCTGCCCGTTGAAGATGAGACAGAAATTTGCAGTCCTCGAGTTCTGGTCCCCATTTTCTGGAACGGCTCCCTGCAACTGCTACAGTACAGTCTGCTGTACTTTCTGTCAGTCGCATTTAATGCACTCAGCAGGTTACCGTTGGACAGCTTGCTGACCGTCTTCACTTGGCTGATGGGAGTACTAAGCTGATGGCTACTCGGCAGATTCAAGAATGAACATATCTATCTTGACTCGGCTGATGATCACCAATCTGATCTTCACTGATCTGATATCCCACTCGGCTGATTCGGTCACATAGCTTCCAGACCTTGAGATATGTTTCACTAAGCTGTTCTTAGTTGATGACTTGTCCTTTTGATCTTCAAAACCATTATGGCCTTTTTGTCATCTTCAAAACCTTCTCTAATTTATACCAACATAAATACTTTGCAACTTTAATAGATGATTACTTAAGGTTCACTTGGGTCTGTTTTCTACAAAAGAAGTCAGATATAGGATCTGTTATACCTACTTTTCTTAACATGATAAAAACTCAGTTTAATAAGTGCATTAAAGTTTTTAGGAGTGATAATGCTCTAGAATTATGTTTTACAGAATTATTTAATAAACTTGGTATCCTACACCAGTTTTCATGTGTTGAAACTCCACAACAAAATTCAGTTGTGGAGAGAAAACATCAACATTTGCTTAATATTGCTAGAGCTTTACTTATTGAATCTAAAGTTCCTATTATATTCTGGAATGAATGTATGTGTACTGCTGCTTTTCTCATTAACATGACACATTCTAAGGTGATTCATTATAAAACTCCTTACAGTATCCTTTATGAAAAAGATGTTGATTATACTTCTTTAAAAAGCTTTGGATGCCTAGCTTTTGCTTCTACCTTGAAACAAGGCAGAACTAAGCTTGACCCGAGAGGAAGAATTTGTGTATTTTTAGGATATCCTTTTGGAGTAAAAGGATATAAACTCTATGATGTTCAAACCAAATAAATCTTTATTTCTAGGGATGTTACTTTTCATGAAAACATTTTCTCATTTCATTCTATAAATTCAGATACTACAGATACTACACCGGATAATAATATTTTTCCTCCTTCAAATTATGTTCCTTATAATTTTCCTGAAGATAGTACTACTTCTAATTTTTCACCTCCTGCTAATGATGAGGTATATACTGACTTTGTTCCTTCATCTACTCAAATTTTACCCACTGTTCCTACAATAAGGTCTACAAGAGAAACTAAAAGACCTTCATATCTTTTTTTTTTTTTTTTTTTTTTTTAGGGGAACGATGAAATTCATTCATTAATCGCTTCGGCGGTTACAATAGTAAGTATTACATCAGGAAGACAATTCAAATCAAAAGTATCTATATTCGACAATTTAGCTACTTCATGTGCCACTTTATTACCCTCGCGCCAAATATGTCGAACTTCAAACAGCTCAAAAGAGTTCACTTTAGACTTGATGTCATCAATGATAATTCTGAAATTCGCATAAGACCTGGTAGCACTCTCAAGAGCTGAGATAATGATTTGTGAATCGCCTTCCAAAATGATATTCCTCCATTTTTGTTCCAACGCCAAATCCACCGCCAATAAAGCGGCCTTCGATTCTGCCACCGTTGGATCGAGGGGTTACTTAATACACTTCGACCTCCAGCCTACGCATTCACCCTGAGAAGATCTTGCAATTGCACCGATACCGCAACATTCATCGACTCTGTTTATGGCAGCATCAAAATTGATTTTAATTGTATCCTCACTTGGCAAAATCTACCGGGTTTCATTTCTATAATTTGTAGGCCGTATAGTCAAGACCTCGGCGTCAACTTTTCGGAGATCCTCCAAATATTTTCGTGCAAATGATGTTCTTTCCATAGCATTGGGATTGGTTCCTTCAAAGAACTTTTTGTTTCTAGCATGCCACAAAGACCAGCAAAGTAACAAACAAAGATCAAAAGTACACTCTTCCAATTTTTGTTTCATATTTAAGAGCAAGTCCCGTATTTCAAACCCAACGAAATTATATATGGAACAAGGAATATTGCTAACTGCCCATACTTGTCTGGCTAATGGACAAGAGTATAAGCAATGAAAAATTACCTCCGTACTATCTTCACACATAACGTAGCTCTGGACTGTGGTAACTTTGCGTTTCACTAAATTTGATCGCGTAGAAAGAAGACCCTTGCACGCTCTCCAAACGAAAATTTTGATCTAGTTCGGCAGCTTTAGATTCCATAGCCAATTCCAATTGTTCGAAACCCCCACAGATGAACTGCTACTCGCCAAGCTATGTTGATCTCTATCCATCTTGACAGCGAGATGGTAAGCACTTTTCACCGAAAAAAGTCCATTTTGGTTATAGTTAGGGCTGAGCAAATGGTCCGAGCCGGATCGAACCGAACCGAAGTTCGGTTATGGCCCGGTTCGGTCTCAAAAAATCGTGGACCGAATATCGGACCGAAAGAGTCGGTCCAGTTCGGTACAAATACCGACCGGTCCGGTTCGGTTCCGGTTCGGTCCATTTGTTCTTCAATTTTCATCATATTCAGCGCAACAGCTCCATTTTTTCTTCCAGTTCTTGCTGCCAGTGTTAGGCCTTTTATCTTTCTCACTCCATTTGTACACAATAACTCCAGATTTATCACTTCATTCTCCATCAATTTCACAATCCATTAAGAAACAAGAAAAACAGAGACAAATTACAAAGGGGAAAATATTAGCTTCCAAGGTTGTTGTGTTGTCGGCGCCGGCGGACGGATGAGGAGGCGGAACAAACCGGAGTCAGCGGCTGGAGAGTGGCATCAATATTTAATGAACATTTAATTGAAGGTTTGGATGTTTATCAACATTTAATCAAAGGGGAAAATATTAACTATATCCCTTGTTGGCTTGTTGCTGTCGGGTGTCGGCGCCGGCGGACGGAGGAGGAACCAGAGTCGGCGGGGCTGCGGCTGGAGAGTGGAGAATAGGGCGGCGGGCCGGCGGCTGGCTTACGGCGGCGCTGAGTAGTGAGTAGTGAAGTGAGGGAAATTGTTTTGAAATGTATACAGCTAGGGCAGTGAGTACGGGGTGGGTTTTAATTAGGAATAGTAATAGTAAAATTAGGAAAAAAAAATGAAATGGGTTTCGGTTCAACCGGTTCGGTTCGGGGAACCGACCGGTTTTACAAAAACCGACACTTACCAAGGGTCGGTTTTGGGGCTGAAACCGAATCGGTCCGGATCGATTCGGTCGGAAAACCGAACCGGGCTCAGCCCTGGTTATAGTGGCCATATTCGCTTATCAACATTTTGATTACTCCCATGAGGTATAGAGAGAATGCAATTGATGTCATCTTCAAAAAAACAGCGAACGTACTCGGTATGAGTCCCAATTACCTGTGCTTGCATAAATTAATTCACTAACTTTCTAGGTGTAATAAGCTGAAATGTGGATTCTCTTGGCAGCCATTTATCACCCCAAACATTAACTAATGTTCTATTTCCAATCCTCCATCGCATTCCGACTTCAAGAAGCCCCTTAGCACCCCACAAATTACGCCGAGTATATGAAGGATTCGACCCTAATTTGGATCCCAGTACATCCAAGTTTGGAAAGTATCTAGCTTTGAAAACTCTCGCAATCATGCTATTAGGATTAATAAATAGACGCCATAATTGTTTTGCAAGAAGTGCCATGTTGAAAGCTTCCAAATCCCTAAACCCGAGGCCACCGTATTGTTTACTTTGGCAAAGATCTCTCCAACGTATCCAATGAATCCCTTTCCCATTCGTTCCTTCCCACCAGAATTTAGCCATCAACCCCTCAATTTATGACGTAAAATAGTTTGGCAATTTAAAAGAACTCATCGCATATGTAGGAATCGCTTGAATAACCGACTTGATCAATATTTCTTTTTAGATAACCATTATTATTTCCACCCTTTGAGCCTATTGCATACTTTATCCCGAATATTAGCGAACGCCGCTTTCTTTGATTTTCCAATTACGATTGCAGGCCCAAATATTTTTCATGCTTGTCTACAACTTCCATCGGGAGATGAGCTCTTATTGCATCAATAGTAGCTGTCATCGTTGTTCTACTAAATACAATACTCGACTTTTGGAAATTTATTTGTTGTCCAGAAGCCTCCTCATACTCTTTTAGAACTTTGCTCACACTAGAGGCTGAATGTACATTCGCGTTGCAAAAAATCATGGTGTCATCCGCAAAGAGCAAATGAGAAACCTTCGGCGCCCCATTGCAAACCGCAAGACCAGCAATATTACCTTTTAATTCCTCTCGTCTAATAAGTGCACTCAATACCTCGGCACAAAAAAGGAACAAGTAAGGCGATAACGGATCACCTTGTCTAATCCCACGTTCCGGTGTAAGAAAACCGAAAGAGCCTCCGTTTAAAACGAAAGAGTACGTCACTGTAGTTACAGATAACATAATTAGGTCCACAAAATTACTATCAAAGCCAAGTCGTATCATAACCTGTCGAAGAAACTCCCATTCAATGCGGTCATCGGCCTTACTCATATCGAGTTTTATCGCCATGTGTTCAGCTTTGCTCCTCTTGATATAATGTGACACTTCATAAGAGATAAGGATATTATCAGATATTAATCTTCCCGGTACGAATGCAGACTGAGACTCGGAGATAATAGTATTCATATGAGGCTTCAAACGATTCACTATAACTTTGGAGGCGATCTTATAAATAACGTTGCTCAAGCTTATAGGGCGAAATTGAGCCATTGTTTGCAGATCAGAGCACTTTGGTATTAGGACAATATACGTGAAATTGCATATCGAAGGAAATAGTTTCTCATTCAGCAATCGCAACACCCACTTGGTAACATCCGACCCCACTATGCTCCAAAACCGCTGATAAAACACCACCGGAAATCCATCTGGGCCTGGTGACTTGAGAGGGTGCATCGAGTCCAATGCTTTTTTAACTTCAAGCGCTGAAAATGTACGAAGCAAATCGGCATTGATCTCCCTGGTTACTTTCAGTTCCACTGCCCCTAAAACAGCCTCTAAAGTGGACAGAGAAGGGCTGGACGATGTAAAAATCTTCTCAAAATACTCAGCTATACTCCTCTCTAAATCCGCATCTTTTTCGCACCAAATCCCTTCCGAGTTACGGAGGCCATGGATCGTATTAACTCGCCTTCGACTACTCGCTTTTGCGTGAAAAAACTTGGTGTTTTTATCCCCTTCTCTCATCCAGTGCACCTTAGCACGTTGTCTCCACATCATCTCTTCTTTATCTAGGAGCCCCTCTAATTCGTTCGATTTTTCCTTGATAATATTTTTCGTTAACTCCGTAAGTAGACCTTGTTTTAATTTCAGCACCTCATTTTTAAGTTTTGCAACCTTCTTTTTTACTTTGCTGCATGAGTCTTTACTCCAAGTCATAAGACCGATTCTATAAGAATCCAGGTTGTCCCAAGTATCTACACCACCCGAATTAGTCGGCTGCCAATTTTCTTCTATCACCCTAGCACAATCTTCAGATTTCAGCCACATTGCTTCAAATTTAAAACCCCGATTCCTACGACCCCTTCAAAATTCTTTTTTCTTAGAAATTTCAATAAGAATTGGTTGGATATCTAACAGATTATCATTGTAACCAGTCCAATCATTTCACCTCTAGATATCCTTTATCTACTGTCTTAGATTATTCAAATTTGTCCACCACTTACAAATCTTTTATTTTGAATATCTCTTTTGAATATGAACCTAGTTTCTATCATCAAGTTGTATCTAATATACATTGGAGAGAAGCCATGCAGGCAGAACTTAAGGCATTAGAATATACTAAAACCTGGACTGTGGTACATCTCCCACAAGGAAATCAGTCCATTGGTTGTAAGTGGGTGTATAAAATAAAAAGGAATCCTAATGGATCTATTGATAGGTATAAGGCTAGGTTAGTTGCTAAGGGCTATACACAGAAAGAAGGGATAGATTACAATGAAACATTTTCTCCTGTTGCTAAGTTAGTAACTGTCAAAGTTCTTTTAGCCTTAGCAGCAGCAAATAAATGGGAATTATCTCAACTTGATATTAATAATACTTTCTTATATGGGGACCTAGATGAGGAAGTCTATATGGATCTTCCATTAGGTTATAATTTTCCTAAAACTGCAGGTCCTATTAAAAATGTTTGTAAACTACAGAAGTCTCTTTATGGCCTCAAGCAGGCATCAAGCCAGTGGAATGCCAAGTTTACTGAGGCACTTATAGAGTTTGGTTTTTCTGAATCCAAATCTGATTATTCTCTATTTACTAAGGGTAATGATTCTACTTTTCTTGCTCTTCTATTATATGTGGGTGACATAGTTATTGCAGGACCTAACATTACACATATATCTTTACTTAAAAAAATTCTGTTAACTAAATTCAAGTTGAAGGATATGGGTTCTCTTAAATATTTTCTTGGCCTAGAGGTGGCCAGATCCTCAAAAGGCATATGTTTGAACCAAAGGCAATATGCTCTTCAGATATTAGAGGAGACAGGGTATTTAGGTTGCAAACCTCTATCTTTACCCATGAATCCAAGGACAAGGTTCACTTCAACTGAAGGTGACCCACTGGATGATAAGGGGATTTCACAATACAGAAGACTGATAGGGAGATTGTTATATCTCACTATCACAAGGCCAGATATATGTTTTTCTGTACACAAACTTAGTCAATTTGTTTCAAAGCCTAGGATACCACATTTACAGGCTTTACATCACATTTTAAGATATATTAAATCCTGTCCAGGTAAGGGTTTATTTTATTCATGTAATTCATCACTAACTTTGAGTTCTTTTGCAGATGCAGACTAGGCATCTTGTAGGGACACTAGAAAATCCACAACTGGATTTTGTGTGTTTTTGGGTGATTCACTTATTTCTTTGAAATCAAAGAAACAAGTCACAGTTTCAAAATCCTCTGCTAAGCAGAGTATAGGGCACTAGCTACAGTTTCAAGTGAATTGGTTTGGATAAAACAATTACTCCTTGATTTACATATTAATTCTAACTCTGCTACCTTATTATACTGTGATAACAATTCTGCTATACATATTGCCAGTAAACCTATTTTTCATGAACGCACCAAACACATAGAAATTGATTGTCATTTTGTAAGAGAACAGGTTGAGCAAAAACGGATTAAACTACTGCCTATATATACGGATAATCAATTGGCATATTTATTTAAGAAGGCATTACACTTACCTCGTTTTTTGCAGCTACTGTCCAAGATGAAGCTCCTTGACATCCACGCTCCATCTTGAAGGGAGGGGGGGGTATTGGAGGAAGTTGATATCCTGCTATGGAGCTGTGAAGAAGAAGAAGCCGTTTGTTTTAATTTATGGGAATTAGGGATTTTAATTTCCAATTCTAATTTGTAAATATAATTTATGTTTTATTGTTTGTAATGAGTTAATTGTAGAAGCGTGTTTACGCTTTCTTAACTGAACCCATCCACCGCCTCTTATTATTATAAATAGGTTGGGTTCGAAACTTTCACTATACAATTTTTACACACAATTTTTATTGAATAGAAATTTTATTTTCTCTCCTGTTTTCTCCAAGAATATACACACACATGCATTACAGAATCTGGATTTCTACAGATTACAACAGGGAATTTATGTTGAGCTACATGCAAAACACCTTGTATCGACATTTTATTAGGTTATTACACCCATTTGAAAATAGGGGCTATTGTAAATTTTTTAACGAACCGGGGATTGTTGCCAATTATTAAAGTTAACCAGGGGATTATTGTTATTTTTTTAGGTGAAGTGAAGTGTTTTCGCATTTTATAGATGTGAACCTTATGTGAGAAGTTATAATATATATATATATATATATATATATATATATTGAGACTTTGAGAAATTATCATGAAGCAATTGTGGGGTTTTCCTTGTTCAATTGGGATATTTGTGTGTGTGTAAGTGTAAAGATTGAGAGATTCTGTGAGCAGGTTTGTGTTCTCTTTGGTCCAAGAAATCATAGAGGCAATTTTTTAAATGTTTTCAATCTTCTTGACCTCTTATATAGATAGAAGAAAGAATAACAAAACGTCTGAGCATGTAGAGTTAGGTACATCGTCATCTCAACAAGTATTTGGCAGCAACAAAAGTTCTAGTACTAGAGCCATCGCATGACGGTTTGCTCGTCTATTAGCTGCTCCTGTCATTGCCCTTGCTCATTACCGAACAAGGAAGCCACATAAATATTTCTTTGATGATCCTGGTTAGTTGATCGATTATAAATGTCATCATATAGTAATTCTCAACTCAACTCTCACTTTTGTTTCTGAATTTAATTGTATCCAGAAGTTGATCTGAGACAGTTCAAAAGATTTTCCCTGCGTGAACTACAAGTTGCATCCGATAATTTTAGCAATAAAAACATTATTAGCAGAGTTGGATTTTTCGAAGGTGGATTTGGTAGAGTTTACAAAGGTCATTTAATCGATGGTTCTTTAGTGGCAGTTAAAAGACTAGAAGAAGGCAATTTTCGTGTGAAGCAATATATCCAAAGAACCATAGAAATAGCAAGCATGACTGAGCATGCGAATTTACTTTGGTTACTTGGCATTTGCATGACTCGGACAGAGATGATGCTCGTTTATCCTTATATGTCTAATGGAAGTGTTGCATCTTGCTTAAGAGGTAAAAGCTTAAATATCTTTTCATGCATATCTAGATATATATGAGTCGAGATTTGTTAGTTTGGATATTCTGCTCATTATTTGACATGAAGGATTAATTTACACTATATACTTGTCATGTTTGAATTCATTTCTTATGAGCATGTTGATGCATTATTGCAGAGCGACTTGAATCACAACCCCCACTTGATTGGCCAAAAAGGAAACAAATAGCTATGGGGTCGGCAAGGGAACTTGCTTATTTGCACCATCACTGTGACCGTAAAATCGTTCTTCGTGATTTCAGGGTTGGTAATATGTTTTTGGATGAACACTTTGAAGCATTTATTGGTGGTTTTGGGTTGGCTAAACTCATGGACCACGAGGATACTCATGTGGAGGCGACTATACATGGAACAATTGGTCATATAGCTCCTGAGTACCTTTCTACTGGTAAATGTTCGGAGAAAACGGACGTTTTCCTTTATGGGGTCATGCTTCTTGAGCTCATTTCTGGGCAGAGCAGTTTCAATCTCGCTCGTCTTGCCAATGATGATGATGTCATGTTACTCAATTGGGTAAGCATTATCTCTTCACACATGCTCTCGATCTGTTTTCATATGTCAGAATGCTTCACATTAGCATGCATTGATTTCTTCTTATAATTCTAGGTGAAGAGACTTAAAAAGTTTGAAACATTGGTTGACCCTGATATACGAGGTAATTACATAGATGAAGAAGTGGAGCAGTTAATCCAATTAGCTTTACTCTGCACACAAGGCTCTATAACCGAACGTCCCAAGATGTCGGAAGTGGTTAGGATGCTCGAAGGTGATGGCTTGGCTTAAAGATGGGAGAAGTGGTCTAATATATACTACTTGGTCGAGTGTGGTATTTAAAACCAAACATATGGGGGGAGGGGTTTGGGAGTTAAAATAACACAGAGAATTTTTGGGAGTTAGACAAATCATTGTGAGTGTTTTTGTCTTTTGCTCTATTCTATTAAACTATTGGCTTTGATGAATTGGTATATCCTAACTAACATAATATGTTCAATTAAATAATGAAAATATATTAATATATACCTAATCTCATAACTCTACAAAATATTACGGTAGATTGCTTTAATATAATATGACTCAATCAAATCTACCAAATGTATTTTTAATATGACATTTAATCCGGCTCCAATCTAATTCACCTTAATCTCATACACCATACCAAACGGTCCCTATATATATTTAAGTGAATCATTCTCAAAAATCTCATTCTCAGAATTTCCCTAATCCAACAAATTGAACACGTTCTGATGAGGGGTAATTCGGATCCCCTGTTTTTAGGCCTCAACGTGGTTCGAACAGCATCGAACTCTATCGCCAGGGACCAAAAGTCGAACCAAAGCATAAAGATGATGGTTCCGAGCACATTAGAGAGCCATAGATCGAAGGACACTGTTGGGCCGAGCCCAGGCCCAAGCCCTCCAATTTGGCTATAAATACTCCATGCATTTATTACACTGGACGACTTCCAAAGCACTTCAACCTTGGGACTGCAGCTCGGGTTTTCTGGAGAATATTAGTGTAGTTTTTCTCATACATGTTTCACCCTCTAGCTTGTACGGCATCCAATAATGCTCGAATAGGACCTTTGAATACTTGTATTTGTACTCATTCAATTTGAATACAATTACTTTGGTCTTTTCTTTACTTTATTATTGTTATTATTATCGCATTCCATCCTTGATCGAACTAACGAAAACGCGTAAGATCAATTGGCGCCCACCGTGGGGCCTTATTCGAGTATTAGATCGAAACATGCCTACTACGAGGAGGAATATGTATGCCAGCTGAAGATTTTACTAATCCGAAACTTCGTTGTTCATTCTCCGAGGCGAATCATTCGACCCTTGGGGGGTTCATCATTTCAGAGATGGAGAGAAAGAAGGCCTATATGATAGTTTTTCTTTTAAGCTTAAGGATAATGGTCAAGCCTGTGGTCGCACAGCTCATTTATTTCTTCAACGAATTTATTTTTAGGAGCGAATAAGAAGCTCAGCAGGTATCGTCGAAGGCTTAGAAGGCTTAGAAGATCTATGAAATTGCAGCTTGTTATTGACGATCGGAATTTATTTTTCCGATCTCCATGTTTATTAACTTCAATGACAAATTTTTTCAATTCGGCTATTTATAAGATCATTTGCGAGATCTCTTTATACTATTTATCGACCGTTGGTATTTTTCTCAAAGTTGGTCGGGATAAGTTGATTGATTATATATCTGGAACCAAATAGATAAATTCTCGAGCTAATGAACGGAACATTGGCTATCATTTCGACCAATAACGGAATTCAAGTAACAAAATTCGATTAGAAATGAAATTTTATCATTAAAATTCTTCGAACAAGTTACAAAGTAAAGCTTCAAATATAATTTGGGCTTGAGGAACGCAGTACAATAATTCATACCCTATTACAAAATTCTATGAGGTAATTCTATCTTGTTACATGCTCGGTCTTCATTCCCTAAGAGCGCCCCAGATGCAGAACTCAGCAGTGATCTGTCTTGCCAGTCACTAGCAACGTGTCGCACGTCCACCCTCGAGCTGGGTAAAAGTCGGATCGGAGATCCTCACCAGGGAAGCAGACCGACCTTAGATCATCATCTGTAAACAATGATTGAAATACTCAATCATTATTTACAGGTTAATTCGAGCCGGAGCAGCAAAAGGTTATCCCAACAAGAGGCACTCCAAGAGAACTCGAGGAAACTATTTAGTAAGAAAGCCCTCGAGGAAGCTGATGCCTCAGATTTAAAGAACTCTTCTCGGAATAACCAGCTGCCCGATCAGGTACTGCGCCAGAATACCAGAATTCTAACCCGCACCAGACAAGATATGTCTGGGAAAACAGGTTGCCTGCCGGTATTCTAGGCGCAATTTCTTTTGCCTGTCGATATTCTAAGCGAAAAGCTCATCCAAAAGGAAACAAGATCGGAAAAGAAAGTTCGAACTCTGATCTCAAACTCTTTTATCTGGGAGAAAATACGAATCAAATCTAAAACTCGACCCATGGTGATCGGAGGGAACATAAGAAAAAAAGCAAGAAGTGTTGTATACACGAGGGGACATATTTATAGTGGTAAAGCATTTGAAATCAACGGCCCAGATAACATATCACGAGCCGGATGTCCGCATTAAATGGAAGGACCGTTACATTTCCCGAGAAATAGGGCCCTGTTTGGTAACGAAGGACACGCGATCCAATGGGGAGTATAGAAGAATTACAAGATTCTAAATATCGAACAGCTACGACGTATTCATAAAATTTTATCGAAGAATGGCATATCAGATTCATATCTGGCGTATTCAGTTGTTTTTATACTCAAGTATTTATTATTATGCTTTTACGCTACCAACTAAGAAGAAAAAATAATCGGTTCAGTCGAACTAAATTCTCGAGCTGGAAGTTATGCAATTATGGAAAGTAATCAATGACAAAGATTTATGGCATCGTTTTCCTTATCAATCTCAGGCCTGCTAAAATATTTATATATTATCCACTCACGCAAGTGGTAGTCGATTATTTCTTGATCGATATTAGAAGGTCAAGATAGAATTATGAAGGATAAACTTTTACCTAGCAATATTCGATGTTATCAACAAAATGGAGAGGAAATGTATTTGTATTATCTCGGAAAATTACAAGAAATGGGAAAATACATATCGAGTACAGCATAAGCCTTTACATTACATCAGTACATTATTACAATCCTATGAAATTTTTGGTCTCCCGTCCCATCGTTTACTCGGGATAATTTAGCTCCGGCCATGGTATCTCCTTCGGACCCGCAGGCTCTTAACTTTATTTACGATTCTCCAAAGATGAAGACTCAAGGGTGCGATTCATCGAGTAAATGAATTCTGTAGAACTCCCACCCCTGTACGTCTTCCTAAATGCATTGTGGCAATAGGTCCCTAATCGAAAACCTATGCCATAACTTACGAGCTCCATAGGTCTGGCATATTGGCCTTCAAGATGGAGATTATATTTGCCTGCCGATACTCTAAGCGAAGGTTGAAATAATATTCTTTCTGATCGAATATTCCTCCACTTAAAAATCATTCGAAACCTGACCTCGAATAAGCGAATTATTGAAAAAATAATCTTGGTCGTCATGAGGGGACGGATGAAATGCCAACACAATGAATGAAATGGCTTCAAAGGAATGACAGCCTTTTATAGAGAAAAGTAAAAGGAATCTAACGGCTGAAATTTCGCGTAATGAAGGAACAAGATCTAAGAACTGTTGCGTTTCCCGATAAAAGAGGGACCGTTTGGAAAAGATCAACGCTTATTAAAGAATCGGAAACATTCGAAACAGCGAATGGTATTAGTTCGAACGAGTTCGCGAGGAACATTTTTTATTAAGACGGAAGGATTATTCATTAAGTCTTGGACCTATTCGTTATCTATCGTTCATCTACTTGTTTTCCATCTATTATCTCAACCGAGGGAGACTATCATTTCCTTAGGAGTATTTCGATCGAAATTTTGTTTAATGGAAATTCATTTCCTAAATATGCCCACCTGCTCGTCGGGTGCTAGTAAGGTCAATTTCTACTTAGCTGTTATGCTGGTATTCGGGATCTGTACTTATCCACTATCGGTTTTTATTACTTACATTCATTATTAAAAGGGTGAAAGCCTCTGCTATGACCCTAGGGCTAAAAATGCTCGGAAAATGACTAAGGATGAAAGCCTCTGCTATGCCCCTTAGATCGAAATTATTAAAAGGGTGAAAGCCTCTGCTATGACCCTAGGGCTAAAAATGCTCGGAAAACGACTAAGGGTGAAAGCCTCTGCTATGCCCCTTAGATCGAAATTATTAAAAGGGTGAAAGCCTCTGCTATGACCCTAGGGCTAAAAATGCTCGGAAAACGACTAAGGGTGAAAGCCTCTGCTATGCCCCTTAGATCGAAATTATTAAAAGGGTGAAAGCCTCTGCTATGACCCTAGGGCTAAAAATGCTCGGAAAACGACTAAGGGTGAAAGCCTCTGCTATGCCCCGTAGATCGAAATTATTAAAAGGGTGAAAGCCTCTGCTATGACCCTAGGGCTAAAAATGCTCTGAAAACGACCAAGGGTGAAAGCCTCTGCTATGCCCCTTAGATCGAAATTATTAAAAGGGTGAAAGCCTCTGCTATGACCCTAGGGCTAAAAATTGTAAGACTAAGGGTGAAAGCCTCTGCTATGACCCTAGGGCTAAAAATGCTCGGAAAACGACTAAGGGTGAAAGCCTCTGCTATGCCCCGTAGATCGAAATTATTAAAAGGGTGAAAGCCTCTGCTATGACCCTAGGGCTAAAAATGCTCTGAAAACGACCAAGGGTGAAAGCCTCTGCTATGCCCCTTAGATCGAAATTATTAAAAGGGTGAAAGCCTCTGCTATGACCCTAGGGCTAAAAATGCTCTGAAAACGACTAAGGGTGAAAGCCTCTGCTATGCCCCTTAGATCGAAATTATTATCCTCGATCAACCGGGATCAATCAACATTCTATTCTATTATTTCTCCATAATTATTCGTTCGTCTAAGGCTAACAGCCATCTTCACGACACTTAGCCCAAAGCTATTATTCAAAGATCAATCGAGACCCTATTTCGATTATTACTTCACGATTATTTGTCCGAATGGGGAATTTAGCCCCTCAGAGTAAAACGGTTGCTCAAAGGTCATCTCGGATTCTTCAGTTTGATGTCTTAATAATTATGTATTCGACGGTGGAATAAGAATCTCCTACAGGTTATATCCAAATCGAGGAATGACGATTATCATCTAAATATTTATCAAAGTTGCTAAAGTATGGCACTCGTTCATATTTTTGAAGCAGAGAAATTGATGCTCGATAAAAGTATACAGAGTAATTATACAGGATAACGAGTAAGGATGATAAGAAAAATAAAACATTTCATTCATGACATTACAAACAGTTACAAGAGAGTTCGAGATTACAATAGCAAGGAAAATCGAACAAAATCAAGACTTTACATGTAATGTAACCCTATTACAAATCAACCCTACGCTAGAATTCTTCCGTGATTAAAGGAGGAAGGCGGGGCAGGGCAAACACTTCCACCCTTCATCCTTCACTTCCTCGGTACTTGCTCCACGCCGGGCCAGATCGAGAAAAAGCGAGGCAACCCCTAGAGAAATTATTCCGAGCAATCGCGAAGGCAGTTTTCTTCAAGAAATATCTTGAAGAAGTAGAGATCGAGTGCAGGAAAACTCCTCCAGCAGTTGACCCACTATCCCGACTGGATAGAGATCAGAGTACAGGAGGTCGAACCCGTCTCAAAGACTTGGAATCAGAGAGAGCTGGTCGCCTGCCGGTACCCCAGTCGCAATTATTTTCGCCTGTCGATACCCTAGTCGGAATAAGTAGCCATCAGGAGAGAGCAAAATTTGTAAAGAGTTCGAAGGAAAACCTCGAATAGTTCAATCGGAGATAGCAAACGGAACATGGTGGCTAGAAAGAGTAAAATCTCAATCATAGAGCCGATCAGAAATGTTACTAAAATGTAAAGTTTAAAGGTAACTGCGGAACTATATATAGCGAAAGGAAAAGGCAATTAACGACCCAGATTTGATGGTACTAACGGCTGAGATATAAGCAGTAAATGCGCCGACCGTTACGAATCCCGAAAATGCAGAAACTGTTTCGGGAAGAAAATGTCAAATTTGTTCCACTCGAATTCATCTTATCCGAATTCATCGTAGTCTCAGTTTCAATCATCAAAGGAAAATCATAAAGAAATTCAAATACAGCATGTAAAGGAAGTCGGCAATCGGCCCAAGGACAAGTAAAGCCATGGTAAAGATCAATAAGAACTATTCTCCGAGCTTAACATATTAAGCAATTACAAGATACAAAAATATCAACTCCCATTATACACAAATCTGTTTACCCGAACGAGAGATGCAGATACCCTAGTCGAGATCGAAGTACAAATTTTACTGTGATATGTAAAGTAACTCCTAACCCGAAATTCGAAATATTGAGTCATACAACAAGATCTTCTAATCAGCATGATCGAAGGAATATGTTCTCGATAAATATTATAGAAATGCAAAACGAAGAGCCCCATTTATAGATACTATCCTCAAAAAATCCAACGGCTACCAGAAAACAAACAGTCGACACCGAAAGATTGTCGCGACTCCCGAGAATTCCACCGGGAAAAGAAAGTGAAATTATTTTCGGAAATTAAGCGGAATTACTACGCCAAGATCGAAATATCAAGAAAGCAAACTAAAGAATGATCAAAGAAAGGAACATGCGATTCGAGAAGAGAAGTAAGTTATTACAAGCCATAGAGAATAAAATATCTGAAAATTATTCAGGATAGCACAAGTAAAAAAAACAGTATACTACAAGTCAGGGTAAATAAGAGACAACATCTAAACAAGCTTATTGTCAGAGAGAATCTTTCGAAGCTCGGCATTGCGAGCCTCACATCCTGCTTCAAATCCACGATCATAAGCCTCCTTTTCTCGACGTGTAAAATCTCGTTTCTCCTGCTCGTGGAGGATCTTCAGTTTTTTGAGTTTCTCATTTAGCTGCTTATGGATCTCCTCTCCATGCTCGTTAGCCGTCTTCTCCTTCTCTAAAGCAAGTTTCTCTGCGAGGACACGGTCGAACTTGACTTTCTTCTCCTCCAGCTCGAGAGAAATAGCAGCGCGCTGGTTGGACTCCCGCTCAGCAAATGTCTTAAGCTCAATGAAATCTTGACCGGCCTGTTAAAAGGATCAACAGCGCTAAAAAAAAAAAAAAAATATATATATATATATATATATATATATATATATATATATATATATATATGGGGAAAAGGAAGAATAAATAAATGTACACCTGAAAAAGGAAGTGCTGCCCAGACTCGAACAACTCTTCTATGTTTCTCTCTTTGGACATGTTTCTTTCCTTGGGAATATCAGTCTCTGAAGAAGTAAAGGTAGCTTGCAACAAGTTACCCATGGGATCAACCCTAGAAGGAGATCCATCTTTCAACTCCTCGTGCAGGGAAGAAGCAATTTTTTGAGGAGAGGAATCGACAAAAGGTCGGGGAGGATTATCGATTCCTAAAGCTTCAGCAGAAGCCCCCCCACCAGTCTCTAACTTGGATTTTTTGCTGGGATTCCCTGAGGGAGGAACGATCGAAGTATCGGAGGATGACTTGCTACCAATAGCAAGATTTTGCAAAGCCTCAATGGGTGTAACCCCATCGGAATAAGGCCTCTTATTCGAAGAAGGAACAGAAGTCTTTTCTTGGACACAATCTTTACTCTTAGAATCAATCACTTTCGGGGAGGAACCTCCGAGCTCGGCCTCGAGCTCAGCCTCGAGCTCTTCGTCCAAAATGGACTTGCTGGAGCTACCCTTGTTTGGTTTTGAGGAGGCGCTTTTCTCTTTCTTATCTTCTCCCCCTTTAGGAGCTTTCGGGGAAGACACAGAGGTCTTAGAAGAAGATTTGGAGGGTTTGGTCTCCTTATCAGCCTTTTGCTCTTTGTTCGATTTCTTATTCTTCGAACCACCAAATAGCGACCTGGGATCGATAGCTTTGCCTAATACATTCTCCATGGTAAGCGAATTTGGGATCGACAAGCTAAGTTCTTTACTTTTTAAGGAATTCAGAAAAAGCAGAAAATATGGGGAGAGCTCCGATCTCTGTAAGGAAGGATGTCGTGCGAGTAATGAGAAGAGATCCTAATATTTATAGACGCTACACACTACAATTGTGATAACGAATCGACGCAACCGTGAAGAGAAACCCCGCTCGGATAAAAGTTCGAGCAGAAAGCGTGAAAGGCTATCGATATTTATAAAGTTAGAATTCACAAATTACACGAATCAGATCAAAAGATATAAAGTTAACTCGTTTACAAAATTGGGTTACGTGAGTAAATACAATTCATTCCTAACTAGAGATCTTTGAATCGCCCCCTCCGGTTCACTCAACCCCTATAACTCGCTAAAACTGAAGATTAGACGATATATATACTTGAAGCTAGATAATTACCCAGCCTGGTCGACAGATCGACCGTCTCCCTTATCCGGGGCATTGCCTATATTGACATCTTCGCCTTTCTCTCCGGATACATTAGAAGGATCGTCGCAGGAGTACTCGAGCACATCAGGGTTAGGCATCGGAATACCATACTCCTCGACTAAGGGGGCAAAGCGATGTTCCTGCCAGTTAGTATTCGCCTTGGGAAGAGAAGAAGTTTTATAAGCCTTCCCATCAGCGTTTTTGAAAGGGTCCATATACTTGAAATATTCCTCCATGTCGTCCGGAATTTTCTCGGCCGCGACTAATTGTTGAACCCCTTTGTAAAAAATCGTCTGAAGAATTTCTCCCGTTTTCCTTTGAACTAAAGGATCTAAGACAGGGGATTCCAATAATTCTCGTATGGCAGGGATCTCGGCTTCTTCCCGACCTTGGGCATATGCACGCTCGGAGTCTTGCTTCGCCAGTTCGAGTTCTATCTTTACTTTCTTCAGCTCTTCCTCGAGGGCACTCCTCTCTTTAACAGACGCCAGCAAATCTTCCTCCACGGACGAGGAACGTTTCTTAGCAGCTTTTTCGAGTTCCTTCTTCGTTTGAGTTAGTTCCTGCTGACTTTCTGCTAATTGAGATCGAAGAGATTGATTGTCGACGAAAATTTGCGCATATGCATCATGAGCATCCTGCGACTCTTGTTCCAGCAAGGCTAAGCGATATGTTTGGGTGGCAAAGAGATCTCCGACCTAAAAAAGTAAGAAGAGGTATCACATGAATATTAAGGGCACTAAGGAAAGAATAGTTGGGCGAAAGATATGTTTTTACCTCGTGGTACGTCCTGGAAAAGTCACTTAGAATCTCAAAATCCCCTTTAACGGACTGAAGCAGAATGTCCCGTTTAAACCGACTAGCCATGTAAATCCTAGTGGCTTTATCAAACTCGTTCTCCCCACCTGCATCCAAATCAGTCTGAATGGTGCCATCTTCAGGGTATCTAACAGCTCTGCTACCTCGAAGATGTTCTTCCATAAAGTCTGCCACATCAGGCTCCGACCTACCTTCTCGACATGGAACAGAGTCAGATTTCATACCAAAAGGTTTTACCCTCCTTGAGGGCCCGGGATGTTCAGCATTTCTTTTTCGACTTAGGAGCTTCTCATACTCCTGGACGCCCTGAATTCGATTCCAAGAGTGCTGGCTATAGCCAACCGATGAAAGAACAGAAATATCCGGGGAAAACAGAGCTCGAAGAGGCCCGGCAGTGGCAGAATTCAGGCAACTCATAGTACCGACCCCTCTCAAATCGGGAAGCGTAGCTGCTAGGACGACTGAGTTACCACCTATATTATGTGCGTCCGCAGCCCTCTCGGAAGTACGTGGTGATGGCTCAAAATAAAACGGTTTATTTCCAACCAAGCCGGCGGCAGACACTCGAAATTTCTCAACAATTCGACCTGCGAGGATAATATAAATCGGGCACGAGTTCAAAAAAGGAAAATTGTTTAATTAAACACAAAAGTAAGTTAAAGATAAGAAACACACCCAAAGAAAGAGGAACAGTGTTCGAAGCACTGGAGGTCGACAGGACATCCGTTCGCATGAAGGGCCCTTGGGAGGACTGGCCAGGGTATCTAATCGCCGGAGCTAGGTAATTACAGTGGCTTAACCCAGCCAATCGCAAAACGCCTTCTTGAACCAAGTACCTAGTTTGATAAGGATTAGACTCCAATTGCCCCAGGAGTTCATCAGAAAGACGATGGCTAAGTTTTTCTTTTATTTTGCGAGAACCGTATGTCCAAGTATTTGCGCCATCCCATCGATAAGGCCTTGTTTTCAAACTACCCTCTGAAATAGGAACGTCAGGGCCCTTCACGAAAAAGAATCTCCTCTTCCAACCTAAAGTCTTCTCTGTTGCTATTTTTGTAAGAAAAGGCCGTTTAGACCTCGGACGGACGGACACAAAGCCTATGTTCGAACCCTTGCAGGGATCCATTCGGAATATCTGCCAAAAGTTGCTAAAGGAAGCTTCTTCTCCTTTCGCCTCCATAAGAGTGCAAAACGCTAGTATATATGCAACGGAGTGCGGGAGAAGCTGAGTCGGGGAAAGCGAAAAGAAATTCAGGACATTTCTGATAAGAGGAACGAACGGGTTACGTAAGCCGCAGAAAAATTGTCCTTCGTAAAAGGCTTGACATCCAGCAGGGGGCTTAGTGGCACGTTCGGTGTAAGAAGGAACGACAATCGAAAAACCTTTGGGAAGAAATTTCCCAAAATCCGCCTCGAGATGAGCGCGATCCTTTTTCGAAAAACAGCAGGAAGTTTCACTAGCGGGAAGCTCTGACTTACCTGAGATTACGGCTTGTGAGGCTCGCGTATGTTTAAAGATCCTGACAAAAGCACCTTCGCCGATACTACGTTTGTCGACCTCATTCTCTTCGAGGTCCTCGCTCGGATCGTCGTCTTCGCCGTCATGGTGAAATTCCCCATCTTCAAAATCATCTACAAGCTTAAACAAGGGATCAGATTCTTGGCTCTCTTCGACCTTATTCTTGCCCTTTGAACTTCTAGAACTTGACATTATGAATTCGGAGATGATTATACTAAAGTAACTACCTTTTCGATTAAAACACTTCGAGCTCAAGAGAAAATATAACATGGAAGTAATTTTTCAACGGGTCAACATATATATACGGGGTTAAAAAGGTAAAATTGCAAAGAGGTCCCCGAGTAACCGCGACGGTTGAACTTACCAAGGGTAAAAACTTTGGGTTTTTTCCTCTCAAAATAGCCTTTTTGATCCATCTTTTTTAGAACTGCGGAATTTGTCCTTGCGTTTTATTCCTAAGAATCTCGGAGACCCTCCTTGTCATAACCGGAAATGCTGAAAAACATCCATCTAGGGATCGAACAACGCATCTTGGAAACCGAAAGGATATTATTACTTCAACATCCTCCAACAAGGATAACTTAAGAACACGCCGGAGTATGTCTTCTTATATATGCACTCTTTTTCCCTAGCTCGGTTTTTATCCCAATGGGTTTTTCCGAGCCAGGTTTTTAACGAGGCATATCCAAAAGATATTCAGAACGGCTCGTCTCATTGTAGCATGGAACATATTTTGTACTTCTTCGAGCGCTTGCTTCGCTTCACACTCGAGAAGTGGGGGAGTATTGATGAGGGGTAATTCGGATCCCCTGTTTTTAGGCCTCAACGCGGTTCGAACAGCATCGAACCCTATCGCCAGGGACCAAAAGTCGAACCAAAGCATAAAGATGATGGTTCCGAGCACATTAGAGAGCCATAGATCGAAGGACACTGTTGGGCCGAGCCCAGGCCCAAGCCCTCCAATTTGGCTATAAATACTCCATGCATTTATTACACTGGACGACTTCCAAGGCACTTCAACCTTGGGACTGCAGCTCGGGTTTTCTGGAGAATATTAGTGTAGTTTTTCTCATACATGTTTCACCCTCTAGCTTGTACGGCATCCAATAATGCTCGAATAGGACCTTTGAATACTTGTATTTGTACTCATTCAATTTGAATACAATTACTTTGGTCTTTTCTTTACTTTATTATTGTTATTATTATCGCATTCCATCCTTGATCGAACTAACGAAAACGCGTAAGATCACGTTCAAAATCATAAAAAGTTAAGATTGAGTGGCTTCTATTGATGTTATGTAATGGTCCTTCAATCTAATACTTGTCCCTTTCTCAATCTTTTTTCTTTTTCTTTGAGTTGTTCTTGGACTCTGTTTGGGCTAACTAACAACGAATGATAATTTCATACTTTCATTACGAACTGCTAATAAGGGATTGCACTTAAAGAACGTTAATATTACAGATATACAAAGTACGATGTGAATGACAATTTAGCCTCGTAATATTTGTAATAGTCAGTTTATTCCATGTGATAAGAAAAAATATGTATCTTCATACGTAGTTACAAATGATTCTCGTTGTCCTCATCCCATTTTTAAACGGGTCCATATGTGCTGTCAAAGTTGCCCTCATATCTTTATGTGTTATTTTGTATGAATATGTCTATCCTTTTGCGTTATCATCTATGTTACACATATATGGATACGGCGATACGTATATGGCAATACAATTTTTTAAGATTTATAAAATACGATACGGCTAAAATACGTGTGTGTATATTTAAAAAATATTATAATAAGAAACCATTGTTTTAAAAATCTATTATAAAAATTATGTAATATATATTTAGTTTACTTTTTATTTCATTTTAAAATGAACAATGCTATATCCTTCTTATTTAAGTATTCAAGTAAAACCATAATATTAATACCCTATGCAAAGTCTTTGGCCCTTTACAGAATTTTAAGTGTTTTATGTAGATCACTTTAATAATATAAATAATCTAGAAATTATTTGTAGAAATACACACTCTTAAGTATTCTGGGTGTTTTTGATAGAATAGTGTCCTGCAAGCCAACTATTTGGCTGCATTTATTTGAAATGACCATTCAATTGGATTAATAAATGCATTTTATTATTATATGGTCATCTTTATCTTATGTAATAATTATCTACGCATAAGGATATAAGTCCTTAGATCACAGGGCTATGGGACAACCCGTGGACTGATCTCTAAGGCCGTGATCTAGAACATATTCAAGAGTCGTAGAATCCAATCGAGATAGGACATCGTTGGATTCGGTTAGACTCTCACTATTGTGTATACTCCGATGAACTGGAGAACGCTGGGGTCCACGAGCGTAACTGGGATAGTCGATACACATAAGTGGGTGGCTTGCTGGGATGGCAAGCGCACTGAATACCCCAATTAGGAAATAACTCACCATGGAAGCGGTAGTCGCATATCGGGGTTGAAGTTATTCCAAATTTATAATAGTATACGAGGAACAATCCCTAACTACTTGAGATGATAGGGTTTATCTGGTGCGAGAACGTCTACACTTTGATATGAGTTCCGACTGACTGGGGATCGCCAGAAAGTCTCTGTGGACTTATGTTGGGTATAGAGGAACTCGTATGCAGATTCATATCATCAACAAAGGATCCATTGACCCGACTTGATAGGTTGAGAAATTCTCCTATGGATTTCTGTGAGAAATTAATTCTGGTAAAATCCTTGGCCAAGGTATCTGACGACTTTATGTAAGTAGCTCATAAAGATTAAGTCAAAGAGAATTTATTTCGAGATCAGAGTACATAAGGTCAAGACAAAAGAAAAGGGAATCCGATGAAAGACCATACCCTTAAGTCTCGACTGGGAGATTGATCGATGGAGAGATTATGTCGTATATGGAAATTATAAATGATAAAAGGTTCACTGAATTAATTCACCAGTGATTGGGCTCCATGGGCTTGTGGCTGGACATCGACCGTGGAGTGTGGGAGAATTCTCAAATTGGCAGGGGTGCTAATTTTGGAATGATCAATCGACAGAGTGTTCGATTGATTTAGAGTAAGTCTTACTCGAATAATTAAATAATATTTAATTATAACCCACGGCCAATTATGTGGTGAACCTACGGGGGCATACACAATACACAAGTAGCGAAAGCGAGGAAATAAGAACGACCGAGTCGACTGGGTCGACTGGGTGGAAAATCGACTGGGTCGATTATATTGGGTGGGTCGACTGGGTCGACCCAATTGGAACAAAATGGGATCCAATTGGAATTGGATCAGGATCATAAATTAAATTGGAATTTAATTTGTGGATTAATTAATTAAGTTGGATTTTGATGAGGGAAATCTTGGGTCCTGCTTTTCTTTAATACAGGAGATCGAAGCGGTGCTTATCTCGGAAGTCGAGTTCGAACCTGGTGACTGAATATTATCCGTGCAAGGCAGCCCAAGATCCAAAGCTACTGTTGGGCCAATCTCCAAATCCAAGATAATGGGCCGAAGAATTTCTTATCTGCGGGTAGACCACATGAACCCCATTTTCAGCTATAAATACCCCATGCATTTATGATACTGGACACAACTTCCCAGGTGCTCTCTCCTCGAAGCTATAGTCCTAAACTGCTCGGATTATAGATTTAGTTCGATCATATGTATTTCGCCCTCTAGCTTGTACGGCATCCAATGATGCTCGAATAGGACCTTTTGAATATTTGTACTTGTACTCATTCAATACGAATACAATTACGTTTGATCTTTACTTTGTTTTATTATTATATCGTTCTATGCCCTACCCTTGATCGAACCAACGAAAACTCGTAAGATCAATTGGCGCCCACCGAGGGGCCTTATTCGAGTATTAGATCGAAATATGCCTACTACGAGGAGGAACACGTATGTTAGAGGAGAACCCTCCCATGCAGGGGGAGCACAAAATTCCGTTAACAATGAACCTGATAATCTGTCACGCGCTGCACAACAACAACCGGAGGCGCCACAGGCGGTTCCACAAGATAACATTCCAGTACACACGACCATCGGTGACTTGAGATCTATAATAGGCACAATGTGCAGGGAATTCTTGAACAGCGGAAGGGCAGATCAATCACCTGTAGACCAACCAGGAATTCAGGGAAGACCAGAGATACCTTCATCGAACTTGCAAAAGGAAAATGATATGTCGCGTGCCCCATCGACACATCCGCGTCGAACAGCACCTTCGAAAGCCAATGCCCAATCCGAAAACCCACCTGCACTAGTGCACGATCTGGAAAATTCTGTTGTGGGGGAAAGTCACACCGCCGGCGCTGTAAGAAGAAACAAACCAATTAGCAAGAGAATCACTGAATCTGAATTAGAGAAAATAATACAGGAAAGGGTGGCTAGAAAATTGGAAGAGCAGGACACCATGATAGAGATTCCCTTCACTCATCGAGCAGCTAGGCAAGCAGGGAACTCCCTGACTAGAGGAAACCTACGAGATAGGGAGATCTCGAATAATATCATGAGGTGTTCACCCTTTTGTCAAGAGATACGCGAAGCTCGAAACACAGAAACGGTGCCGACCAGGCTCCCTCGGTATAACGGGACTACCGACCCCGGCGAGCACATTAACAGCTTCGTTAATGTTATGAACTTGTATGGACACTCGGATAATTTCTGCTGCAAGATTATGGTCACCACTTTTGAAGGGATTGCCCTCGATTGGTTCGGAAAGTTACCCCCGAACTCCATATTTTCTTTCGAAGAGTTTTGCGATAAGCTGAAGCATCAATTCGCCAGCCAGAGGAAGCCAAGACTGCCAGCGAATCATCTGGGCACTGTGAAACAATTGGAAGGGGAGACGTTGAGGCAATGGCTGGCAAGATTTAGTATTGAGCTCTTGAAAGTGGATACCCCGCAAATTGAATATCTGTCCTCGTTGATGTTCGAGCTGACTAGAAGCACCCAGTTTGGGAATGCGTTATGCAGAAAGCAACCTAAATCTTTCGAACGGATAATGGAAATTGCTGAAAAGTATATGATACAGGAAGAGATGAACAAATTGAAGAGTTCACATCTAGATAAGTCTCATCTCAACAGAAAACAAGACAGGGCCCCGATCCCAAAACCAAGTGATTATGGAGGATCGAGTAAAGGATCCGTATGGCAGCGAATCAACACGTTTAAGCCGCATATGCCACCCCAAGGGCTGAGTTCATATGGACCTCCCTATGATCGAAATCGAGTCCCAAGGCCGGGTAAAATTCAGTTTACTGAGCTTAACAGCTCAAAAGAAGAGGTGTTGACCGTATTGGAAGAAGGAAATTTAATTCCGGAAGCCCAAAGAATCACACAGGCAAGGCCGGGCGCACCCGGATATGACCAGTACTGCCGATATCATCGAGCTAGAGGCCACAGTACGGAGAATTGTTATCAGTTGAAAGTCGAAATCGAAAAGTTAATCAACCAAGGAAAACTAAAAGAATTTGTTAAGAATGGCAACTACAACAACCGCTACAGATCCCGTAGTCCGAGAAAATTTATCGCTCGGCAGAGGCAGGTTCAAGGTCAGGCAGAAGAACAATCGAACGGTGTGATCAACATGATTGCAGGTGGACCGGCGGGTGGAGATAGTAGGAATGCTAGGAAAAGGATTTTAAGGTCAATCAGGACAGGAGTATCCACAAAAAGGGAAGTTCTGTCTTTGGAGCTTCCATCAATGGAGAATCAAGTCATCAGCTTTAGTGAGGCGGATCGACCCGCAGATGTTAGTTGGGACACGAATGAAGATGATCCAGACTTTTCCATGGTATTAACACTAAGAATTGCAAATTTCGAGGTCAAAAGAGTGCTGATCGATAACGGGAGCTCGGCAAACATAATTTCATCAGAAGCTCTTACGAGAATGAAACTCTGTCATCCATATTTGGATAAGGTAACTACCCCTTTGATCGGTTTCGGGGGATCGGAGATCACTCCACTCGGAACCATACTTCTGAGTACCACTCTAGGATCAAAACCAAAGAATGTCACGAGAATGATCAAGTTCCTAGTGGTGGATACGCCGTTCGCCTACAATGCAATCTTGGGAAGACCCGCTCTGAATACTTTTAAGGCCATCGTATCCACTTACCATCAGAAGATAAAGTTCCCAACTGATGGAGGAGTAGGTGAGATGAGGAACGACCAGTACATGGCCTGGGAGTGTTATAGTTCGTCCTTGACCATTAAGGAAAAGGTGGAGCCTGAGATCCCTAACAAGAGAAAAATAACTGAGTTAGTCTCTAACTCCGGAACCCCAATTCCTGATTATGAAAGACTGGATGGAAAGAAAGGAAAGATCGTTGACATGAGTGTACAAGCACCTGATCACAAAAAGGTGAACTTGGTACCTGGATCTCCAGAAAAATTCACAAAAATAGGAACGGAGCTAAGTAATTGCATGGAGGCAAAGCTCATCGGATTCTTGCAGAAAAACGTGGATGTCTTCGCCTGGAGTTCGGACGACATAGTAGGAATCGACCCGCGAGTGATAACGCATTCCCTGAATATCGACCCAAAGGCCAGACCCGTGAGGCAGAAGAAGCGTAATCACGGACGAGAGAAAGACAAGATAATTAATGCAGAGGTCGATAGGTTATTAGCAGCAGGGCAAATCAAGGAGATAAAATTCACGGAGTGGCTATGCAATGTGGTATTAGTCTCCAAGGGAGAAAAGATCGAGAACAAGTGGAGAATGTGCAATGATTTCACCGACTTAAACAAACTATGTCCAAGGGACCCTTACCCTTTGCCTCGAATTGACATGCTCGTAGACTCCACTGCAGGATTTGTATTGTTCAGCATGATGGATGCATTTCAAGGATTTTATCAGATCTTCATGAACGAAAGAGATCAGGACAAAACGGCATTCATCACCGAACGAGGAGTGTACTGTTTCATCGTTATGCCTTTCGGTTTAAGGAACGCCGGTGCAACATATCAGAGGCTGGTCAATATGATGTTCAAAGAGTTAATAGGGGAAATCATGGAAGTATATGTAGACGACATGCTCGTAAAAAGTATGTCCGAAGAGGATCATATTAATCATCTCGATAGGTGCTTCAAAATTTTGAGGAAATATGGATTGAAGTTGAACCCAGCAAAATGCACATTTGGGGTGCGATCGGGAAAATTCCTTGGGTATTTAGTTCATGAAAGGGGGATCGAAGCTAATCCAGAAAAAATCCGAGCGATCACTGACCTCCATCCACCGAGGAAACTTTCGGACGTCCAAAGTTTGATCGGAAAAATTATCTCATTGAATAGATTCATCTCCAGATCCGCTGACAAAAGCTTGCCTTTCTTCAGACTGTTGCGTAAATCTAAGAACTTCGAATGGAACGCTGAATGCGACAAGGCTTTCGAAGAATTGAAGGCATATTTGACTTCGACACCCATGCTAGCGAAACCATCCGAAGGGGAGCCCCTATATTTGTACATAGCTGTATCAGAAGAAGCCATTAGCTCGGTTCTGGTCAAGCTAGATAAAGCTGAGCACAAACCAGTTTACTATTTGAGTAAATTATTGCAGGGTGCCGAAAAGAATTATATGGAGATTGAAAAATTTGCACTTGCCTTAATTGTGGCAGCCCGGAGATTAAGGCCCTATTTTCAAACGTACAAAATCATTGTTTTAACTAACCAACCTTTAAGGCAGGTTTTGTCCAAGCCAGAAGCTTCAGGCAGGTTGATAAAGTGGGCGGTCGAGCTCAGCCAATTCGAAATTGAATACCGACCACGAGTCGCCGTCAAGGCGCAAGTGCTTGCTGATTTTGTGCTTGAATCAACCAACATATCGAATGAGAAAGAAGGAACAACCTCGGAATTATGTATGGTGGAGGAAGCAAACGATCAAGTTTGGCTAATGCACGTAGACGGATCTTCAACCAAGGAAGGTGGTGGGGCCGGGATTCACTTCCAAGGGCCCAATGCTGAAGATCTGAGCTATGCGATAACTTTGGACTTTGTTGTCACCAACAATGAGGCCGAATATGAAGCATTGATAGCAGGATTAGAAATGGCCATTAAGGCAAAGGTAAAATCGATCATCGTACTAACGGATTCGGAACTTGTTCACAGACAGGTAAAAGGCACTTACGAGGCCAGAGAATTCAACATGATTAAATATCTGAACAAAGCGAAGAAGTTGATCTCGGAGTTCGATAAGTTTGACATTCAACCGATACCAAGAGAAGAGAATCTCTGGGCCGATATATTATCAAAATTTACAGGACTGGCCGACGGAAAGACAGAGAGAACAATCACTTGGCTGCTATCGAATATGTCTGCGATCGAGTTAGATGCACACCCTGCTGTTGGAGTTATGGAAATCGAAGAGCCAAGTAAATCGTGGAGTGACCCTCTTATCGCCTATCTTAAGGATGGAGAACTGCCGGATGATGCAAATGAGGCTCGGAGAATCAAATATAGAGCGCCATCATTTACTTTGATGGGCGATCAACTCTATAAGCGGTCCTCTTCGGGAATTCTATTGAAATGTATCCACGAGTCACACTACAATGTAATTTTAAGGGAAGTTCATGAAGGGGAAGCAGGAAGTCATTGTGGAGCTCGAGCGTTAGCTCTTAAATGCTCAAGATCTGGTTATTATTGGCCTACACTCTTTTCTGATTCTGTCGAGTATGTGAAAAGATGCCATCACTGCCAAATTCATTCGAATTTAATACACCAACCGGCCGAACATATGCATTCGATCCCTATTTGTTGGCCCTTCGACAAATGGGGCATCGATATTGTGGGACCTTTCCCAACAGCGCGAGCCAGAAAAAATTACGTACTTGTAGCTGTGGAGTATTTCAGCAAGTGGGTCGAATGTGTTGCCTTGACAAAGATCACCCAATTTCAAGTTATTAATTTTTTATGGAAAAATATAGTCTGCAGATTCGGAATTCCCAGGGTTTTAATATCAGATAACGGAACGCAGTTTGCAGGAAGAAGGATCACGGATTGGTGTGAAAAATTTGGAATACAACAGAACTTTGCGTCCGTTGGCCACCCTCAGGCAAACGGACAAACTGAAGTAGTGAACCGGGAAATTGTTCGATCTCTGGAGAAGCGCTTATCGGAAGCAAAAGGAAAATGGCTGGATGAGCTACCAGGGGTATTATGGGCCAACAGAACAACAGTCAAAGCAGCAACCGGAGAAACTCCATTTAGTTTGGTTTATGGGTCGGAGGCTGTTATTCCAGTCGAAAATCTATTACCTTCCCCCAGGGTCGAATTTTACGATCCTGAAGAAAACCAATCGCTGAGGCAAGTGGAAGTTGATCACGCGGATGCTCGTAGGGACCGCGCGAAGTTGAAAATTCAAGCCGCCAAGGCCAACATGGAAAAGGCTTATAATCGAAATGTGAGGATTCGATCCTTTAGAATAGGGGATCTAGTGCTCAAAAAAGTGGAAGTATCAAAGCACGTAGGAAAACTACAACCCAATTGGGAGGGTCCATTCGTGATCGTAGAGGTTGGAAAGAAAGGGTCTTATAAGATTGCACGCCCTAACGGAGAAATACTGCCTCGAGCTTGGAATGCGGTCAATTTAAGAAGATATTATGGAAGATAGAAACAATAGAGACTTCTACTTTTTAAGCTATTTTATTCCGTTTTCTTTTGACTGCTACTATTCGGCGAATTATATGTATTTAATGAAGAATTGGAGTATTTGAAGAACGTTTGTTCAGACTATTTATCCAATGAAAGCATATTTCGTCTACATTCTTACTTATTCGTCGTATTACTGATATTCTCAATCTATATTGCCAATCTCTACTTTTCTCGAAAATATTAAAAGGGTGAAAGCCTCTGCTATGACCCAAGGGCTAAAAATGCTCTAAAAACGACTAAGGGTGAAAGCCTCTGCTATGCCCCTTAGGTCGAAAATATTAAAAGGGTGAAAGCCTCTGCTATGACCCAAGGGCTAAAAATGCTCTAAAAACGACTAAGGGTGAAAGCCTCTGCTATGCCCCTTAGGTCGAAAATATTAAAAGGGTGAAAGCCTCTGCTATGACCCAAGGGCTAAAAATGCTCTAAAAACGACTAAGGGTGAAAGCCTCTGCTATGCCCCTTAGGTCGAAAATATTAAAAGGGTGAAAGCCTCTGCTATGACCCAAGGGCTAAAAATGCTCTAAAAACGACTAAGGGTGAAAGCCTCTGCTATGCCCCTTAGGTCGAAAATATTAAAAGGGTGAAAGCCTCTGCTATGACCTAAGAGCTAAAAATGCTCTAAAAAAACAACTAAGGGTGAAAGCCTCTGCTATGCCCCTTAGATCGAAAATACTAAGGGTGAAAGCCTCTGCTATGCCCCTTAGATCGAAAATATTAAAAGGGTGAAAGCCTCTGCTATGCCCCTTAGATCGAAAATACTAAGGGTGAAAGCCTCTGCTATGCCCCTTAGATCGAAAATATTAAAAGGGTGAAAGCCTCTGCTATGCCCCTTAGATCGAAAATATTAAATGGGTGAAAACCTCTGCTATACCCCTTAGGTTAAAACAGGCATTCTAAAAAAAAAAAAAAAAAAAAAAAAAAAAAAAAAAAAAAAAAAGAGAGAGACGGAGAATATTATTCCAAACAAATATTATTACAACAAGGGTTATACTACAACAAGAAAGAAAAACCGTTACAATAAGGGTGGTGTTACAAAGAGAAATCTTAAAGAAGAACCACAGTATTACTAAACGAAATTATTTTCGGAAAAGATTTTCCGAACTTCAGCACTACGATCAGCATACCCGCGAATGTAAGCTTCTCTCTCACGGAGCTCGGAGTGTCTCTTCTCGCGTTCATAAATATCTTTGAGTCTCTCTATTTCCGAACTCAACTTATCCTGAGACAATCTCTCCTTAAAAAATCTATTAGCTTCCAGCGCGCGTTCCAACTCCATCTTTTTAACGATCAGCTCGAGCGAAATGGAAGCCCGTTGTTCGATCTCGTGATTGGCCAATGCATAAAGCTTAGCGAAGACTTTGCTAGCCTGAACTTATAAGAAAACGCATCATAGCAGAAATAAAGGAATGAGAGAGCCACGACAAAGAAGTTAGAAAGATTTACCTGAGTAAGGGATTCCGACCCAGAATGAAATAAAAACGAAGAATATTCTCCAGTCGAGAAGACCGCCTCGGAGATAGAAACATCGGCCCGAAGAAGACTCAAGTCAGGTTTCTCATGACACATTGCATCAAAACGAGTCCCATTTTTTCCAAGCAAAGATCCTCCGACCAACGAAGGAACAGATTGGGAAGAGGAGCGCCCAGTTACTTCATCCACAAAAGAAACACTTTTAGTTCTCTTATTTGAGTCCCTAGATTTCAAGCACGAAGAAAGGGTAATGATTGGTGATTTATTTTCCCCATGAAGATTTGACTGATCTGAACTAGTAGATTTGATTGGTGATCGTTTTCTTTTCCCTATTTTCCTACTATCACACGCCCTGGAAAAAGGCGCGGGAAAAATCGCGAGAGCGTTCGGATTCTTATTCATCTCTCGATTTTCGGCTAAAGATCCAACCAAGATAATTTTTAAAGAAGCTCCGAACACTGTGAGCAATATCAGTGCAAAGGCAACGTAAAATGGCCTAGCTATTTATAAGAAAACGGTACGATGCAAACTGCAATGATTGGTAAAGCACTGCTCCCAAGAAAGGCCCAGTGACGTAACCGAGTACGCGAAGCTGACATCATTAAAATTAACGAGAAGTACAAACAAGCAATAACATAAATAGTATAAAAGAAAGAAGTTCAAATACAAGAATCCACTAAATAGGCGAGGACAAAAGACCATAAGTACATTGTTGCACCAAGCCAATCCTATTACATAGCAATGGTTATGGGTTAGACTCCTTCACGCCCGAACCACGATCCGATCCACCTCGTTTCTCCGACTCGCTAGAACCGCTTTCCGAACTGTCAGAGTCATCTTCACTCGAGCTGCCGCTTTCTTCATTATGACTTCGCGCGCCGGACACAGATCGGCTCGAACCGGAAGGAGTGCCTTGCACTCTCTGATCGCGGGAATCCCCTTCGATATCCACATCTTCACTTTCGGATTGGGCTTCGAGCTCATCAGGATTGGGCATCGGTGCGCCGAATTCCTCAAGGAAAGGAGCAAACTCGTGAGTTGAAAATTCTTCGAGCTTAGGAGGAAGAGAAGACGCCTTATAGTCTTCACCATAGATATTCTTATAAGGATCCATCTTAGGAAGGAAGTCGTCAAGGGCACCTTCAATTTTAGCTGCTGCAAGGAGATGCTGAGCTCCTTTAAAATAGAAGAATTGATTAATTGCCCCCGACCGTAATCGAACCAAGGCATCGTGGATCGGAGATTTTAGAAACTCCCTTACGGCAGGAAGCCTGGCTTCGACTCGACCCCGTTCATAAGATTGTTCGGTAGATATTTTAGCTTGCTCAAGCTCCTGCTTTAACTTCACCACTTCATCCTCCAAGGCCTTTTTTGTTTCCAACTCTTTCCTAGTTCTCTCGAGCTCAATCTCGACCTCAGACAACTTGATCTTGGTATCCTCTAGCTGACTGGTCTTCGCAGCTATCAATCGACTATTTGCATGATTGAAGATCCACTTCACAAACAACAGAGACGATGTAAAGACTGCGCAACCAAGAAACTCTTCAAGTATGCACTCTTTTTCCCTGACCCGGTTTTTATCCCAGAAGGGTTTTTCCGAGCCAGGTTTTTAATGAGGCATACCCGAAACAATAAGCTGAGGATGATTCATCTCCCTTCATTGTCCTCGGATATAGTTACTTCTCCGAGCTTAAGCTCCACTTTACGCTCGAGAAGTGGGGGAGTATTGATGAGGGAAATCTTGGGTCCTGCTTTTCTTTAATACAGGAGATCGAAGCGGTGCTTATCTCGGAAGTCGAGTTCGAACCTGGTGACTGAATATTATCCGTGCAAGGCAGCCCAAGATCCAAAGCTACTGTTGGGCCAATCTCCAAATCCAAGATAATGGGCCGAAGAATTTCTTGTCTGCGGGTAGACCACATGAACCCCATTTTCAGCTATAAATACCCCATGCATTTATGATACTGGACACAACTTCCCAGGTGCTCTCTCCTCGAAGCTATAGTCCTAAACTGCTCGGATTATAGATTTAGTTCGATCATATGTATTTCGCCCTCTAGCTTGTACGGCATCCAATGATGCTCGAATAGGACCTTTTGAATATTTGTACTTGTACTCATTCAATACGAATACAATTACGTTTGATCTTTACTTTGTTTTATTATTATATCGTTCTACGCCCTACCCTTGATCGAACCAACGAAAACTCGTAAGATCAGATTTAATTAATTAGAAAAGGATTTTAATTAAATGGGCTTAGAGTCTGATTTAATTAAATGAGAGATTAAGTTAATTAATTGGGCTATTTAATTGGGAGATTAAATTAGGCCTGGTCAAATTAATTAACTGGGCCATGAATTAATTAGGAGACTTGGTCTTCTAATTAAAGAGGGCCATGACCCATGTAGGAGAGAGAAGACCTAGTCCTAATAGGACTAGGTTAGAGAGAAAACTATAAGTAGCTTTCTTATAGTTGAATTTCATACAACTCCTAAAGCAAAAACTGAGCAAGAGCAAAAATTCTCTCTCCCTCTCCCTAGTAATCGGCCGAACCCTGTCTTCCATTTGGAAGAATTTTTCGTTTTCGATCTTGTTCCAAATCGTTCCTAATTCCTAGTTTATAATATATCTCGTGTTCTAGCTGATCGAGATATATTATTTTCGTGATATTGTGGTGTATCAACTCGTAGAGGCGCAACACGTGGGGCGCTCCTGAGAAGCCTGGATCGATTTTGCTGGAGAAGTATTCTGAGCTCAATTTGCTAGCCGAGGATTTGCAAGGAGACAGGTATAAACGAGAAAACTTATACTGTCGTTTATTTATATTCATATATATACAACTAGAGAATATCCTGGCAAGATTCCTTAAGAGGCCCTAAAAGTTTTATATTCCGCTGTGCCTAGGGCTGTTTATCTTACCGAATCCCAACAGTTTTCGATATGCCTTCTTGTGTATCCGATACGATATCCGTTTTATTTTGTATTTTCTTATTATTGAAAACGCCACGGTAGAGTATTTCACAAGTATCGTAGGAGTATCTGAGTATTCGAATATCCAATACGCATACGATACTGCACGGTGTATATTTCAGGAGTATCCGTGCAACCTAGGTTCATATATGGACCCGTTTGCTCCATTGTTATTTTAAGTAGATTCTCATATTGAGACTAATTGTCCCACATTGGTTGAAAACAATAGTTAATTCCACCTTATAAGGACTTGGACAATCCTCCCCTTACAAGCTAGCTTTTGAGGTTGAGTTAGGCCCAAGCCAAGTAAGTGGACTTAGCCCAATCCATGTGGTGAATTCTAATATGGTATCAGAGCCACAGGTTAAAGTGGGCCGCCTCCTTCCGTGATGGGCTCCTCCTTGTTCGCATGATGGGCTTCATTATCTACCAACACACTCCACCCAGGTAATAAAGGCATGGGTTGTCATTATTCCTCCAGTTATTCAAGGCTTGGAGATTCATTATTCCTCCGGTTAACAAAGGTCCGGAGTGTCATTATTCGTGTGTTGGATCTTCACCCACATGTCGCAAATTCACAAGGTTGGGCTTTCATATGTCACGTGTTGGGCTTGTTTCACCCACACATTCTGCCCGCCCACACATGAAGGGGGAGTATTGAGACTAATTGTCCCACATTGGTTGAAAACAATAGTTAATTCCACATTATAAGGACTTGGACAATCCTCCCCTTACAAGCTAGCTTTTGAGGTTGAGTTAGGCCCAAGCCAAGTAAGTGGACTTAGCCCAATCCATGTGGTGAATTCTAATACATGTGCAATTTTATATTAAACACTTTACCCTATGTTATTTTTTGTCATTTTACGAAACTATTTTCAACTCCACGCGTTCAATTTTGGACGTACGAACTGTACTGATGAATTATCCAACAAATGGGAGCAAAACAATTATTTAAAATTTAATCGACAAAAATAAGGGGAAATGGTTTAAATTGGAAAAAAAAATTGACGAAAAATGGAAAAATAATGAAAAATGTTATAACCATATAAAAAAAATCCCTAAAATAAAAATATTAAATAGAAAAATAATTAAACAGTGAAAACATATGAATCATATCGATAAAACTTCGGAAGAAAGGTGAACATTGATGAAGTTGGTGAAACTAGTAAGAAAAATGGATAAGACATGTGTCATCGTTGAATATTGGATAAACTTGACATGAAAATTATCAAGATGAAATATAGTATAAAAGTTATTATAATCTTATTTAGAATAAATTTTATAAGATGTGATGACTAAATTAGTCATTATTGTATATTTTATTACAACTATTTAAAGCCACAATTTTTTTTATAAACAATAATAATTAATAAAATAAATCTCTCATAAAAATAAATTAAGTATCAGTCATAAATATATAGTATTTTATGACATGAAATTATTAATTACATTCTATTTTATGAAAAAAAAAATACCCATTAAATTAAAACAATTTGTACATTCACTTTTCTAAAAGGATAAAAAGTGTAACATTGAGGGGTCTTCGTAGCGGCTTCCATATACAACCGAAAAGATGTATTTACACAGAAAGCAAGTCTTCCACTAAGCCAAAAATAGAAGTGATTCCTTATGCTTTGAAACTACTATATAGTATGTTTTTGAAGTGGAATGAATTGATTTCATTTATATTTTATACATGTCGAGGGTGTACGACAATTGGGAAAGGCTTGTTGAAGCCACTCTGAAGAGAGAACTCCTTCGGGAACTCGCTCTTTGTCCCAGCTTTAGCAGCTCAAGTTCCATTGATCTGCGTTCAAGTATCGATTCTCCTGATCTTGTCAATGGTACGTAATTTTAATTCAAAACTCAGGTGTCCTTTCTTGAAATGAATGGTTGTGGATTGAGTAATTGTGGGTTTTATTTATTCGATCAAGTAAGTATTTTTTGGTTTAAGATGGGGAATTTAAGTTGAGCTAAATGCAAATGCACAAATCTTTCCCTATATCGAAATTTTATTACGTTTTTATACCCATTTGAAATACCCTTGTAAGTGCGAATGGGGAATTGTTGCCAATTATTAAAGTTAACAGGGGATTATTGTTATTTTCTTATGTGAAGGGAAGCGTTTTCGCATTTTATAGATGTGGACTTTATGTTAGAAGTTATGATTAAAAAAAGTTATGTATGTTTTAGTTAATTTGAGAAGTATTTCCTTGTTCAATTGGGATATTTGTGTGTGTGTAAGTGTAAAGATTGGGAGATTCTGTGAGCAGCTTTGTGTTCTCTTTGATCCAAGCAATTTTTAAATGACATTTTCAATCTTCTTGACCTCTTATATAGATAGAAGCAAAAATAGCATAAGGTCCGAGCATGTAGAGTTAGATACATCATCATCTCAAGAAGTATTCGTCAGCAGCAGCAGTTCTAGTACTGGAGCCATCGCAGGACGGTTTGCTCGTCTATTAGCTGCTCCTGTCATTGCCCTTGCTCATTACCGAAGAAGGAAGCCACACACACATTTCTTTGATGAACCTGGTTAGTTGATCGATTATAAAATGTCATCATATATAACAAAAATAATAGTATGCTAAAGTAATTCTCAACTCCACTCTCACCTTTGTTTCTGAATTTAATTGTGTCCAGAAATTGATCTGAGATGGTTCAAAAGATTTTCCCTGCTTGAACTACAAGTTGCATCAGATAATTTTAGCAATAAAAACATTATTGGCAGAGGTGGATATGGTAAAGTTTACAAAGGCCGTTTAGCCGATGGTTCTTTAGTGGCAGTTAAAAGACTAAACGAAGAACGTATTCAAGGTGGAAAGCCATATTTCCAAAAAACCATAGATATAGCCAGCATGACTGAGCATGCGAATTTACTTTGGTTACTTGGCATTTGCATGACTCCGACAGAGATGATGCTCGTTTATCCTTATATGTCTAATGGAAGTGTTGCATCTTGCTTAAGAGGTAAAAGCTTAAATATCTTTTCATGGTTTTGTTTATTCTGGTTTCATGCATAACTAGATATATATGAGTCGAGATATATTAGTTTGGATATTCTGCTCATTATTTGACATAAAGGATTAATTTGCACGATATACTTGTCATGTTTGAATTCATTGTTGATGCATTATTGCAGAGCGGCCTGAATCGCAACCCCCACTTGATTGGCCAAAAAGGAAACGGATAGCTCTGGGGTCCGCAAGGGGACTTGCTTATTTGCACCATCACTGTGACCGTAAAATCATTCATCGTGATGTCAAGGCTGCTAATATATTTTTGGATGAACACTTTGAAGCATTTATTGGTAGTTTTAGGTTGGCTAAACTCATGGACCACAAGGAGACTCATGTGAAGACAACTATATGTGGAACAGTTGGTCATATAGCTCCCGAGTACCTGTCTACTGGTAACTGTTCGGAGAAAACGGATGTTTATGGTTATGGGGTCATGCTTCTTGAGCTCATTACTGGGCAGAGAGCTTTCGATCTCGCTCGTCTTGCCAATGATGATGATGTCTTGTTACTTGATTGGGTAAGCATCGTCTCTTCACACATGCTTTCGATCTGTTTTCATATGTCCAAATGTTTCACGTCAACATACATTGATTCCTTCTTATAATTTCAGGTGAAGGGACTTATCAAGGAGAAAAAGTTGGAAACATTGGTTGACCCAGATTTACGAGGTAATTACATCGATGAAGAAGTGGAGCAGTTAATCCAATTAGCTCTACTCTGTACACAAGGCTCTTCAACCGAACGTCCCAACATGTCGGAAGTGGTTAGGATGCTCGAAGGTGATGGCTTGGCTGAAAGGTGGGAGGAGTGGCAGATAATTACCGATGAAATCATCCGACCTGTTGAGTTAGACGAGCCAAGATGATGTCCAACATAAATGATCAATTATATTTGACTTATATTTTTCTGTCTTTCTATATATATGCTTTTTATTTTATTGATTTTTCAATTACAATTGTTTTCTTTACAAACTGCTGTGACCCTACGCTAGCTTGTCATTTTTTAAGAACTTAACATCCACAAACACAAGACAAGTTACATGCTTTTGTTTTGTATATCTATATTCATATAAAAAGTACGAGTTCAGAAAATAAAATTTTCTTGAATTTTTTGTGAAGATTAATATCCTTACTTAAAATTTATTTTAAATGGCAAAATAGGAAAAAACTTTTTAAAATTTATTTTAAAAAATAGGAAAAAACTTGAAGAAGCATACTTCTACATAAACACTACCACTTGAAAACATATATCTTTTAGTTCCTTTTCCTATCAAAATTTTAAAGTCCATATCCAACCACATAAAAACTAATTCCATGTAATTTTACTTTAATAATGGAATATTGTTTTATGACGTACTAAAAAAAATAAGAGTAAAACTTTAATGACAATTTTTTTTTTAAATATGGGTATTAAGAAATGCTCATTTGTTTAAGTTCTCGAGTATAATAGTTATGTCTAATTAAGTTGATGCTCCATTAAAATTTATTTTAAATGGCGAAATAGGAAAAAACTTGAAGAATCATACTTCTACATAAACACTACCACTTGAAAAAATATATCTTATAGTTCATTTTCCTATCATAATTTTAAAGTCGATATCCAACCACATAAAAACTAATTCCATGTAAATGCGTAGGCTGATCAACACTAGCCACCATACCGTGTCATTAGAATAATGAATATTAGTAAAGTGAATTAGTGAAGATGATAGAAAATAAATCTTAAAAAAAATATATTTGTGAAATTGATTATGCTCGAATTTTCATGGAGTTCTTTTCATGAAATACGGAATCAGTTAACGAAAATTGGTGAAATCGAGAAAAGTCGGTTAAAAATATGTGAAAATGATAAAAATTTGGGTGAAATTGGTGAACACTTGTAAAGTTGGTAAATAACTTGTGAAGCCAGTAAAAGGGCGCCCAAGAAATATTAGTAAAGTTGGTGAGAAAACGTATGAAACTGGTAAAATAAAAATTGTGAAAATTGTGAAAATTGTGAAAAACTGATGAAATGGTGGTACTCGAATTTTCATGGAGTTCTTTTCATGGAAATAGGTGAAATCGATTAATGAAAATTGATAAAAGTCAGTTAAAACATGTGAATTGAAAATGATAAAAATAAACAAATTGGGTTAATTGGTATACACTGATAAAGTTGGTGAAAACGAGTGAACCTGGTAAAATTGCGCCTATGAAATTGATATATAATTACATTTGGAATCGAATAACTTTGGATGAAATTCGTGAAAAACGGATGAGATCGGTGACATTAGTGAAAAACGTATGAAATCGTTAAAAATGGGTGAAATCAGTGAATATCGGGGAACAAAAGTGAAGTCTTGAAAACATGTAAAATCAATTAAATATGAGGTGAAATTGGTGAATAAACATATAAATCTGTGAAAAAAGGAGTGAAACCTATAAGAAGAAAAAAAATAGTTTAACCAACAAAAACATGATGAAACTATTAGAAAATGGTTTAAATTGAGAAAAATAAAAGAAATTGACAAAAAATGGAAAATAATGAAAGTAGATTAATTTCGATAAAAGAACGGGTAAATCGGAGAAAAATGCAAAAGGTAAAATATGGGATAAACCCGTGAAAAGATGGATTAAAATAATGAATTGAATAGGTGAAAAACATTTTAGGTATTTCGGTTACTTAAATCCTACCTGAGTAGATTTAATCAATTGGGGTTGGATACTTGGATGTCCTACATATGGGCATTATAGGACAAAATGTTGTCCATAAACAAATGCATTTCAAATAACAAATAAATAATTAAAACAAATAATTTAAATGAAAACTATTATAATGGATTGACTAAATAATTTTGTTATGATCTTATTTTAGAAAAAAATCTACAAGATCAAATGAACTAATCAATCAATTATTACAGTAATATAAAGACATCATTTTTATTAATTAAATTGAATATAAGTCATTAATGTGTGCTATTTTGTAATATGATAAAGTTTATTTTACTATAATTTATAAAATTTATTTATGAAATTAACTAGACACGTACAACGTACGTGCACTTTTCTAGTATATATATATATATATATATATATATATATAATTTTTCTAAATACACTTCCAATTTTTGTTTTTTATATATATGCTTTTGTTTTATTGATTATTCAACAACAATTATCAAGGTAGAAGGGCCTTCAGTATATAGAGATCCTGCAAGACTAGTTACATGAGTTTTTGCTTAGATTCTCAGAAGTTTTACTTGTAGTACAATGCTCTCGTAAAATATTTAGGTTGGTAGGTTAATACATACTGAAATTTGAAACCTGGTATTAAACTTGTCATTTTTTGTCACAACAATTGTTTTGTTTTTGAATTTATTACTGATGGGAAATACATTTTTGAGTTTAATTATGCGAGTGCAACCTTAACTGATTTTGTTTGTGTGTTATTACATCAATTTTAAAAGTGTTTGTGATCAATTGAATGCGATATTATACTACAATATACTTTTTAATCCGTCCTACATTTCTTTGCCTAGTTTCATGGGAAAGATTATCCTAGCTGATTAATAAAATGCAATGATTTGAAATGAATAAGATGAAATTAATTTTTTAACCGTTCAATGTTGGAAATAATGGGAAAGAAAATCTTAAACAAAAGTAACAACAAAATGATAGAAGTGGATCTAGAATTATTTGTTTTGTAGTGAAATGGATAAAAATCCTTTAAGAGTCATGGATGGATGGTAGTCCGCTAATGCGGAGCAAGTGCGGGAGCGGGAGCTTGAGAACGTGACATATTAAAATTTTAGAATATGAGACCGCGTATAGAGCGTCTATTAAAATAATTATTAATAATATAGAATAATTAATTTATGGTATTAAAATAAGAAATATATAATAAAGAGATAAGTTACAACTACATTTTTAAAAGATTCAAGAGGAAAATGTATGTCATTCAACTTATAAGTATAGTATATGATGACTAAATATGAATATAATTATCTAAAATGACTTAATATCATGAATAAATGTAGGGTGGTCCTCCTTATCATTAATTTTTTACATAGTGACACCTCTTGTGTTTTTTTTTTTCCACGTTAGTCCCCACTATGAATTATTTGTTTTGTTGGTCCCAAGTGGTCAGATGAGGTCTAGAGGGGGGAGGGTGAATAGACCTCTAAACTTTTTGACAATTTTAACTTTAAAACTTTCGTTTTAACTTAAACAGACAAAGTTGTTATCGAACAGTAATTTACAAGGCTGATCGCGAACAAATCATTGAACAACTTTGTTGACCACTAATCTGATAATCACTTAGCTGATTTTTGCTAAAATCAGTTTTAATACTAGAGTACTTGTAGCGGATTTACAAAGTGTTTTTCACAAGTAAACTTAGTAGTTTGAAAATTTTATCCCCAGTTTTGTAAACTCCTTTAAACTCTTTTCAAACAGTTTTGAATGTGTCTTATACAATCTGAAAATATGCAAGTTGAAAGCAAATGTAAAAACACAAGTAATTTTTATAGTGGTTATATGGATTTTGGGTTATACTAAGAACACAAATGTAAAAACACAAATGTAAAAACACAAGCTAAAATCACGAAGATCTTGGGTTATACTAAGAACACAAAGTAATTAGTACACTCCACTTACGCCAAAACAACAAATGAATCAGGTCGTAAGCTCACAATGGGAAATCACTAAGAAAACCTATCCTCTGAAGCTAGATCGCTCACAAAGATGGATCTACACTTCTCACAACACTCAAACAGTTTTTCACTCAGAAAATGTGTTTGTCTTTTATCTTCAACTTCGGCTTCAGTCAACAAATGACAGAGCTGTTCTTGAGACTTAAGAGATTTTGCTTCGGATTTCTTCTCAGAGATTGTGTTGTTGTTCTTCTCTTTGTCTCTACAGCTATTTATACTCGTAGGTTTGAAAAATGTCCGTTGAAGTAAGACAGAATTCAAAAACCTCGGGTACTGGTCCTTAATTTCCGCGAACGGCTCTCTGCACAGTATCCGTACTGTCAACAGTACTTTTCTGCAGGCAGCATTAAATGCACCAAGCTGATGCGAAGTCTTCCTTCAATCATTTGTCTTTAATAACCTTATACTTCAGCATTTATTACTTCCAGGGGCATTTATTACCGTTGGGACGACTTCTTGATCCTTTCCACTTGGCTGATCGAAAGTGCAAGTCTGATGATGAACTAAGCTGATCCCAAACTTGAACAAATCTGATTTGAGTCGGCTGATCTTCATCAGTCTGATTTCTTTCCTTCAGCAGATCAGTAGTCTTCTGGACCTTGAATATTTGACTCGTCTGATGTCTTCTTACTTAGTCAAAATTCTTCTAAGGGATTTTTACAACTAAGCTTTCCATACTTAGCTGAACTATAGGTTTTGGAAATCATCAAAACCACCCTTTACAAATTATCTTCAGTGCCTTCATCTTCATCTCTATCCAACAATTTCCCCCTTTTTGATGATGACAAAACTTCAGCTAAGTACCTGTCTTACCTATACTAAAGTTTTGATCCTTAAAATTTTCTGAGATAGAAAAAGTGTGTTGGAAACAGAACTTGAACTTTTATTTATAATTTTGAATTGATTACTAGTACAAGTCTGATCAGATAAGATGTCTGAAAAAGAAATAAAGATAACTGATTACAAAGGATTTTGCTTATTCTAGTCATCAACTTCTTCATCATCTCCTTCAAGCACTTCTTCATATTCATAAGATGATTCTTCATCATCTTCCTCTTCATCTTTATCAGCATCTTCATCTAAAAGAAGATTGGACTTAGCAGCTTCCATTTTATCTTTCATTTCTTGCTCTTTTGCAGCTTCCTCCACCATTCTTTTGATCCTCTCTACATCCTTATACTTGATATAGGGCTCTGATTTATCTTCATCAGAATCCTTGGAAGCAGCATTCTCTTCAGCAAACTTGGCTTTTTCCTTAGAAACTTCAGCAGATGTCTCTTTGCCTTTAACCATTCCAGGTTCAGCAGCTTCATCAGTCTTCTTAGCTTCAACAGCAGCAGCAGTTTCCTTAGTTGGTTCTTCCCTTTTCTCTTCCCCCTTTTTGTCATCATCAGACTTGGTGACATTATCAGGTTCAGCAGCTGGGTTAAGTGCAACAGTAGGAATCTTCATAGCAGCACATAAAGCTTTGATATTCTCATTAGCTACATCATGGCTGGCAATCAAATGATCGAGAGTTGTGCTGATGGTATCATTCTTGTCGTTGAGGCAATCAATGTTGAGTTGCATGGTGGAAAATTCTTCATGGATAACATCTCCAGCTTTGTTAAGTTCCTGCAACAGCCCAACATTAATAGCTTTCTCTCCTTCACTGCTTTTGATGAAGTTTGCAGTGAGATCAGCTATGTTGTGTTCAGCTCTCATCAGAGCAGTGTGAAGATGGTCTACATCAACCTTCACATCTTCAACATTTCTGTTCATCTCAACAACACTCTGCATCATTGACTTAGAATGATCTTCAGGCATGGGAAAACTATCAATAGCATTCTTGATAGTCCTTGCAATAAGGAGTTGCATGCTTTCAAGTTGTAATCTGTTTGACTCTGCCAACTCTTGATGCAATGCCTTCAATTGCTTGTTGTTCCTTTCTTCCATTTCTTTCATTGAATTCTCCATTAATAGCTGGAAGGCTTCCATCAGTGAAGAGTGTGTATCACTTGATGAAGCAGAAGTAGCAGCAGCTTCCATTCCTTCATCCTCCTGGTGGACAGGGGCATCCTTCAGTTCAGTATCCTGATCAGCTTCAGACTCCTTAGCTTTCCACTCAAGTGCTAAGGGTTTTTCAGCAGCTTTAGGCTGATCAGTTACATCTTCAAAAATCTTACTTATGATCTTGCTGTCATCAGTTAAGGTTGTTGTTTGACGAATTTGTCGCACAACAATCCATGGCATTTGAGCAGATGGCTTTACCTTAGGCAATTCATAGTAATCCTTGACTTCTTTGCCAAACGTAATCTGTTGAATGCTTGGCAGCTGTGGCAGCTCACTTGATGATCCTTGCTGATATCTTGACCTAACAGCCCATCTCTTCAAGGCGGTCATAACAGCGATCTGGATTGCCCTTTTCTACAGTATCATCAGATTTTCTCTTCTTTAGTGGCAAAGTATTCTCAATAATCTTGGCCTCCCCTGTTGCAAATTCCTTTGCATATTGATGCATAGCATTCCTTACAAAATCAGGATCCAAAGCTTGTTGAATGGAGTCAGTCTTTAGCCAATTCAGAACCCATTTTTCTTCATCAGCTAACTCCTTCCAACTATGAAGCTCTTCAATAGACTTGTTCAGTCTATAGTCCTTCCAATTGATGTATCTAGGCTTCTCATGAATGAACAGAGTCTTCAGCATCAGTTTTTGATCATAGTAAGCCACTGCCTTTTCAAATCTGTTGAAGATAGCTTTATCAGAGTTGACAATGTCAAATGATCTTCTAACTTCTAACTTCAAACTTTGCCTTTGGCTTGATTTCACCAGCAGGCATCTTTGGTTTGGCTTCCTTTGATTCTCCAATCTTAATCCCTCCTCCATGAACAGGTCCATGAGCATCAGTCTTGCTCAGCTCAATGACCATTGCAAGTTCAGCAGCTTCAGCAGCTTTCCTTTCTTCTGCAGACATTTTTCTTCTTTCTTCATCATTTGCTGCCTGAACCTTGCTAAGTTCAAGGACTCTTTTCTCCTCCAGCTCATCTCTCTTTCGCTGCTCAGCATCCTCTCTCTTCTTTTTATCAGCAGCAGAGATTTTCTTTCTTTTGAGGAGTATCTTCCTATTTCCTTTTGTCAGCTGGGGCAGAAGTGGGACCAGCAGATGCAAGAGGTGCAGCTGCTATTGGTTCGATGATCATCACATCTTGATCACCTTGAGGCTTGGAAACCTCTGCTGTTAGTTTTTCTTGAGCTGTATGTTGCACATCAGTTTGTTCAGCAACAGAAGCTTCTTCAGCTCCAACAGGTCTCTCTGCTGTTTGAGGGCTTTCTCTTACTAAGTCCACCAGCTCAGTGGGCTTTTCCACAAAAGTCATTTGCTTTCTTACTGTCTTCCTTAGTCTTCCTTGAACAGGTTGGGAAGCACTAGTATCCCTTAATTGACTTCTGGTCCTGTGAGAGACATTCTCATCAGGCACTTCAGCAGATGGAGTGCGAGAAGATGATGCAGGAGACATGTTCCTGACATCAGCGGTGGTTTGATCTATAATCTTGTCAACTTCAATATTAGCCACCTTCTTCAATTTCTTTGGAGCCTTCTCCTTAGGCTCTTCAGCAGCCTTCTTCTTTTGAGTCTCAACAGCCAGCTGAGCTGTTTTGACTAATCTTTTGGGCCTCTTGGCAGGAGTCTCCTTTGGTTCCTCTGCTTTTTCCTCTGCATCAGCATCGTCTGCCTTTTTTTTTAGAACAGGCAAGTACTTTGACATTGCCTTTCCAGAGTGAATTTCTTTCCCATTTGTCACCTCACAGCCCATCTTGAACAGTAGATAGCTGAGAGTAAATTTGTGATTGGTCTGAGGGGCCTTGCTTTTGCCTTTCTTGTCCAAGAAATTTGCAAAGATGTACCAGATTACTGTGGACCAGTTCACCTCCAGTCCATAGTAGATAGCAGTCATGATACTGAACCTCTTCATAGTCACAGCATCCTGGGAGAAAGTGCAGTTCTCAATCAGCTTGCAGACCATATCAGCCATCCGCTGATACTCATCTGTTAGCTGCTTCTTCCTGATGTTGCCAGTCAACATCTCACCCTTTTTGGCACAGATTGCCCAGAATTGTTGATGTTTCTCCTCGTCCAAAACAGTAACGTTATGACGTCCTATGTTGGGTAGTCCAAAAGTCTCATGAAGTAATTGAGGAGTAATTGTTACTTGAGGAGTAATGGTTATGGATTTACCTCCAACAGTGGCCTTAATTTCTTGTGTGGTAAAATCAACAGTTGTTGTACGGTAGTACTACAGGACTTGATCAGTCCACACCAGACCTTCGTGGTATTCCATGAAATTTACCAAGGAGGCAGTTTTGAATTTCTCCAGCAATTCTTTCATTAAAGCAGTACTCGATTGGTAATAGGACTCGTACACTAGGTACATCCCCTCAGCCTTCGAATCTTGACTAGATGACATCTTAATTATGTTGAAAGTTAGTGAAAAAAGAAGAATTTTTTGCAGAAAATTGCAAGTATTTTGCTCACAAGTGCTCTCTGAATATTTGGGTGCGTAAAAATCTACTGAGCTGATCAGATCTAGATTTATAGAGCTAGGGTATTTCGATTTCCGTGATACCAACTAACCGTTAGATTCGTTTCTGTCAGTTCTGATCGTGCGGTGTCAGTTACGACCTTTCAAATTCAAATCGCATTAAGTGAGGAGCGGGAATATGTACCGCTCTTTTCTCACTTGTAAAAGCGTGTTTTTTTTTTAAATAAAACGTTTTAAACAGTAATCTTTTACACAAGTGATTAGACGAGTAAAATAAATACTTATCTGATGGGACTATTGTCCTGTTGACAGATTGTTATCAGAGAAAGCCAGTAGATGATAACCTTCCTCGGCTGTTTGTCAATCCAGCTAGATAATAATTCTTCAATCTTCAAGCTTTAAGTCTTTGGAAGATAACGTAACTTCAACTAACTGTCATCAACAAATTTCATCTTTTGATCTGAAGTACCGCTAGTCTTACACGTTCCCCCTGACTTTAAGAATTCATAAGTTAACTAGTCTGTTGAGAGTTAGTCCTTGAAGATAAATGTGATGAGTAAGCTGTTGAACTTCAGTCTTCTGATGAGTTCCCCCTCAGCTTATGCATCCAATTTTAGTAGACCTAGTTCAGCTCTTAGAGTTGAAAACCTTGTCTCACTTAGAGGTTTTGTGAAGATGTCAGCAATCTGATTTTCAGTAAACACATATTCTATCATGACATTTCCTTTCTCCACATGATCTCTAATAAAATGATGTTTGATCTCAATATGCTTAGTCCTTGAATGACTTGTAGTATTCTGAGTAAGGCTGATTGTACTTGTATTGTCACAGTAGATAGGGATTCCATTGATTTTTATGTTGTAATCTTCTAGTTGATGCTTCAACCATAATATTTGTGCACAGCAAGCTCCAGCAGCTATGTATTCGACTTCAGCAGTTGATATGGATACTGAAGTCTGTTTCTTACTCATCCATGAGATCAGACGACTACCTAAGAACTGACAAGCACCTGTTGTGCTTTTTTTGTCAATCTTGCAGCCAACAAGGTCAGAATCTGAATATCCAATAAGTTCAAATCCAGATTCCCTAGGATACCACGATCCCAAATCTTCAGTACCTTTAAGATACTTGAGTATCCTTTTGGCAGCTAAGAGGTGAGATTCCTTAGGATTTGATTGATACCTCGCACAAACCCCAACAGAGTACATAATATCAGGTCTACTAGCTGTTAAGTATAACAGTGACCCAATAATTCCTCTGTACTTGGTTATGTCCAGTGATTTGCCATCTTCATCTTTATCCAAACGAAGACTAGTAGACATTGGAATATTAGCAGTAGAGCTAGTTTCCATACCAAATTTCTTGAACAGATCCTTTGTGTATTTTGATTGGCTGATGAATATTCCATCAGGCAACTGTCTTACTTGCAGACCAAGAAAATAATTAAGTTCTCACATCATTTTCATTTCAAACTTGTTCTGCATCAGCTTTGAGAACTTATCACACATCTGTTAATTAGTTGAACCAAAAATAATATCATCCACATATATTTGCACAAGCAAAATATGTTCTTCCCATTCAATAGTGAACAGAGTCTTGTCTACCTTACATTTACGAAATCCTTTAATCAAAAGAAAATCAGATAGTGTATCATACCATGCTCTTGGAGCCTGTTTCAGTCCATAGAGGGCTTTCTTCAGACGATACACCTTGTTTTCTTCTTGAAAAGCTTCAAATCCAGGTAGTTGTTCAACATAAACTTCTTCTTGTAATTCTTCATTGAGAAAAGCTGATTTCACATCCATTTGATAGACTGTGAAATTTTTGTGAGCAACATAAGCGAGAAAGAGTCTGATAGCCTCTAATCTTGCTACAGGTGCAAAAGTTTCATCAAAGTCAATACCTTCTTCTTGGCAATAACCCTTGGCCACTAATCTAGCTTTATTTCTGGTGACCACACCATCTTCATTCATTTTATTCCTGAATACCCACTTAGTGCCAATGACTCTTTGATGACTTGGTCTAGGAACTAAGTACCAGACTTCATTCCTTTCAAATTGATTTAGCTCTTCTTGCATAGCTTAAATTCAGTTTGAATCACTAAGAGCTTCTTCAATCTGTTTGGGCTCAATTTGAGATAGGAAGCTGACAAACATTGCTTCACTTGAAGCAGCTCTCCTTGTCTTTACTTTATCCAAATGATCACCAATCACCAACTCTGGTGGGTGATTCTTGAGTCATCTTAGATCAGGTTGCAAATCATAATGTTGTCCTTTGTTTTGATCTTGCAACACTACTATTGGAGTTTCAGTAGTAGTCTGTTGAACAGTCTCTGGTCTGTTAGCTGTATGCAACTCGTCTGCTAGACTTTCAGCACTGTGATTTTGAACAGCACTTGAGTTAGCAGCTTGGTTGAGATCAGGTAGTATGATGGGAACATATTCTTCATTCTTTCCAACATTCAATTTCTGTAAATCTGTAGACAGATCTTGATTAGTACATTGATTCTTTTCAGAAGATTGATTTGGTTCATCAAATACTACGTGAATGGATTCCTCTATAAGTAAAGTTCTTTTGTTAAAGACTCTATAAGTTTTACTAAAAGTAGAGTGTCCTACAAAAACAGCTTCATCAGCCATTTCTGCAAATGCAGTAAGGTGATTTTTCCCATTATTTAAAACAAAGCATTTACAACCAAATATCTTAAAGTAATGAATGTTTGGCTTCCTGTTGTTCCAAACTTCATATGGAGTCTTGTTTTGGTGTTTGTTGATCATGCATCTGTTTTGGGTAAAGCATGCTGTATTTGTTGCTTCTGCCCAAAATCTTTGAGGCAGCTTAGCTTCAGCTATCATTGTCCTGGTAGCTTCTTTTAGAGTTCTGTTTCTCCTTTCAGCAACTCCGTTCTGTTGAAGGGTTCTGGCAGCAGAGTACTCATGGCTGATTCCTCTGACATTATAATACTCTTCAACAGTAGAGTTTGTAAACTCAGTCCCTCTATCTGATCTCATCTTCAATATCTTCATGCTCTTTTCATTCTGAATCAGTTCCATCAGATTTGTAAGATGTTCCTTGGTTTCACTTTTCTTCTTCATGAAAATTACCCAGGTATATCTTGAATAGTCATCGACAACAGCTAGGCAATATTTATTTCCACCATTGCTGACTGGATCAATGGGTCCAAATAAGTCCATGTGTAGTAGCTCCAATATTCTTCCAGAAGATTGATGCTTCTTGCTTTTGAACGATGACTTGATTTGTTTACCCTTCTGACAGGCGTCACAAAGCTTTTCCTTGCTCATGATTGTTTTTGGAATTCCTTCCACTAGATTGTTCTTGATAAGTCCGTTGATGGTCTTGAAATTCACATGGTTCATTCTTTTGTGCCACAGCCAACTGACTTCACTTGGTGTTGAAGCCACCAAACAAATACTTGAATTCTTGTCAGCAGAATTCCAGTCCATTGTGTAGATATTTTCTTGTCGTCTTCCAGATAAAATAACCTTCTTTGTACATATCTGTTCAACGTAGCACTTATCTGTTGAGAAGATGACTGAATATCCTTTGTCACAAAATTGACTTATGCTCAGCAAATTGTATTTGAGGCCTTTAACATAAGAGACGTCAGATATCTCAATGTTGCCTTTGATCAGCTTTCCACTTGCTACAATCTTGCCTTCCTTGCTGTCTCCAAAAGTAACTTTAGGACCATCCACATCAACAGCATCAGTCAGCTCATGTATGCTTCAGTTCTAACTTATCCTGATCTAAAGGTGTCTTCTGTTTACTAGACATGTGAGTTGATGCAACAGATGACTTATCATGAGACTCAATGATTTTCTCAAGCTCCATGATTTTACCCTTATAAACTTCACATTCGGCTTTCAGAGATTCATTCTCTTGCTCAAGCAGTTTATCCTCAGCTGATTCTTTTGGCTTTTCAACTTTAAGTTTCAGTGAGCTGTTTTGCTCTTTTAGCAATATCATATCTTCCTTAAGCTTTTTAAATGCATCAGCAATACTTGTATTGTTAAGCATCATTTGTTCAAAAGAATTAATTAATTCATTATCAAGAGGAGTTACCTCTTCATCCTCAGAGCCATCAGATTCCTTAGCCATCAGGCAGAGAAAAGCAGGACTCTCTTCATCAGAAGACTCTTCATCAGAAGTATCTGAATCTGAATCTGATGAGTAGACAGCAGCTAGCTTTTCTGCTTTTGCTACCAGCATATTGCCTTTCTGATGCTTTCTTTCTTTTCTGATTCTCTTTTCCTCTTCTGTATACTTCTCAGCTTTAGGATATGGGCAGTCTCTGATGAAATGACCCAGTTTCATGCAATTATAGCACATGATTTTGGATTTATAAGAATCCTTATCTTGAGAAGAAGAAGTAGGGTTAGAAGTAGAAGCATTGTTATATTTGTTCTTCATTTTTCGTCTGTAGAACTTTTTGAAGTTGTTCATCAGCAGTGCAACGTCTCCAGCAGTGTACTCCTTTTTGTTGAGTAGTGTGGCTTCATCAGATGAATCCACATCTTTGATTTTATGAGCTGGCCTTCTAGGATTTTCAGCAGCAACCAGGGCACCTGTGGGACTTGAAGTAGAGGTTTCTTCAACACCCATTCTTGGCAGTTTATACTCGTATGCCCTGAGTACTGAGAACAACTCGGTGAGTGAAATCTTTCCCAGATCTCTGGACTCCTCCATGGCTGTCACCTTCTTGTTGAACTTCGGAGGTAGAGCCTTCAGAACTCTGACGGTTATCTCCTTATCAGTGAAGGTTTTTCCAAGCTTCAAAACTTCATTCAGTGTCCTTGTAAACCTTGTATCCATCTGATCAATGGTTCCCGCAGACTTCATCTTGAAGTTGTCCAGCTTTTCCAGAGCAACACTCAGCTGATGCTCTTTAATAGCGTCGTTTCCTTCGCTCATATCACGAACCTTATCCCACATTTCTTTGGCAGTCTTGCAATGCTTGACTTTGTCAAATTTGTCGTTGTCAAGGGCCTTGGTCATGATGAAACGTGTTGGTCCCAAGTGGTCAGATGAGGTCTAGAGGGGGGGGTGAATAGACCTCTAAAAATTTTAGACTTAAAACTTTTTACTCTTCTGTCAGTAGACTAAGCTGATGAAGAATAGTAAGATGACTATGCTGATCGTGAACAAATCTGGAACAGCAGAGTGACCACTCTTCTTACAGTTTACTTAGCTGATTTCAGTGAAAATCAGGTTTATCAAAAGTATACTTGCAGCGGATGTTTGAAAGTGTTTTTCACAAGTAGACTAAGTCCTTAAAAAGATTTTATCCCCAGTTTTAAAACTCCTTATAAAATCTTTTAATAATTCAAAGTGTTGAAATATGCAAAGTTCAAAATATGCAACAAAACTTAAATGCAAGATAACACAAAGAATTTTTATAGTGGTTATATGGATAAAAATCCTTTAGTCCACTCTTCCAGATCACTTAGATTCTGGGTTATACTATAATCACAAAGATTACAATATTTCTCCACTTATACCTAGACAACAAATGAAAAGGCTATAAGCTCACAACAGGAAATCACTCAGAAATCCTATCCTCTAAAGTAGAATCACTCACAAAGATGGATTCTAACTTCGCACAACACTCAGCTATTACAAAATCACTCAGATGATGTTTTTCTGTTTTCTTCAACTTGGTTTCTGTCAACAGATGACTTCTACCAGACGAGTGAGCTGTTCGAGCTTCTTGAGACTTAGAATAATTTCTGCTTCGAATGCGAAATCTCAGATGTTGTTGTTTTTTTTTTTTTCTCACTTCGAAATCAGCTCTATTTATACTAGGATTTGAAAACATGACCGTTGAAGGAAATCAAATCTCAAATCCATAGCCTTAGCCCAATTTCAGAACGGCTACCTGCTACAGTCCTTTTTCTGTTGTATTTTCTTGTAGCAGGATTAAATGCACTCTGCTGATCCGAGAGTTAATTCCCATCATTTGCCATTACTACCTTTCTCTTCCAGCATTTATTACACCCGGTGCATTTATTACCGTTGGACTTCTCTCATGATCTCTTCTACTCTGCTGATCAGAGCAACTCTGCTGATAGATACTCTGCTGATCAAATACTGAACTAATCTGATTTGAGTCAGCTGATGACCTACCCTTCTGTTCGCTGTTTCAGCATGAGATCACTAGTCTTCTGGGCTTTGAACTTTGAACTCTTCTGATGTCTTCTTTTACTTGTTCAAAATTTTTCTAAGGGAACTAAGCTTCCATACTTAGCTGATTATGATGTTTTGGAAATCATCAAAACCTTCCCTTCAATACTTATCTTCTTTGCACTTCATCTTCATCTTCATCCAACAATTTCCCCCTTTTTGATGATGACAAAACTTCAGCTAAGTACCTGTACCTAAACTAAAGTTTTGATCCTAAAAAATTTATGAGATAGAAATAGTCTGTTGGATTAAAACTTGCAATTTTATAGATATTGAGAAGTGTTACATATTACAAGTTTTTTCAGATGAGTTGTGCAAAAAAAAAATTCAAGGAAATACATAAGTAATCTAAACAAGACTAGTCTTCTAGCTTGTCTTCTTCTTTCTTGTCTTCTTTATCTTCCTTGTTCTCTTCTTCTTCTTCAGCAGGTTTGGAAGTTTCAGCTTCCAACTCTTCAGAGAACTTCTGCTTTAACAGCTCTAACTTCTTCTTTTTGATATCAGGGTCAAGCTGTTCTTCAGCTGAATCCTTAACAGCAGCTATCTTTTTATCAGACTTAGCATTTGCTTCAGCTTCAGTTTCTTCAGCAGCTTCACCTTCTTCTTCTGTGATCTTCTCGTCTGTTGATCTGCTTGTGACTTCATTTTCTTCATCCTTCTTCTCATTACCAGCAGATTCTTCCAGCACTTCAGTTCTTTCAGCAGATGATGCCTTATCTTCCCTTTCTTCCCTTAGTACCCTATGTTCCCCCTTTTTGTCATCATCAGCAGGGTTGATTGGATAATTTGGCAAGACTGGGGTGATCAAAAGTGAATCACATAGAAGCTTGATGTTTTCTTCCATAGCATGCATTTGAGCTTGTTGTCGTAGTTGATTTGCTCCAATTGCATCCAGTTGAGCTTGTTGTCTCAGTTGATCGGCTTCAAATTCATCCATTCTTTTGAGAACAGCTTCACCTTGGTCACCTAGCTGAATTTGAGTTGCCAGCAGCAAATCAGCAGATGCCTTGAAGTCTCTCATCATATTATCCAAGGTTTCATCCTTAGCTTGGATAGCCAATTCAACCGTTTCTGTAATGTCTCTCCAACCAGCAGCTGTGCTTTGGGTTCTTCTTCTGATAATATCCATGTCTTGACAGACAGATTTGACATTCTGAGCAGTATCTTCTATCAGATTGATTGGAACAGCAGCAGCTTTCTGATTTGCAGTTAACTTCTCCTCCATTTCTTTCATTGATTTTGATATCATTTGTTGAATCGAATCCAACAAGGATGTTTGCTGTAAGCTCTGAGAAGTAGAAGCAACTTCAGTTTGAGTTGGAGGTAAGGCAAGAACTTCCTTTTCAGTGGACTGTTCTTCTGCTTGAGTTGACTCTTTTGCAGTCTGATCTGCTGAACCAGAAGCAATCTCTTCTTCTCTGGTTTCATCAGCTTGACCAGGAGTGCTTTCCTTCTTCTTGGTCTGATCATCTTGCTCAGCAGCATCCTTCTTTTCAATAATCTGATCAGCTGGAATGGTTTCTTCTCCCTTTAATTCATCAGCTTGGTCAGACTTGTCATCCTTTTCTTTGTTCTGATCAGTGGGGTCAGGTGCACCCTCTTTTGCTTTCTGTTGATCAGCATCATCAGATGACCCTTCTTTTTCTTTATCAGCAGGTGGCTCAATTTTCTTAACAGTTTCAACTGTTTTCAACAAACCTGCATTGTCCACAGTAGACCTGTGAGAAATCCAAGTAAAATTATCAAGAGGTATAAATGGTGATGTTGGATTCTCAGGTAACTCTTCATATGGCCTAATGTTAGGACCATAGACAATCTGTTTTAGACTAGGCAGAGGGATCATTGTGCTTGGTTTCCCCTGCATCTTTCTAGTCTTTTTGGCCCAAGTTTCCATTGTCTGGGAAACAGCCAACTTGATGGATCTTTCCTTGAGGTCTTCATCATCAGCATACTCCTCAGGAACAGATTCATACAACTTCTTGGCTTCTGCCTTCACCACTTGACTGATCCTAAGTCTTAGCTTGTCTAGGAAGAACTCTGAATCTAATGCTTGAGTGAGTGAACCTGTCTCAAGCCACTTCATCACCCATGCTTCTTCATCAGCAAAGATCTTCCAATTTGCAATATGTTCTTTACTCCTTGTCAGACGATAGTCTCTCCACCTATTGTATCTGACCATTTCTCTGGTGAACATCATCAGACGAGTAATCTTCTCATTCTCAGCATCCAACCTTTTGATGAATTCTTCAAAGGCATCAGGGTCATCCCTAACAATCTCCAAAGCCAATTTAACCTCTTCTCTTCTCTTAGGTTGTATTGTTGGTGTTGGCATAGCTGGTTTGGGCTTGGTGGGATCTCTTTGTTCACCTATAACAATACCACCAGACTGCTTAGGACCATGAGAGTCCTTAGCACTTCTCTCAATAGCAGCAGCTAACTCAGCTGCTTCTATGGCATCCCTTTCTTCTTGAGTCATCTTACTGGCCTCTTCTTCCAGTCTTTTTAACTCAATGTTCTTCAAACGATCCTCCTCAGCCTTTTCTGCAGCTTTCTTTTTCCTTTCTTCTTCATCTTGCTTCTTCTTTTCAGCAGCAGTCAAATAAGTTGCTATCTTACGAGTCCTTTTCCTCTTTGATTCAGGACTTTCAACTACTTGAAGTGGAGTGGCAGCAACAGGTGTAGGATGCAGAAGGAGGGTTTCTCCTTCACTTGTTGTGCCAGTCTGCTGTTCTTCTCTAACATCAGCAGACACTACAGCAGATGAGTCTGTAGTAGAAACTCCAGATTCAGCAGCAACAACTTCAGCAGGCTTGATAGTAGGCTCTTCAACAGTTATAGGCCTTTCAGCTGATGCTGTTGTTTCCCTTACTGTTTCTGTTGATTCTTCAGAAAAAGTGACCTTTCTCTTGGCCTTGGATTTGGCAATTTTCATTGTGGGTTGCTTAGTTTGGGGAGGTCCCCTTGCTTCTCTTTTAGTCCTCATTCTCTTCAGTCTTTGAAGAGGAACTTCTTCTTCTGATTCAGTTCTTTCAGGAAAGGAACCCGTCTCCATTTGTTCAATCTCCTTGGTGAAGTCATCAATCACCTTTTCAGGGATTACAACTTCGGGCTGTGCTGATCTAGCTTCAACAGCAGGGCTTGCTGTTTGATCAGTAGATTTGCTTGTCTGACCCTCCTTCTTGCTCTTCTTAGAAGGGGTCTTCTTAGACTTTGCAGTGGCTTTTCTTTTAGGAGCAGCCACTACTTTTCTTACTGGTTCATACAACTTGAACTCTTTGCTACCGTGGGTAGTCTTTCCACCAGCCATAGGACTGTTCAGTGACATGAACAGATGACTAAGCAAGATGGCATGCGAAGTCCTCTTGTCACTCAGCAGATCATAGACATGAGCTGCCCAGTTCACCTTCAGTCCATAATAAATGCAGATCATGGTATAGTACCTCTTCCTTGGTAACCCATCTAAAGAGCTCGTGCAGCAATCCAGTACTTTCGCAATGATGTCTGCGAACCTCTGATACTCATCTTTTAACTGAGTCTTCATCAGAGTCCCAGTCATCTCTTCACCCTTCCTAGCACAAATTCCCCAAAATTCTTCCTCCTTATCAGACCCTAGGTCTGTTACGTTTCCTCCCTCATTTTTCAGCTTGTAAATCTCACTCAAAACAGTAGCAGAGACAGCGATTTTCTTACCACCAATGACAGCCGACATAACGGTGTCATTATTTGTGAATTCCCTGGTCTTATAGAAGTGATCAACATCTTCCAAGTAAACCCTGTCTTCGTGGGCTTCCAAAACTGGAACTAAGGATGCCTCTTTGATTTTCTCCATGATTGAGCGCATCAGATCAGTACCAGAGAAGTGAAATTTGATGTAGTTCAAGTACCTTCCATCAATAATCTTCTCCATTTCTGGGATTACTGAGTAGAAATCTGTAAAAGCAATAAACTTTCGAAAGCAGGAGAGTTTGAGAGTTAGAGAATTTAGAGAGTTTATGTGTGCGTAAGATTACTGTACTGTTCAGATCGGATTTTATATGTTTCCATTTGTTTAGGTTATCGTGATTAATCTGAAACGTGGGATTAATCTGACATTTTATCAATCGTGTGGATGGGAGCTGCGGATTTCAATGTTATTATTTTAATGTCAGACAGGCGGGAAACTCAATCGTTACCTATCTGTTACTTATAAAAGCGTGTTTCTAGAAATGCGATTTTATAACCATGCTTATATAAGATATCAGATGAGTAGAGTTTAACTTATCTGACAGACGAGTGATCTGTTATCTGATATTACTAGAGAAAGCCAATAGCTAGTAATCTTCCTCTGCTGTTTGCCAATCCAGCAAGATAAAATAATCTTCAGTCTTCAAGAATTAAGAACACATCTTCTGATAACATAACTTCAACTAACTTTCATTAACCAATTTCATCTTTAGAGCAGAAGTACCGATAGTCTTACACGTTCCCCCTGTCTTTAAGAATTCATAAGTTAACTAGTCTGTTGAAAGTTAATCCTTGAATAGAATAACGGATAACTAAGCTGTTGAACTTCAGTCTTCTGATGAGTTCCCCCTCAGCTTATGCATCCAAATTAAGTAGTCCTAGTTCAGCTCTTAGAGTTGAGAACCTTACTTCACTCAAAGGTTTAGTGAAAATATCAGCAATCTGATTGTCAGTATGAACATACTCAATCATAACATTTCCTTTTTCCACATGATCTCTAATGAAGTGATGCTTGATCTCTATATGTTTAGTCCTTGAATGACTTGTAGTGTTCTGAGTAAGTGAGATTGCACTTGTATTGTCACAGTAGATTGGTATTCCACTGATCTTGATGTTGTAGTCTTCTAGTTGATGCTTCAACCAAAGTATCTGTGCACAGCAAGCTCCAACAGCTATATACTCAGCTTCAGCAGTAGATATAGAAACTGAAGTCTGTTTCTTACTCATCCATGAGATCAGACGACTACCTAAGAACAGACAGGCACCTGTTGTGCTTTTTCTGTCAATCTTGCAGCCAGCAAGGTCTGAATCTGAATAACCAATATGTTCGAATCTAGATTCTCTAGGATACCACAATCCCAATTCTTGAGTGCCCTTAATATATTTCAGTATTCTTTTGGCAGCTAAGAGATGAGATTCTTTGGGATTTGATTGGAATCTTGCACAAACCCCAACTGAGTACATGATATCAGGTCTGCTTGCTGTTAAATATAACAGTGACCCAATACTGCCTCTGTATTTGGTTATGTCCACTGATTTGCCATCTTCATCTTTATCCAAACGAAGACTAGTAGACATAGGAATTGTAGCAGTAGAGCTAGTTTCCATACCAAATTTCTTGAACAGATCTTTTGTGTATTTCGCTTGGTTGATGAATATACCATCAGGCAACTGTCTAACTTGCAATCCAAGAAAATAATTGAGTTCACCCATCATGCTCATTTCAAACTTATTCTGCATGAGCTTGGAGAACTTGTCACACATCTGTTGGTTAGTTGAACCAAAAATAATATCGTCCACATATATTTGCACAATTTAATATATGATTCTCCCATTCAATTGTAAACAAGGTTTTGTCAACTTTACCTTTACGAAATCCTTTAATTAAAAGAAAATCAGATAAAGTATCATACCATGCTCTTGGAGCCTGTTTCAGTCCATAGAGAGCTTTCTTTAGACGATACACCTTGTCTTCTTGTTGATAAACTTCAAATCCAGGTGGTTGTTCAACATATACTTCTTCTTGCAGTTCTCCATTGAGAAAAGCAGACTTCACATCCATCTGATAAACAGTGAAGTTCTTGTAAGCAGCATAAGCTAGAAACAGTCTTTCAAGTCTTGCTACAGGTGCAAATGTTTCATCAAAGTCTATTCCTTCTTCTTGACAATAACCCTTGGCCACTAATCTTGCTTTGTTTCTGGTAACAATACCATCTTCATTCATCTTATTTCTGAAAACCCATTTAGTGCCAATTACTCTTTGATTACTTGGTCTAGGAACTAAGTACCAAACTTCATTCCTTTCAAACTGATTAAACTCTTCTTGCATAGCTTCAATCCAGAAGGAATCATTGAGAGCTTCTTCAATTTGTTTAGGCTCTATTTGAGATAGAAAACTAGCAAACATAGCATCTTGTACAACAGCTCTTCTTGTTTTCACTCTATCTAATGGATCACCAATCACTAACTCTGGTGGGTGATTTCTGAGCCATCTAAGATCAGGTTGCAGGTCTGGATGTTGTCCTCTGTTTTGATCTTGCAACACTACTGTTGGAGTTCCAGTAGTAGTCTGTTGAACAGTTGTAGTCTGTTGAACATCCTCTGGTCTCTCAGCTGTTTGTAACTCGTCTGTTAGACAATCAGCAATGTGATTTTGAACAGCACTTGAGCTAGCAACTGAATTTAAATTAGGTAGTATGATGGGAACATATTCTTCATTCTTTCCAATGTCCAACTTCTGTAAATCAGTAGACAGATCTTGATTAGTATTTTGATTCTTTTCAGAAGATTGACTTGGCTCATCAAATACTACATGGATAGATTCTTCTATTAGTAATGTTCTTTTGTTAAAAACTCTATAAGCCTTACTAACAGTAGAGTATCCTACAAAAACAGCTTCATCAGCGTTTTCTGCAAATGCAGTAAGGTGATTTTTCCCATTATTTAATACAAAGCATTTACAACCAAAAATTTTGAAGTAATGAATGTTTGGCTTCCTGTTGTTCCAAACTTCATATGGAGTCTTGTTCTGATTTTTGTTGATCATACATCTGTTCTGGGTAAAGCAGGCTGTATTTGTTGCTTCTGCCCAAAATCTTTGAGGTAGCTTAGCTTCAGCTATCATGGATCTGACAGCTTCTTTCAGTGTTCTGTTTCTCCTTTCAGCAACACCGTTCTGTTGAGGGGTTCTAGCAGCTGAATACTCATGATGTATTCCTTTGATGTTACAATACTCTTCAACAGTAGAGTTTGTGAACTCTGTCCCTCTATCTGATCTGATCTTCAATATTTTTGTACTCTTTTCATTCTGGATCAGTTCCATCAGATTAGTAAGATGTTCCTTGGTTTCACTTTTCTTTTTCATGAATATCACCCAAGTATATCTTGAATAATCATCCACAACAGCCAGGCAGTATTTCTTTCCACCATTGCTGACTGGATCAATGGGTCCAAATAAGTCCATGTGTAGCAGCTCCAATATTCTTTCAGAAGATTGGTGCTTCTTGCTTTTGAAAGATGACTTGATTTGTTTACCCTTCTGACAGGCGTCACAGAGCTTGTCTTTGCTCATGACTGTTTTTGGAATCCCTTCTACCAAATCATTCTTTATCAGTCTGTTTATGGTCTTGAAGTTTAAATGATTCATCCTTTTGTGCCATAGCCAGCTAACTTCACTTGGTGCTGATGCCACCAAACAAACGCTTGAATTATTGTCAGCAGAATTCCAGTTGACTATGTAGACATTCCCTTGTCGTCTTCCAGATAAAATTACCTTCTTTGTACCAATCTGTTAAACGTAGCACTTATCTGTTGAGAAGATGACTGAATATCCTTTTGTCACAAAATTGACTTATGCTCAGCAGATTATATTTGAGGCCTTTAACATATGAGACGTCAGATATCTCTATGTTTCCTCTGATCAGTCTTCCTTTAGCTTTAATCTTGTCTTCTTTGCTGTCCCCAAAAGTAACTTTTTGACCATCCACAGCAACTGCATCAGTCAGGTCATGTATGTTTCCACACATGTGTCTTGAACAGCCACTGTCCAAGTACCAAATTTTCTCTACTTTACTCCTACTCCTAATCCTAACCTACAAAACAAAAATAAAATTGTTTTAGGTACCATTATTGAGAGGGTCCTGAAGGATTAGTTCCACCTTTGACAACCCAAGATGTTGATGTCTTAGGTTTCTTAGGCTTCTAAGTTTTGACAGGAGCATGAACAGTTTCATTTTTATCATAATTAGCAGATAAGTCGTGTTGATGATCAGTATGATAAGAATAATGTTCATAAGCAAGGTAAGGTGCATGATAAGCAGGGTATGCATGCATTGGATGAGCAGGGTAAGGTGCATAGTAAATAGGAAATTGAGGTGCATGATACATAGTAGGATATGCAGCAGGTTGCACATAATATGACTCATTTCCATACCAAGCATTTTGATTTTTCTTATTCTTATGCTTCTTTGGCTTACTAGTAGCTTGCTCATTGACAGACGACTTAGTTTTACCACTAGTCTAATTGACTTTAGCTTTATCAGCAGACTTCTTAGGACTCTGCTGTTTGGTCTTACTAGTCTGTTTACCTAAACTAGGTTCTTTGCTCTTTTTAGCCTTAGGAGTTTTCTTCTCCTTTGCCACTTTCTCAGGTGAAGCAGGTCTAGCAGTTTGAACATACAGGATGACCTTACTATTGTCAGCAGATATAAATTTCTCAGTATGATTCAATTCGTGCTTATCCTATTCTAAAGGCATCTTCTGTTTACTAGACATATGAGTGGATGCAACAGATGATTTTTCATGAGACTCAATAACTTTTTCAAGTTCCATGATTTTTCTTTTATAAACTTCACATTCAGCTTTCAGAGACTCATGTTCTTGCTCAAGCTGTTTATATTCAACTGATTCTCTTGGCTTTTCAGCTGTGAGTTTCAGTGAACTATTTTGTTCTTTTAGCAATATCATCTCTTCCTTAAGCTTTTTGTATGCTTCAGCAATACCAGTATTGTTCAGCATCATTTGTTCAAATGAATTAAATAATTCATTGTCAAGAGGAGTTACCTCATCCTCGGAGTCATCAGATTCCTTTGTCATCAGGCAGAGGAGAGCAGGTTTTTCTTCATCAGACGATTCTTCATCAGACGTGTCTGAATCTGAATCAGATGAGTAGACAGCAGCCAGCTTTTCTGCTTCAGCCATCATTGCCTTGCCTCTCTGATGCTTTCTTTCTTTTCTCATTTTCTTCTCTTCCTCAGTGTATTTTTCTGCTTTTGGATATGGACAATCTTTGATGAAGTGTCCCAATTTCCTGCAGTTATAACACATTAGTTTGGCTTTATAATCCTCTTTATCTTGAGAAGAAAAGTTAGGTTTAGAAGTAGAAGCATTGTCGTATTTGTTCTTCATTTTTCTCTTGTAGAACTTCTTGAAATTGTTCATCAGCAATGCTATATCTCTAGCAGTGTACTCCTTTTTGTTGAGTAGAGTGGCTTCATCAGGTGAGTCCACTTCTTTGCTTTTCTGTGCTGGTCTTCTGGTGTTTTCAGCAGCAACCAGGGCAGCTGTGGGTCCTGAAGTTGAGGTTTCTTCAATTCCCATTCTAGGCAGTTTATACTCGAATGCCTTGAGTACGGAAAACAGCTCTGTGAGAGAAATCTTTCCCAAATCTCTTGATTCTTCCATTGCTGTTACTTTCATGTTGAACTTTGGGGGTAAGGCTTTAAGTACTCTGACGGTAATTTCTTTGTCAGTGAAAGTCTTTCCCAGCTTTAGAACATCACTGAGTGTTCTGGTGAACCTGGTATCCATCTGATCAATGGTCTCTCCAGACTTCATCTTGAAGTTATCCAGTTTCTCCAAAGCAACAGTGAGCGGATGCTCTTTTATTGCATCATTGCCTTCGCTCATATCTCTGACTTTATCCCACATCTCCTTTGCAGTCTTGCAATGTTTGACCTTGTCAAACCGATCATTGTCCAGGGCTTTAGTCATGATGAATCTTCCGACCTTATCCAGATTGAATAGCTTGATTTCTTCGGGAGTCATCTCATGAAGGTCTTTTTCCACAATCGTATCAACTTCATTGATTTTTATGGTCTTTGTGAATTTGAATGGACCTTTAATGATACACGTATACATGTTGTCATTGTAGGCAGCTAAGAAGATTTCCATTCTAATCTTCCAGTCTTCAAAAGACATACCAGCAATGTGGGGAACATGGCTGATACAGTCCATTTTTCAAAAAGTTTTAAATTTTTAAAAAGATGCTCTTTTGAAAAGTTTTGAAAAACCTTTGAAAAACACTTGGATCAAGTTCGTTGATCAGGCAGCTGATTCTAATGAACCACCTGCTCTGATACCACTTGTTGGTCCCAAGTGGTCAGATGAGGTCTAGAGGAGGGGGTGAATAGACCTCTAAAAATTTTAAACTTAAAACTTTTTACTCTTCTGTCAGCAGACTAAGCTGATGAAGAACAGTAAGATGACTATGCTGATCGTGAACAAATCTGGAACAGCAGAGTGACCACTCTTCTTACAGTTTACTTAGCTGATTTCAGTGAAAATCAGGTTTATCAAAAGTATACTTGCAGCGGATGTTTGAAAGTGTTTTTCACAAGTAGACTAAGTCCTTAAAAAGATTTTATCCCCAGTTTTAAAACTCCTTATAAAATCTTTTAATAATTCAAAGTGTTGAAATATGCAAAGTTCAAAATATGCAACAAAACTTAAATGCAAGATAACACAAAGAATTTTTATAGTGGTTATATGGATAAAAATCCTTTAGTTCACTCTTCCAGATCACTTAGATTCGGGGTTATACTACAATCACAAAGATTACAATATTTCTCCACTTATACCTAGACAACAAATGAAAAGGCTATAAGCTCACAACAGGAAATCTCTCAGAAATCCTATCCTCTAAAGTAGAATCACTCACAAAGATGGATTCTAACTTCGCACAACACTCAGCTATTACAAAATCACTCAGATGATGTTTTTCTGTTTTCTTCATGTTGGATGAAGATGAAGTTGAAGAGCAAAGAAGACAAGTAATTAAGGGAAGGTTTTGATGATTTCCAAAACATCATTATCAGCTAAGTATGGAAAGCTTAGCTCCCTTAGAAGAACCTTGAACAAACAAAGAAGATATCAGAAGAGTTCAAAGTTCAAAGACCAGAAAACTAGTGATCTCATGCTGAACCAGCGAACAGAAAGGTAGGTCATCAGCCGAGTCAAATCAGATTAGTTCAGTATTTGATCAGCAGAGTGCCTATCAGATGAGTTGCTTCGATCAGCAAAGTAGAAGAGATCAAGAGTTCAGTCCAACGGTAATAAATGCACTTGGAGTAATAAATGCTGTAAGAGAAGGGTAGTAATGGCAAATGATTGAAGAAAACCTCGTATCAGTAGAGTGCATTTAATGCTGCTGCAGGAAAGTACAGCAAAAAAAGTACTGTAGCAGGTTGCCGTTTTTTATTCTGGCAAAGGCTATGGATTTGATGATGTGATTTGCTTCAACGGTCATAAATTCAAATCCAAGTATAAATAGAGCTGATTTTCAACGAGCGAGACACACAACAACAATCAGAGATTTCGTTTTTGAAGCAAAATTCATCTAAGTCTCAAAAGCTCAAAACAGCTCACTCGTCTGGTGGAAGTCATCTGTTGACAGAAACCCAGTTGAAGAAAACAGAAAATTACGATCTGAGTGATCTTGTAATAGCTAAGTGTTGTGAGAAGTTGTGATCCATCTTTGTGAGTGATCAAACTTCAGAGAGTAGAATTTCTTAGTGATTTTCTATTGCGAGCTTATAGCCTTTTCATTAGTTGTCTAGGTATAAATGGAGAAATAATGTAATCTGTGTGATTATAGTATAACCCAGAATCTAAGTGATCTGGAAGAGTGGACTAAAGGATTTCTATCCATATAGCCACTATAAAAATTCTTTGTGTTGATTGCATTTAAGTTTTTCTTGCATATTTTAAAGATTGCATATTTAAACACTTTGAATTATTAAAAGATTTTATAAGGAGTTTCAAAACTGGGGATAAAATCTTTTTAAGGACTTAGTCTACTTGTGAAAAACACTTTCAAACAATCCGCTGCAAGTAAACTCTTGAGAAAACTATTCTGTTGAAAAACAGCTAAGTATTTATAAGAAGAGTGGTCACTCTGCTGTTCTAGACTTGTTCTTGATCAGCGAAGTCATCTTACTGTTCTTCATCAGCTTAGTCTGCTGACAGAAGACTGAAAAGTTTTTAAGTTCAAAAATTTTCAGAGGTCTATTCACCCCCCCCCTCTAGACCTCATCTGACCATTTGGGACCAACAAGTGGTATCAGAGCAGGTGGTTCATTAGAATCAGCTGCCTGATCAACGAGCTTGATCCAAGTGTTTTTCAAAGGTTTGTCAAACTTTTCAAAAGAGCATCTTTTTGAAAAATTAAAATTTTTTGAAAAATGGATTGTATCAGCCATGTTCCCCACATTGCTGGTATGTCTTTTGAGGATTGGAAGATTAGAATGGAAATCTTTCTAGCTGCTTACAATGACAACATGTATACATGTATCATTAAAGGTCCAAAGACCATAAAAATCAATGAAGTTGATACGGTTGTGGAAAAAGACCTTCATGAGATGACTCCAGAAGAAATAAAGCTTTACAATCTAGACAAAGTTGGGAGATTCATCATGACTAAAGCCCTGGACAATAATCGGTTTGACAAGGTCAAACATTGCAAAACTGCAAAGGAAATGTGGGACAAAGTCAGAGACATGAGCGAAGGCAATGATGCAATAAAGGAGCATCAGCTCACTGTTGCTTTGGAGAAACTTGACAACTTCAAGATGAAGTCTGGAGAAACCATTGATTAGATGGATACCAGATTCACCAGAATTCTGAATGAAGTTTTAAAGTTGGGAAAGACCTTCACTGATAAAGAGATCACTGTCAGAGTACTAAAGGCCCTACCCCCAAAATTCAACATGAAAGTAACAGCAATGGAAGAATCAAGAGATTTAGGAAAAATCTCTCTTACAGAACTGTTCTCTGTACTCAAGGCATTCGAGTATAAACTGCCTAGAATAGGAATTGAAGAAACCTCAACTTCAGGACCCACAGCTGCCTTGGTTGCTGCTGAAAACACCAGAAGACCAGCTCAGAAAAGTAAAGAAGTGGACTCATCTGATGAAGCCACACTGCTCAATAAGAAGGAGTATACTGCTGGAGATGTTGCGTTGTTAATGAACAATTTCAAGAAGTTCTACAAGAGAAAGATGAAGAACAAATACAACAATGCTTCTACTTCTAAACCTAACTTTTCTTCTCAAGATAAAGAGGATTATAAATCCAAACTAATGTGTTACAACTGCAGGAAATTGGGACACTTATCAAAGACTGCCCATATCCAAAAGCAGAAAAATACACTGAAGAGGAGAAGAAAATGAGAAAAGAAAGAAAGCATCAGAGAGGCAAGGCTATGATGGCTGAAGCAGAAAAGTTGGCTGCTGTCTACTCATCTGATTCAGATTCAGACACGTCTGATGAAGAATCGTCTGATGAAGAAAAACCTGCTCTCCTGTGCCTGATGGCAAAGGAATCTGATGACTCCGAGGATGAGGTAACTCCTCTTGACAATGAATTATTTAATTCATTTGAACAAATGATGCTGAACAATACTGGTATTGCTGAAGCATATAAAAAGCTTAAGGAAGAGATG
>CM064879.1:71017541-71213948 GCA_003313485.2 Penstemon barbatus | reverse complement strand
CATCATTTGTTCAAATGAACATAAATAGTTCATTCTCAAGAGGAGATACCTCACTATCCTCAGAGTCATCAGATTCCTTAGCCATCAGCAGAGAAGGGCAGGGCTCTCTTCATCAGTAGACTCTTCATCAGAAGTGTCAGAATCTGAATCAGATGAGTAAACGGCAGCTGGCTTTTTTGCTTCTGCTACCATTGCCTTAGCTTTCTGAGCTTTCTTTCTTTTCTGATTTTCTTTTCTTCTTCAGTATACTTCTCAGCTTTAGGATATGGGCAGTTTCAATGAAATGACCCAGTTTCCTGCAATTATAGCACATCATCTTAGATTTATAAGAATCATTATCCTGAGAAAAAGAAGTAGGGTTAGAAGTAGAAGCATTGTTATATTGTTTCTTCATTTTTCGTCTGTAGAACTTTTTGAAGTTATTCATCAGCAATGCTACGTCTCCAGCAGTGTACTCCTTTTTGTTGAGTATTGTGGCTTCATCGATGAGTCCACGTCTTTGCTTTTGTGAGCTGGCCTTCTAGGATTTTCAGCAGCCACGAGTGCAGCTGTGGGACTTGAAGTTGAGGTTTCTTCAACACCCATTCTTGGCAGTTTATACTCATAGCCTTGAGTACGGAGAACAGCTCTGTAAGAGAAATCTTTCCCAGATCTCTGGACTCTTCCATTGCTGTCACCTTTAGTTGAACTTGGGAGGTAGAGCCTTCAAACTCTGACGGTGATCTCCTTGTCAGTGAAGGTCTTTCCCAGCTTTAGGACTTCATTCAATGTTCTGGTAAACCTGGTGTCCCATATGATCAATGTTCTCTCCAGATTTCATCTTGAAGTTGTCCAGCTTCTCCAAGCAACATTGAGCTGATGCTCTTTGATGGCGTCGTTTCTTCACTCATATCACGAACCTTATCCCACATCCTCCTTTGCAGTTTTGCATGTTTGACTTTGTCAAACCGATCATTGTCCAGGGCTTTGGTCATGATGAAACGGCCAACTTTATCCAGATTAAACAGCTTTATCTCTTCGGCTGTCATCTCTGTCAGATCTTTTCCACCACCAGTTCAGCTTCATCAACTATAATGGTCTTAGTGAATTTGAATGGACATTTTATGATACATGTGTACATGTTATCATTATAGGCAGCTAAGAAGATCTCCATTCTTATCTTCCAGTCTTTCAAACGACATACCAGCAATGTGGGGAACATGGCTGATACAGTCCATTTTTCAAAAAGTTTTGATTTTTTCAAAAATATGCTCTTTTGAAAAAGTTTTAAAACCTTTGAAAAACACTTGGATCAAGCTCGTTGATCAGGCAGCTGATTCAAATGAACCACCTGCTCTGATACCACTTGTTGGTCCCAAGTGGTCAGAAGAGTTTAGAGGGGGTGGGGGGGTGAATAAACCTCTTTAGAATTTTCTTTTCAAATTTTAACTTTAAAACTTTTCTCTAACTGAACAGACTAAGCTGATCAGATGGGTAAATTACAATTCTGTTCGTGAACAAATCTTTGAACAGTTTTGTTGACCACTCGTCTGATTGTTACTTAGCTGATTTGTTAAAATCAGTTTTAATACTTAGAGTACTTGCAGCGGATTTTTCAAAGTGTTTTTCACAAGTAATCTCAGCAGTTTGAAAGATGTTTTCCCCAGTTTTATAAACTCCCTTTTTGGTATCTTTTCAAACAGTTAACTTAATGTGTTTTTATGCAATCAGGAAATATGCAAGTTTAAAAGCAAGGTAAAAACACAAGTAATTTTTATAGTGGTTATATGGATGTGAATATCCTTTAATCCTCTCGTCCAAGTCACAAAGATCTTGGGTTATACTAAAACACACAGTAATCAGTATACTCTGCTTACGCCTTACAACAAATGAACAGGCCGTAAGTTCGCAGTAAGAAATCACTAAGAAATCCTACTCTCTGAAGTAATATCACTCACTTAGATGGATATCTACTTCTCACAACACTCTGTATTACAAATTCACTCAGAAGATGTGTTTAGCTTTGTTCTTCAACTTCGCTTTTCGTTAACAGATGACTAAGCTGATGAGTGAGCTGTTCTTGAGACTTAAGAGTTCTGCTTCAAAAATTCTCTCAGAAAGTGTGTTTCTTCTTATCTCTTCGTCTCTTTCAGCTATTTATACTTGAGGTTTGAAAAATGTCCGTTGAAGAAAGACAGGATTCAAATTCCTCGAGTACTGGTCCTTAAAATTCGCGAACGGCTCTTTTGCAGTCTGTCCGTACTGTCAACAGTACTATTCTGCAGGCAGCATTAAATGCACCCAGCTGATGCGAAGCATTTCTTCAATCATTTGTCTTTAATAACCTTGTACTTCAGCATTTATTACTCAAAAGGGCATTTATTACCGTTGGGAAGACTTTATGATCCTTTCCACTTGGCTGTCGGAAGTGCAAATCTGATGGCGAACTCGGCTGATCTCAAACTTGAACAAATCTGATTTGAGTCGGCTGATCTTCATCAGTCTGATAACTTCCCTTCAGCAGATCAGAAGTCTTGGACCTTGAAATTTGACTCTTCTGATGTCTTCATTACTTAGTCGAAATTTCTTCAAAGGGATCATCAACTAAGTTAACCCATACTTAGCCAATCTTGAAGTTTTGGAAATCTTCAAAACCTCCTTAACAAATTCTCTTTAGTGCCTTCATCTTCATCCTTATCCAACATACTAAGTTATGATTTACGAAGGAGTTAATGTTACTATAAACGAATATTCTCCGATCGGATCTTAAATTAATTAAATTTCACTAAGTTGTGATTTACGGAGGGGTACATGTTACTAGTGAATGTTCTCCGTTCGAATTCTCAATTAATCAAATTTCAGTAAGTTATGATTTACGAAGGAGTTATAAGTGATGTTCTCCGATCGGATCATCAATCAATCAAATTTCATTAAATTGTGATTTATGGATGAGTTAATGTTTACAAATTTAGGATAAGTTACGATCCTCGATTGACTAAATCAACAAATTTAGGGTAAGGACTATTGTTTTTCTGATAGTCATGCGCCCAGAATATTGGGTGCCTTTGAAGGCGCCCGGAATATCGGGCGTCTTAGAAGGCACTCAGGATTTCGGGAGCCTTTGACGGCGCTCGGAAGTTTCGGGCGCTTACAAAGGCCGCCCGATATTCTGGGCGCCTTTGGATATTTTGAGCGCCCAAGACAGGGGAGCATTTTTTATCTCTTTCAATAATAATAAATGCTTCAACATAATAATCATCAAGTATTATTAAGAAATATTGTTCAATAAACATCAAATAATACGAGTAGTTTGCATTAAAATAGACATCAACCTAAGATTGCTCTGAGTTCCTAACTGTTGAGGTGATGCGCCCAGAATATCGGGTGCCTTTGAAGGCCCCGGAATATCGGGTGTCTTAGAAGGCGCTCAGGATTTCGGGAGCCTTTGAGGGCGCTCGGAAGTTCGGGCGCTTACAAAGGCGCTCGATATTCTGGGCGCCTTTGGATATTTCGAGCGCCCAAGACAGGGGAGCATTTTTTATCTCTTTCAATAATAATAAATGCTTCAACACAATAATGGTCAAGTATTATAAGAAATATTGTTCAATAATATCAAATAATACAAGTAGTTTGCATTAAAATAGACATCAACCTAAGATTGCTCTGAGTTCTGTAACTGTTGAGTTCATGCGCGGGTGCCTTTGAAGGCGCCCGGAATATCGGGCGTCTTAGAAGGCGCTCAGGATTTCGGGAGCCTTTGAGGGCGCTCGGAAGTTCGGGCGCTTACAAAGGCGCTCGATATTCTGGGCGCCTTTGGATATTTCGAGCGCCCAAGACAGGGGAGCATTTTTTATCTCTTTCAATAATAATAAATGCTTCAACACAATAATGGTCAAGTATTATAAGAAATATTGTTCAATAAATATCAAATAATACAAGTAGTTTGCATTAAAATAGACATCAACCTAAGATTGCTCCGAGTTCTCCAACTGTTGAGGACATGTTTTTGCATTGTGTCCGGTACATTTGCAAATCGAGCATTTGTATTTTTTTTTCGGATTTTCTAGACAAGAAGGATAACGTGACGTTCCTGGCCTTCCAACAGATATACATATTTAATTTATTTGAATTTATATACATAAACATTCAAGAGATAACTTAACAGTTAGATAAAAAAATCTCATTTTTTTTTTAGATTTTGGTCGACCGAGATTCAAAATGGAGAATCAAGTCATTATGTAACATTAACTCCTCCGTTGGTAAAAAAAAAAAAAAAAAAGAATCTCAATTTTTTTTTTTTTGGTCGATCGGGATTCAAAACGGAGAACCAAGTCGTTATGTAACATTAACTCCTCCATTTGTAAAAATTCTCATTTATTTTTATTTTGATCGATCGGGATTTAAAACGGAGAACCAAGTCGTAATGTAACATTAACTCCTTCGTTTGTAAAAAAGAAAATCTCATTTTTTTTATTTCGGTCAATCGGGATTCAAAACGGAGAATCAAGTCGGTATGTAACATTAACTCCTCCGTTTGTAAAAAAAATAAAGAATCTCATTTTTTTATAAATCAAGAGATGAATGTTTTTAAAAATTATCTCTTGAATATTATGTATATAAATTCAAATAAATATAAACATTCAAATTTATTTTTATTATTTTTAATGTTATTATATTCAAATAAATTGTTGGATGAAGATGAAGATGAAGAGCAAAGAAGACAAGTAATTAAGGGAAGGTTTTGATGATTTCCAAAACATCATAATCAGCTAAGTATGGAAAGCTTAGTTCCCTTAGAAGAATTTTGAACAAGTAAAAGAAGACATCAGAAGAGTTCAAAGTTCAAAGCCAGAAGACTAGTGATCTCATGCTGAAACAGCGAACAGAAGGGTAGGTCATCAGCCGAGTCAAATCAGATTAGTTCAGTATTTGATCAGCAGAGTGCCTATCAGATGAGGTTTTTCGATCAGCAGAGTAGAAGAGATCAAGAGATTAGTCCAACGGTAATAAATGCACTGTGTAATAAATGCTGGAAGAGAAGGGTAGTAATGGCAAATGATTGAAGAAAACTCGGATCAGCAGAGTGCATTTAATGCTGCTACAGGAAAGTACAGCAGAAAGTACTGTAGCAGGTTGCCGTTTGATTCGGGCTAAAGGCTATGGATTTGAAGATTTGTGATTTCTTCAACGGTCATATTCAAATCAAGTATAAATAGAGCTGATTTCAACGAGCGACACACAACAACAATCAGAGATTTCGCATTCGAAGCAGAAATTTTCTAAGTCTCAAAAGCTCAACAGCTCACTCGTCTGGTGGAAGTCATCTGTTGACAGAAACCCAGTTGAAGAAAACAGAAAATTACGATCTGAGTGATCTTGTAATAGCTGAGTGTTGTGCGAAGTTGTGATCCATCTTTGTGAGTGATCAAACTTCAGAGAGTAGAATTTCTTAGTGATTTCTATTGTGAGCTTATAGCCTTTTCATTAGTTGTCTAGGTATAAGTGGAGAAATATTGTAATCTGTGTGATTATAGTATAACCCAGAATCTAAGTGATCTGGAAGAGTGGACTAAAGGATTTTTATCCATATAACCACTATAAAAATTCTTTGTGTTATCTTGCATTTAAGTTTTCTTGCATATTTAAAGCATATTTAAACACTTTGAATTATTAAAAGATTTTAAAAGGAGTTTTAAAACTGGGGATAAAATCTTTTAAGAACTTAGTCTACTTGTGAAAAACACTTTCAAACATCCGCTGCAAGTAACTCTTTGAAAAACTGTTTTGAAAAACAGCTAAGTATTTGTAAGAAGAGTGGTCACTCTGCTGTTCAAGATTTGTTCACGATCAGCAGTCATCTTACTGTTCTTCATCAGCTTAGTCTGCTGACAGAAGACTGAAAAGTTTTTAAGTTCAAAAATTTTCAGAGGTCTATTCACCCCCCCCCCCTCTAGACCTCATCTGACCACTTGGGACCAACAAGTGGTATCAGAGCAGGTGGTTCATTAGAATCAGCTGCCTGATCAACGAGCTTGATCCAAGTGTTTTTCAAAGGTTTTCAAAACTTTTCAAAAGAGCATCTTTTTGAAAAATAAAACTTTTTGAAAAATGGATTGTATCAGCCATGTTCCCCACATTGCTGGTATGTCCTTTGAGGACTGGAAATCAGAATGGAGATTTTCTAGCTGCTTATAATGACAACATGTACACATGTATCATTAAAGGTCCATTCAGATTCACAAAGACCATAAAATAATGAAGTTGATACGGTTGTGGAAAAAGACCTTCATGAGATGACTCCAGAAGAAATAAGCTTTCAATCTGATAAAGTTGGAGATTCATCATGACTAAAGCCCTGGACAATGATCGGTTTGACAAGGTCAAACATTGCAAGACTGCAAAGGAGATGTGGGACAAAGTCAGAGATATGAGCGAAGGCAATGATGCAATAAAGAGCATCAGCTCACTGTTGCTTTGGAGAAACTTGACAACTTCAAGATGAAGTCTGGAGAAACCATTGATCAGATGGATACCAGATTCACCAGAACTGAATGAAGTTTTAAAGTTGGGAAAGACCTTCACTGACAAAGAATCACCGTCAGAGTACTAAAGGCCCTACCCCCAAAGTTCAACATGAAAGTACAGCAATGGAAGAATCAAGGGATTTGGGAAAAATCTCTCTTACTGAGCTGTTCTCTGTACTCAAGGCATTCGAGTATAAACTGCCTAGAATGGGAATTGAAGAAACCTCAACTTCAGGACCCACAGCTGCACTGGTTGCTGCTGAAAACACCAGAAGACCAGCACAGAAAAGCAAAGAAGTGGACTCATCTGATGAAGCCACACTACTCAACAAGAAGGAGTACACTGCTGGAGATGTTGCACTGTTGATGAACAATTTCAAGAAGTTCTACAAGAGAAAAATGAAGAACAAATACAACAATGCTTCTACTTCTAAACCTAACTTTTCTTCTCAAGATAAAGATGATTATAAATCAAAACTAATGTGTTACAACTGCAGGAAATTGGGACACTTCATCAAAGACTGCCCATATCCAAAAGCAGAAAATACACTGAAGAGAGAAGAAAATGAGAAAAGAAAGAAAGCATCAGAGAGGCAAGGCAATGATGGCTGAAGCAGAAAAGCTGGCTGCTGTCTACTCATCTGATTCAGATTCAGACACGTCTGATGAAGAATCGTCTGATGAAGAAAAACCTGCTCTCCGTGCCTGATGGCAAAGGAATCTGATGACTCTGAGATGAGGTAACTCCTCTTGACAATGAATTATTTAATTCATTTGAACAAATGATGCTTAACAATACTGGTATTGCTGAAGCATATAAAAAGCTTAAGGAAGAGATGATATTGCTAAAAGAGCAAAACAGTTCACTGAAACTTTTAGCTGAAAAGCCAAAGAATCAGCTGAATATAAACAGCTTGAGCAAGAACATGAATCTCTGAAAGCTGAATGTGAGTTTATAAAGGAAAAATCATGGAACTTGAAAAAGTTATTGAGTCTCATGAAAAATCATCTGTTGCATCCATCATACATCTAGTAAACAGAAGATACCTTTAGAACAGGATAAGCAGAATTGAATCATACTGAAAATTTATATCTGCTGACAATAGTAAGGTCATTCTGTATGTTCAAACTGCTAGACCTGCCTCACTGAGAAAGAATTAAAGGAGAAGAAATCTCCTAAGGCTAAAAAGAGCAAAGAGCCTAGTATAGGAAACAGACTAGTAAGACCAAACAGCAGAGTCCTAAGAAGTCTGCTGATAAAGCTAAAGTCAATCAGACTAGTGGTAAAACTAAGTCGTCTGTCAATGAGCAAGCTACTAGTAAGCCAAAGAAGCATAAGAATAAGAAAAATCAAAATGCTTGGTATGGAAATGAGTCATATTATGTGCAACCTGCTGCATATCATCCTATGTATCATGCACCTCAATTTCCTAGTTACTATGCACCTTACCCTGCTCATCCAATGCATGCATATCCTGCTTATCATGCACCTTACCCTGCTTATGAACATATTCTTATCATACTGATCATCAACATGACTTATCTGCTAATTATGATAAAAATGAAACTGTTCATGCTCCTGTCAAAACTCAGAAACCTAAGAAGCCTAAGACATCAACATCTTGGGTTGTCAAAGGTGGAACTAATCCTTCAGGACCCTCTCAATAAGGGTACCTAAAACAATTTTATTTTTGTTTTGTAGGTTAGGATTAGGAGTAGGAGTAAAGTAGAGAAGATTTGGTACTTGGACAGTGGATGTTCAAGACACATGTGTGGAAACATACATGAGCTGACTGATGCAGTTGCTGTGGATGGTCCAAATGTTACTTTGGGGACAGCAAAGAAGGCAAGATTAAAGCTAAAGGAAGATGATCAGAGGAAACATAGAGATATCTGACGTCTCATATGTCAAAGGCCTCAAATATAATCTGCTGAGCATAAGTCAATTTTGTGACAAAGGATATTCAGTCATCTTCTCAACAGATAAGTGCTATTGAACAGATTGGTACAAAGAAGGTAATCTTATCTGGAAAGAGACAAGGGAATGTCTACATAGTCGACTGGAATTCTGCTGACAAGAATTCAAGTATTTGTTTGGTGGCTTCTACACCAAGTGAAGTTAGTTGGCTATGGCACAAAAGGATGAATCATTTAAACTTCAAGACCATCAACAGATTAATCAAGAACGATTTGGTAGAAGGGATTCCTAAAACAGTCATGAGCAAAGACAAGTTCTGTGACGCCTGTCAGAAGGGTAAACAAATCAAGTCATCGTTTAAAAGCAAGAAGCACCAATCTTCTGAAAGAATCTTGGAGCTGCTACACATGGACTTATTTGGACCCATTGATCCAGTCAGCAATGGTGGAAAGAAATACTGCCTAGCTGTTGTGGATGATTATTCAAGATATACTTGGGTGATTTTCATGAAGAAGAAAAGTGAAACCAAGGAACATCTTAACAATCTGATGGAACTGATCCAGAATGAAAAGAGTACAAAAATATTGAAGATCAGATCAGATAGAGGGACAGAGTTCACAAACTCTACTGTTGAAGAGTATTGTAACATCAAAGGAATACATCATGAGTATTCAGCTGCTAGAACCCCTCAACAGAATGGTGTTGCTGAAAGGAGAAACAGAACACTAAAGGAAGCTGTCAGAACCATGATAGCTGAAGCTAAGTTGCCATAAAGATTTTGGGCAGAAGCAACAAATACAGCCTGCTTTACTCAGAACAGATGCATGATCAACAAAAATCAGAACAAGACTCCATATGAAGTTTGGAACAACAGAAAACCAAACATTCATTACTTTAAAATTTTTGGTTGTAAATGTTTTGTTTTGAATAATGGGAAAAATCACCTTACTGCATTTGCAGAAAAGGCTGATGAAGTTGTCTTTGTAGGATACTCTACTGTTAGTAAAGCTTATAGAGTTTTTAACAAAAGAACACTACTAGTAGAAGAATCCATTCATGTAGTATTTGATGAACCAAACCAATCTTCTGAAAAGAATCAAAGCACTAATCAAGATATATCTACTGATTTACAGAAGTTAAGTGTTGGAAGGAATGAAGAGTATGTTCCCATCATACTACCTGATCTTAACTCAGCTGCCAACTCAAGTGCTGTTCAAAATCAGATCACTGATTGTCTAACAGACGAGTTACAACAAGCTGACAGACCAGAGACTGTTCAACAGACGGCAAATGTTCAATAGACTACTACTGCAACTCCAACAGTAGTGTTGCAAGATCAAAACAGAGGACAACATTCAGACCTGCAACCTGATCTAAGATGGCTCAAAAATCACCCACCTGAGTTAGTGATTGGTGATCCATTAGATAGAGTGAAAACAAGAAGAGCTGCTGCACATGATGCCATGTTTGTCACCTTTCTATCTCAAATAGAGCCTAAGCAAATTGAAGAAGCTCTAAATGATTCCTTCTGGATAGAAGCTATGCAAGAAGAGTTGAATCAATTTGAAAGGAATGAAGTCTGGTACTTAGTTCCTAGACCAAGTCATCAAAGAGTAATTGGCACTAAATGGGTTTTCAGAAATAAGATGAATGAAGATGGTATTGTTACCAGAAACAAAACAAGATTAGTGGCCAAGGGTTACTGTCAAGAAGAAGGAATAGACTTTGATGAAACGTTTGCACCTGTAGCAAGACTTGAAGCAATCAGACTGTTTCTTGCCTATGCTGCTCACAAAAACTTCACTGTTTATCAGATGGATGTGAAGTCTGCTTTTCTCAATGGAGAACTGCAAGAAGAAGTATATGTTGAACAACCTCCTGGATTTGAAGTCTATCAAGAAGAGGACAAAGTATATCGTCTGAAGAAAGCCCTCTATGGACTGAAACAGGCTCCAAGAGCATGGTATGACACCCTATCTGATTTTCTTTTAATTAAAGGATTTCATAAAGGTAAGGTAGATAAAACCTTGTTCACTATTGAATGGGAGAATCATATATTAATTGTGCAAATATATGTAGACGATATCATTTTTGGTTCAACTAACCAACAGATGTGTGACAAGTTCTCTAAGCTGATGCAGAATAAGTTTGAAATGAGCATGATGGGAGAACTTAACTATTTTCTTGGTTTACAAGTTAAACAGCTACCTGATGGAATCTTTATAAATCAAGCTAAATACACAAGAGATCTGTTTAAAAAGTTTGGTATGGAAACTAGTTCTACTGCTACTATTCCTATGTCTACAAGTCTTCGTTTGGATAAAGATGAAGATGACAAATCAGTAGACATAACCAAATATAGAGGCATTATAGGGTCACTGTTATATCTAACAGCAAGCAGACCTGACATAATGTACTCAGTAGGGGTTTGTGCAAGATTTCAATCAAATCCCAAGGAATCTCATCTCTTAGCTGCCAAGAGGATATTGAAATATGTTAAAGGCACTCAAGAATTGGGATTGTGGTATCCTAGAGAATCTGGATTTGAGCTTATTGGTTATTCAGATTCAGACCTTGCTGGCTGCAAGATTGACAGAAAAAGCACAACAGGTGCCTGTCAGTTCTTAGGTAGTCGTCTGATCTCATGGATGAGTAAGAAACAGACTTCAGTTTCTATATCTACTGCTGAAGTTGAATATATAGCTGCTGGAGCTTGTTGTGCACAAATACTTTGGTTGAAACATCAACTAGAAGATTACAATATAAAAATCAGTGGAATTCCAATCTACTGTGACAATACAAGTGCAATCTCTCTTACTCAGAACACTACAAGTCATTCAAGGACTAAACATATAGAGATCAAGCATCACTTCATTAGAGATCATGTGGAAAAAGGCAATGTAGTGATTGAGTATGTTCATACTGACAATCAGATTGCTGATATTTTCACTAAACCTTTAAGTGAAGTAAGGTTTTCAACTCTAAGAGCTGAGCTAGGACTACTTAATTTGGATGCATAAGCTGAGGGGGAACTTATCAGATCACTGAAGTTCAACAGCTTAGTTATCCACTATTCTATTCAAGGATTAACTTTCAACAGACTAGTTAACTTATGAATTCTTAAAGACAGGGGGAACGTGTAAGACTAGCGGTACTTCTGCTCTAAAGATGAAATTTGTTAATGACAGTTAGTTGAAGTTATGTTATCAGAAGATCTGTTCTTAATTCTTGAAGACTGAAGATTATTTTATCTTGCTGGATTGACAAACAGCAGAGGAAGAATACTGGCTATTGGCTTTCTCCAGTAATATCAGATAACAGATCACTCGTCTGTCAGATAAGTTAAACTCTACTCATCTGATATCTTATATAAGCATGGTTATAAATCGTATGTCTAGAAACGCGCTTTTATAAGTAACAGATTAGTATCGATTGAGTTTCCCGCCCATCTGACATTAAAATATTAAAATTGAAATCCGTAACTCTCATTCACACGATTTAAAACTGTCAGATTAGATCAACGTTTCAGATTAATCACGATAACCAAAATCAAAGGAAACCTATAAAGTCCGATCTGAACAGTACAGTCGTCTTACGCACTCAAACACTCTCAAATTCTCTAACTCTCAAGCTCTCCTGTTTCGAAAGTTTATTGCTTTTGCAGAATTCTACTCACTAATCTCAGAAATGGAAAAGATTATTGATGGAAGATACCTAAGCTACAGCAAATTTCACTTTTCGGGTACTGATCTGATGCGCTCACTTCTGAAGAAAATCAAAGAGGCATCACTTGTTCCTGTTCTTGAAGCACATGAAGATAGGGTTTATCTAGAAGATGTTTATCACTTCTACAAGACCAGGGAATTCTCCAAAAATGACACTGTTATGACGGCTGTCATTGGTGGTAAGAAAATTGCAATCTCTGATGCTGTCCTTAGTGAAGTTTACAAGTTAGCAGATAAGGGAGGAGATGTGACCAGTTTAGGGTCAGAAAAAGAGGATGAATTTTGGGCAATTTGTGCGAAAGAGGGAGAAGAGATGACTGGAACTCTGATGAAAACTCAATTAAAAGATGAGTATCAGAGGTTCGCAGACATCATTGCGAAGGTACTGGAAAGCTACACGAGCTCTTTGGATGGGTTACCCAGGAGGAGGTACTACACCATGGTTTGCATATACTATGGACTGAAAGTTAACTGGGCTGCTCACGTCTATGAGCTGCTGAGTGATAAGAGGACTTCTCATGCCATTTTACTCAGTAATCTGTTTGCATCCCTGCAATGTCCTATGGCTGGTGGAAAGACCACTCACAGTAGCAAGGAGTTCAAATTGTATGAACCAGTTAGAATAGTAGTGGCTGCACCCAAAAGAAAGGCCTCTACTAAGTCTAAGAAGGCCCCTTCTAAGAAAAGCAAGAAGGAGGGTCAGACAAGCAAGTCTGCTGATCAAGCAGCAAGCTCTACTGTTGAAGCTGGATCAACAGAAGCTGAGATTGAAGTCCCTGAGAAAGTAATAGAAGACTTCACTGCTGAGCTTGAAAAGATGGATACAGGTTCCTCACTTGAAAAAACAGAGTCTGATGAAGAAGTCCCACTTCAAAGACTGAAAAGATTAAGGACCAGAAGTGAGGCAAGGGGACCTCCTGCTGTCAACCCCCCTGCCAAAAGAATTGCCAAATCAAAGGTCAAGAGAAAGGTCACTTTCTCTGAAGAGCCAGTTGCAACAGTAAGAGAAACAACAACATCAGCAGACAGGCCATTAGTTGTTGAAGAGCCTGCTGATAAGCCTACTGAAAAAGTTGTCTCTACTGTCGGAGTGTCTACAGAAGACTCATCTACTGCACTATCTGCTGAAGTTGAAGAAGCACAGCAGACTAGTTCAACACATGAAAAAGATGCACTCTTATTGCATCCTACTCCTGTTGCTACAACCCCTCTTCAAGTAGTTGAAAGTCCTGAATCAAGGAGAAGACGGACTGGTAAAATTGCAACATACCTAACTGCTGCTGAAAAGAAAAGACAAGATGCTGCTGAAAAGCTAAGGAAAGCTGCAGAAAAGGCAGAAGAAGATAGGCTGAAAAGCCTAGAGTTAAAAAGGCTGGAAGAAGAAGCCAGCAAGATGACTCAAGAGCAAAGGGACGCTATTGAGAAAGCAGAGTTGGATGCTGCTATTGAAGCAAGCACCAAGGATGCACATGGACCAAAGCATACTGGTGGAATAGTTATTGGTGAACAAAGAGATCCTAACAAACCAATACCAGCTATGCCTGCACCAAAGATAATGCCAAAAAGAAGAGAAGAGATTAGATTGTCTTTGGAGATTGTCAGGGATGACCCTGCCATCTTTGAAGAATTCCTTAAAAGGTTAGATGCTGAAGGTGCAAGAATCAACCGTCTGACGTTATTCAATGCTGAAAAGATCAGATACAACAGATGGAGAGAATTCAAACTGACAAAGAGTCCAGCTGAAATGGCCAAGTGGAAAGCCTTCACTGCTGAAGAAGCCTGGGTGTTGAAGTGGCTTGAGACTGGATCCTTAATTCAAGCACTTGATTCAGAATCCTTTCTGGACAGGTTAAGATTGAGAATAAGCCACATAGTCAAGGCTGAAGCAAAGAAGATCTTTGAGTCTGTTCCTGAGGATTATGATGAATCAGAAGACCTCAAGGAAAGATCAATCAAGCTGGCTATTGCTCAAGCAATGGAGCTTTGGGCAAAGAAGTCTAGGAAGCTGAAGGGACAACCCAGCTCATTGGTCCCTCTTCCTAACATCAAGCACATTGTCTATGGTCCAAACATCAAACCATTTGAAGAGCTACCTGAGGAACCATACTCACCTTTAATTCCTCTTGACAATTTTACATGGATTTCTCACAGGTCTGCTGTAGATAATGAAGGTTTGATGAAAACAGTTGAGACTGTTAAGAAGATCAAGTCCCCTGCTGACAAAGAAAAAGAAGAATCTTATGATCAACAAAAGAACAAAGAGGGTACATCTGACCCATCTGATCAGAACAAAGACAAGGGTGACAAGTCTGACACAGCTGATGAGTCAAAGAAAGGGGAAATTACTTCAGCTGATCAGATCAAAGAAAAGGAGGCTGCTGTTGAAAAAGATGATCAGACTAAGGAGAAGGAAAGCACTCCTAGTCATGCTGATAAGGCCAAGGAAGCTGAATCTATTTCTGGTCCAGCAGATCAGTCTCTTGAACTGATAATTCAAGCAGCAGAGCAACTTAGTGGAGAAACACCTCTTGCTCTACCTCCTACTCTAACAGATATTCCTTCCACTTCTCAGGCTGCACAAACATCCTTGTTGGATTCCATTCAGCAAATGATATCAAACTCATTGAAGGAAATGCAGGAGAAGTTAACTGCTGATGTGTTGGCTGCTGTAAGTCAACCCACTCAAAAAGCTGCTGCTGTCCCAACTTATCTGATTGAGGAGACTGCTCAAAATGTTCAATCTATATGTCAAGAGATGGATGTACTCAGGAAAAGGACTCAAAGCACAGCTGCTGGTTGGAGGGATATCACAGAAACTGTTGAGATGGCCATCAAAGCAGAAGATGAAACATTGGTAAATATGGGCAAAGATTTCAAATCCTCTGCTGATATGGTACTTGCAACCCAATTTCAGTTGGGTGAACAAGGTGAAGCTGTTCTCAACAAAATGAATGCTATGGAAGCTAACCAATCAACCCTTGCTGCTCAAGTTAATATTATCAAAATCAATCAGCTAAGGCAAGGAGCTCAGATGGATGCTCTAGAAGAAAACATCAAGCTTCTTTGTGACTCACTTCAGATCACTCCTATCCTACCAAGTTATCCAATCATCCCTGCTGATGATGACAAAAAGGGGGAAGATTGTGAGGAGCAAGCAACTGAAACTGACAAAAAGGAAGGAACTGAAGCTGAAGCTCCAAGTAGTTCTGCTGATAAGACTGATCAGACTGATCAAAACATTGAAGGAACAAGCAGACTAACGGAAGAAAAGATCACAGAAGAAGAAGAAGCTGACAATGCTGAAACTGAAGCAAAAGCTAAGTCTGATAAAGAGATAGCTGCTGCCAAAGACTCAGCTGAAGAACAGCTTGATCCTGATGTTAAGTACAAGAAGATAGAGCTGCTGAGGAAAAGATTCTGTGAAGAATTGGAAGCTGAAACTTCCAAACTGTCTGATGAAGAATCTGAAAAAGAAAACAAGGAAGCTGAAAAAGAAAAGAAAGAAGAAGCTGAAGAAGAGAAGAAAGATTCAGAAGAAGAGAAGAAGGAAGAAGACTAGTTTAGGCTAGACTTTTCCTTTATCTTAAAAATACTTGTAATATTTTAAAGTACTTTGCACTTTTCATCTTTCAACACTTGTAATATGTAATCAGTTCAATTATCTATAAAATTGCAAGTTTGAATCCAACACACTATTTCTATCTCAGAAATTTTTGAGGATCAAAACTTTAGTTTAGGTACAGGTACTTAGCTGGAGTTTTGTCATCATCAAAAAGGGGGAAATTGTTGGATGAAGATGAAGTTGAAGAGCAAAGAAGAAAAGTAATTAAGGGAAGGTTTTGATGATTTCCAAAACATCATAATCAGCTAAGTATGGAAAGCTTAGCTCCCTTAGAAGAACCTTGAACAAACAAAGAAGATATCAGAAGAGTTCAAAGTTCAAAGACCAGAAGACTAGTGATCTCATGCTGAAACAGCGAACAGAAAGGTAGGTCATCAGCCGAGTCAAATCAGATTAGTTCAGTATTTGATCAGCAGAGTGCCTATCAGATGAGTTGCTTCGATCAGCAAAGTAGAAGAGATCAAGAGTTCAGTCCAACGGTAATAAATGCACTTGGAGTAATAAATGCTGTAAGAGAAGGGTAGTAATGGCAAATGATTGAAGAAAAGCTCGTATCAGTAGAGTGCATTTAATGCTGCTGCAGGAAAGTACAGCAGAAAAAGTACTGTAGCAGGTTGCCGTTTTTTATTCTGGCAAAGGCTATGGATTTGATGATGTGATTTGCTTCAACGGTCATAAATTCAAATCCAAGTATAAATAGAGCTGATTTTCAACGAGCGAGACACACAACAACAATCAGAGATTTCGTTTTTGAAGCAAAATTCATCTAAGTCTCAAAAGCTCAAAACAGCTCACTCGTCTGGTGGAAGTCATCTGTTGACAGAAACCCAGTTGAAGAAAACAGAAAATTACGATCTGAGTGATCTTGTAATAGCTAAGTGTTGTGAGAAGTTGTGATCCATCTTTGTGAGTGATCAAACTTCAGAGAGTAGAATTTCTTAGTGATTTTCTATTGCGAGCTTATAGCCTTTTCATTAGTTGTCTAGGTATAAGTGGAGAAATATTGTAATCTGTGTGATTATAGTATAACCCAGAATCTAAGTGATCTGGAAGAGTGGACTAAAGGATTTCTATCCATATAACCACTATAAAAATTCTTTGTGTTGATTGCATTTAAGTTTTTCTTGCATATTTTAAAGATTGCATATTTAAACACTTTGAATTATTAAAAGATTTTATAAGGAGTTTCAAAACTGGGGATAAAATCTTTTTAAGGACTTAGTCTACTTGTGAAAAACACTTTCAAACAATCCGCTGCAAGTAAACTCTTGAGAAAACTATTCTGTTGAAAAACAGCTAAGTATTTATAAGAAGAGTGGTCACTCTGCTGTTCTAGACTTGTTCTTGATCAGCGAAGTTATCTTACTGTTCTTCATCAGCTTAGTCTGCTGATAGAAGACTGAAAAGTTTTTAAGTTCAAAAATTTTCAGAGGTCTATTCACCCCCCCCCCCTCTAGACCTCATCTGACCACTTGGGACCAACACTTCAACTGGGTTTCTGTCAACAGATGACTTCTACCAGACGAGTGAGCTGTTCGAGCTTCTTGAGACTTAGAATAATTTCTGCTTCGAATGCGAAATCTCAGATGTTGTTGTTTTTTTTTTTTTTCTCACTTCGAAATCAGCTCTATTTATACTAGGATTTGAAAATATGACCGTTGAAGGAAATCAAATCTCAAATCCATAGCCTTAGCCCAATTTCAGAACGGCTAGCTGCTACAGTCCTTTTTCTGCTGTACTTTCCTGTAGCAGCATTAAATGCACTCTGCTGATCCGAGAGTTAATTCCAATCATTTGCCATTACTACCCTTCTCTTCCAGCATTTATTACACCCGGTGCATTTAGTACCGTTGGACTTCTCTCATGATCACTTCTACTCTGCTGATCAGAGCAACTCTGCTGATAGATACTCTGCTGATCAAATACTGAACTAATCTGATTTGAGTCAGCTGATGACCTACCCTTCTGTTCGCTGTTTCAGCATGAGATCACTAGTCTTCTGGGCTTTGAACTTTGAACTCTTCTGATGTCTTCTTTTACTTGTTCAAAATTTTTCTAAAGGAACTAAGCTTCCATACTTAGCTGATTATGATGTTTTGGAAATCATCAAAACCTTCCATTCAATACTTATCTTCTTTGCACTTCATCTTCATCTTCATCCAACAAAACGCCCAACTTTGTCCAGATTGAACAGCTTTATTTCTTCGGCTGTCATCTCTGTTAAGTCTTTTTCCACCACTATATCAGCATCATCAACCGTGATAGTCTTGGTGAATTTGAATGGACCTTTGATGATACATGTATACATGTTGTCATTGTAGGCAGCCAGGAAAATCTCCATTCTGATTTTCCAATCTTCAAAGCTCATACCAGCTATGTGGGGAACATGGCTGATACAATCCATTTTTCAAAAATTTTAATTTTTCAAAATTATGCTCTTTTGAAAAAGTTTGAAAACCTTTGAAAAACACTCGGATCAAGCTCGTTGATCAGCCAGCTGATTCTATGAACCACCTGCTCTGATACCACTTGTTGGTCCTAAGTGGTCAGATGAGGTCTAGAGGGGGGGGGGTGTGAATAGACCTCTAAACTTTTTGACAATTTTAACTTTAAAACATTCGTTTTAACTTAAACAAACTAAGCTGTTATCGAACAGTAATTTACAAGGCTGATCGCGAACAAATCTTTGAAGAGCTTTGTTGACCACTAATCTGATAATCACTTAGCTGATTTTTGCTAAAATCAGTTTTAATACTAGAGTACTTGTAGCGGATTTACAAAGTGTTTTTCACAAGTAAACTTAGTAGTTTGAAAATTTTATCCCCAGTTTTGTAAACTCCTTTAAACTCTTTTCAAACAGTTTTGAATGTGTTTTATGCAATCTGAAAATATGCAAGTTGAAAGCAAATGTAAAAACACAAGTAATTTTTATAGTGGTTATATGGATTTAAATATCCTTTAATCCACTCTTCCAAGTCACGAATATCTTGGGTTATACTAAGAACACAAAGTAATTAGTACACTCCACTTACGCCAAAACAACAAATGAACCAGGCCGTAAGCTCGCAATAGGAAATCACTAAGAAAACCTATCCTCTGAAGCTAGATCACTCACAAAGATAGATCTACACTTCTCACAACACTCAAACAGTTTTTCACTCAGAAAATGTGTTTGTCTTTTATCTTCAACTTCGGCTTCAGTCAACAAATGATAGAGCTGATGAGTGAGCTGTTCTTGAGACTTAAGGGATTTTGCTTCGGATTTCTTCTCAGAGATTGTGTTGTTGTTCTTCTCTTTGTCTCTACAGCTATTTATACTCGTAGGTTTGAAAAATGTCCGTTGAAGTGAGACAGAATTCAAAAACCTCGGGTACTGGTCCTTAATTTCCACTAACGGCTCTCTGCACAGTATCCGTACTGTCAACAGTACTTTTCTGCAGGCAGCATTAAATGCACCAAGCTGATGCGAAGTCTTCCTTCAATCATTTGTCTTTAATAACCTTGTACTTCAGCATTTATTACTTCTAGGGGCATTTATTACCGTTGGGACGACTTCTTGATCCTTTCCACTTGGCTGATCGAAAGTGCAAGTCTGATGATGAACTAAGCTGATCCCAAACTTGAACAAATCTGATTTGAGTCGGCTGATCTTAATCAGTCTGATTTCTTTCCTTCAGCAGATTAGTAGTCTTCTGGACCTTGAATATTTGACTCGTCTGATGTCTTCTTACTTAGTCAAAATTCTTCTAAGGGATTTTTACAATTAAGCTTTCCACACTTAGCTAAACTTTAGGTTTTGGAAATCAACAAAACCACCCTTTACAAATTATCTTCAGTGCCTTCATCTTCATATCTATCCAACATGTTTCACTTTGGTCAGTACTATAGCAATTCTCAACTCAACTCTCACTTTTGTTTCTGAATTTAATTATATCCAGAAGCTGATGAGAGATTAGAAGTTGATCTGAGACAGTTCAAAAGATTTTCCCTGCATGAACTACAAGATGCATCCGATAATTTTAGCAATAAAAACATTATTGACAGAGGTGGATTTGGTGGAGTTTACAAAGTTCGTTTAGCCGATGGTTCTTTAGTGCCAGTTAAAAGACTAAAAGAAGAACCTATTCAAGTTGGAAAGTCATATTTCCCAAAAACCATAGATGTAGCCAGCATTACTTAGCATATGAATTTACTTTGGTTATATGGCATTTGCATGACTCGGACAGAGATGATACTCGTTTATCCTTATATGTCTAATGGAAATGTTGCATCTTGCGAGGTAAAAGCTTAAATATCTTTTTCATGCATATCTAGATATATATGAGTCTGATTGTTAGTTCGGATATTCTGCTCATTATTTGACATGAAGGATTAATTACACGATATACTTGTCATGTTTGAATTCATTTCTTATGAGCTTGGTGATGCATTATTGCAGAGCGACCTGAATCACAACCCCCACTTGATTGGCCAAAAAGGGAACGGATAGCTCTGGGGTCCACAAAAGGACTTGCTTATTTGCACCATCAATGTGACCGTAAAATCATTCTTCGTGATGTCAAAGCTGCTAATATATTTTTGGATAAAGACTTTGAAGCATTTATTGGTGTTTTTGGGTTGGCTAAACTCATGGACCACAAGGACACGCATGTGCCACAACTTTATGTGGAACAGTTGGTCATATAGCTCCCGTGTACCTTTCTACTGGTAACTATTCAGAAAAAATGGACGTTTTTTGTTACGGGGTCATGCTTCTTGAGCTCATTACTGGGCAGAGAGCTTATGATCTCACTCGTCTTGCCAATGATGATGATTTCATGTTACTCGTTTGGGTAAGCATTATCTTTTCGCACATGCTCTCAATTTGTTTTCATATGTCAGAATGCTTTACATTAACATGCATTGATTTCTTCTTATAATTCCAGGTGAAGGGACTTCTCAAGGTGAAAAAGTTGGAAACATTGGTTGCCCTGATTTACGAGGTAATTACATTGATGAAGAAGTGGAGCAGTTAATCCAATTAGCTCTACTCTGCACACAAGGCTCTCCAACCGAACGTCCCAAGATGTTGGAAGTGGTTAGGATGCTCAAAGGTTATGGCTTGGTTGAAAGGTGGGAGGAGTGGAAGATGACAGAAATGTTCATGCAAGAGTTCAATCACAGTTACCAACCTAACACCCAATGCCGGCCCAGCCCATAGGCAACTTGGGTTTTTGCCTAGGGCCCCCAATCTCTTAGGGCCCCTTCCCCCAGCCTGCTATATTAATTGTTAATGGTCCAACTCGTTGTTGGTTTTTGTTTCTATAAATTGAGCCCAATTGCCCAACTAATTTCTAAGCCCTTATCCAACATAATAAAAAAAACAAAAAAACAAAAAAAAAAAATTAGAATATAGCATCTAGAGCAGAGCCGTTTCTTTTCCATTAATACTTACTGCCCAAAAGAAAAAATTACCAATTTATTAATTCTATAAATATATATATGCTTCTTAGATTCGTGATCTTCTTCAACACTATTTCTCTAATATTCTTCTCATCTTCTTCCTCTCTTTCTTATTATTTTGGTTTTGTGTCCTAAAATTGAAATAGTAATCTTTTTTCAAACTAAAATCAGTTTTGAACACCTTTAATTGGGAATTGCTGAATTGGGATAATTTTTTCTACAAAGGTATTTAAAAGCATATAATAGTGGGTTTATACTATTTTTGTCTATTTCAAATTTACATTTAGATTTTCTTTATGTTGCTTAGTTTTTCCTTACTGAATCGATGAGAAAAATTTATTATGACACAAAAAATATTAAGTGACTTGACTATTTTGTCTATAGAAGAAGATATGATAGAAGAATTAGAATATGAAGATTTAATAAACACTTTTGCGTCTAAAAGAACAAGAAAAAAATTACATAAAGGACCCCGATTTTTTATTTCGCCTAGGGCCCCCAGAACCCTTGGACCGGCCCTGCTAACACCGATTGGATAATTATCGAGTCCATGTCTAATATCCGACCCGATGAATCCGGACCAAGATGATATTGAACACAACTGATCAATTATGGGTGCATATTTGATTAATAATTTTCTATCTTCGTATATATATGTCTTTGTTTTGTTGTTATTTTAGGTATATAGCTCCTAAAATATATATGGATAACCTCCCTCCTTCAATTGGAGATGACCTTACCTACGAACCAAAAATGTTCATGACTTAGCTAAGTACTTAATGTTTATTTGATTAGAGAAGCAATCTCTAAAGAATATCAAGACATGCATAACCTCATACTTCATGGAAATCTTTTCATGAAAAATAAGTGTGGTCAAAAACTGGTGAAATCGATGAAAATGGCTGAAATCAATTAGAAGAATATATGAAATCAAAGAAAACATGTGAAATCGATGAATGTCCGGGTGAATTGATAAACACTGGTGAAGTTGGTTAAAAAATTGATGAAAACGGTAAAAAAAAAAAAAAATTATGTGAAATCTTAAATACATTTGAAATCGATAAAAAAAAAAGATGGGGTGAAATTTGGGGAAAATGGATGAAAACGGGTCAAATCGATAAAAATAAAGGTAAAATTGGAGAAAATATGTGAATTCAAAGAAAATTGATTCGAGTTGAATTTGTAAGAAAAATGATTAAACTAGTGAAATCCATTAAAAATGTGTAAACCTAGTGGAGAAAATGGTATCAGTAAAAACAACGTAAAGTCGATAAAAATATATTTAAAAAATTCAGGTAATAACATGTGAATCAGTGAAAAAAATAAAAAATAAAAATAGGTAAGTACGTGTTAAAATGGTAAAAACGAGTGAAATTAGTTAAAAAAAGAGTTTAACTGGAGAAATCGGTAGAAAATGGTTTAACAGAAAAAAAAAAAAAAAAAAAAAAAAAAAAAGAAATCGACCAAAATTTTGAAAAATATTATAATTGATTAAAAAAATGGGTAAATCACTAAAATTATAATAGGGTAAATTACGGATATCCCATTGATGTAAGGCCTAACTACAAAAAAAGAAAAACATCACGTATTGGGTATTACAAAAATTTCCCTCACGTTTGTGCCTTCTTACAATTAACCCCTTGCCCCTAACATGTTCCGATCTTTCCCTTCAAAGGTATTTGAAGTGTTTATAATATCTTATAAATTACAAGATTTGGGTGCCAATTGTTATATCTTGAATTATAAAAATGATAATCATATATTTACTCTCAAAATAATAGATATAATTTGTAATTGCCCATAAATTTCAATAAATGTTGCATTTATTTTTACATATTTACTAATTTAATTTCTATGATAATAAATTAAATTAAATTTTAATAATAAAAAATTTATAAATTTAAAATTATATTTACACTAATTATATAAATAGTATTTTTATTTTATTAATAAATATTGAATTTATAATACAATATAAACTTTATTAAAATGAAATATTTGATTCATAATACAATATAAATTTTATTTAACTTATTAATATATAATAAAACCATTTAAATAAATATGTAAACAAATTGTTTATATTTATTTATTTATTATATAATTTAAAGTGTTAATAAACATTTTATTTTTTGTTGCATTATTTATATAGAAACTTATGGTCAATTATACAATTTATAAATTATTTTGATAGTAAATATATAATATTAACTTTTATAATCTATAAGATATAACAATTAGCACTTAAGTTTTAACATTAATAAGATATTAAACATTATAAATTACACTCAAGGGAAAAATTGGAACATTTTAGGGGGGCAAGTAGTTAATTGTAAGAAAGTGACAAACTTGAGGGAGATCTTTGTAATACCAAATACGAGAAGGGCATTTTTGTAATTAGACCTTATCTAAGTGGGGTATCCGTAATTTATCCAGAAAAATATAAACCGGTAAAAAATTAAATAGTAAGAACATATGAATCTATGAAAATTTGAATGCAATTGGTAAAGAAACTGATGAAAATGGATAAAATCAGTGGAAATGGATAGAATCAGGAAAAAAAAACTTAAAGTCGGTGAAAACATGTTTAATCAATTAAATATCTAGGTTAATAAAGTCAAATAGGTGAAAACGGGTGAAAATCTAACTGACAAAACAACGTGAAATTGGTGAAAAAAATGATTTAAATTTCAAAAAATATTGATGAAAAACGGAAAAATAATAAAAAATATTATATTCGATAAAAGAAAAAAACAGAAAACTCGTTAAATAAATATATTAAATGGGGTAAAAAAATTAAACAGTAAAAACATATGAATCGATGAAACTTCGAGTGAAAGTGGTGAATACTGGTGAAGTTGGTGAAAAAATTGGTGAAACCTATAAGAAATAATGTTCATGAAATCGATAAAAGTTCGAGTGAAATTTTTGAAGAAACAGATGAGACATGTCTCATCGGTAAATAACGGATAAATTTGACATGAAAACTACTATGATGGAATGAACTAAAAATGATCTTATAATCTTATTTTAGAACAAATTTAATAAGATGTCATGACTAAATCAGTCATTATTTTATATTTTATTAAGATTATTTAAAGTCAATTTTTTTAAACAATATTACAATAATAATTAATAAAAATAAATTGAATATTAACAAAAATATATAGTATTTTATGGTATAAAAATAATTAATTTTATTCTAATGTATGAAAAATAACCCATAAAATTAAAACTACTTGTACGTTCAACTTTCTTGTAGCGTAGAAAGTGTCAACATTAAGGGGTTTTCGGAGCTGCTTCTTTCCAAATACTTAATTACTTTAGAAAGGTCAACTCCCACAACTTCTCCTTTTCTTCCCTCAACTCTTAAGTCAAGTCTTCTACGAAAACAAAAATATAGTATGTTTTTGAAGTGGAATGAATTGATTTCATTTATATTTTATACATGTCGAGGGTGTACGACAATTGGGAAAGGCTTGTTGAAGCCACTCTCAAGAGAGAACTCCTTCGGGAAATCGCTCTTTGTCCCAGCTTAAGCAGCTCAAGTTCCATTGATCTGCGTTCAAGTTTGGATTCTCTTGATTTCAATGGTACGTAATTTTAATTCAAAACTCAGGGGTCCTTTCTTGAAATGAATGGTTGTGGATTGAGTTTATTGTGGGTTTTATTTATTCGATCAAATAAGTCTTTGTGGTTTAAAGATGGGGAATTTAACTTTAGCTAAATGCAAAAGTAGTCCCCGTCAGGGGCAGACCTAGAGGGTTTTGGTTTGGGGGGGGAGGGGGAGGGGGCGGGGAGATTTTTTTAATAGCAAATTCGATAGTTTTATGTTATATTGATAAAATGGCAACTAACTAAGAATAAGTAATGTTGTATATTTATCTAATAAAAGCCGAAGAAATATACTAGAATTTTCTTTACTGAGCCATATTCAACAAATTAAATAGTTCAAGATATTGAGTAATATTATATCACATAAACATTTTTACCACATAAATTCAGTTATGTGAAATAGAAATGCTATAAGTACCAAAATTAATATTAAACTTTTTTTTTACTGCAGTGCATTTTACAAAATCAAATGTTTAATGTTAATACATATGACCATATTAATATTTATATATTGATCCATATATTAATAATCTAGATGAAAGAAAGAAGAATAGCTTATAAGTTATAACTAAAATAAGAAAGAAAATTGCATAACAAGGCATATGTTAATGCATTCACCATCCCAACCACTGTTCAAGAATAAGAAAGAAAATTACGATCCTGATTGCATAACCATCCCCTGCTCATTACCGAAGAAGGAAGCCACATGTACATTTCTTTGATGATCCTGGTTAGTTGATCGATTATAAAATGTCATCATATATACAAAAATAATAGTATAGTAATTCTCAACTCAACTCAACTCTCACTTTTGTTTCTGAATTTAATTGTATTCAGAAGTTGATCTGAGACGGTTCAAAAGATTTTCCCTGCGTGAACTACAAGTTGCATCCGATAATTTTAGCAATAAAAACATTCTTGGCAGAGATGTATTTGGTGAAGTTTACAAAGGCCGTTTAGCTGATGGTTCTTTAGTGGCAGTTAAAAGACTAAAAGACTATGATGTGAAGCAATATTTCCAAACAACCATAGAAATAGCAAGCTTGACTGAACATGCGAATTTACTTTGGTTACTTGGCATTTGCATGACTCCGACAGAGATGTTGCTCGTTTATCCTTATATGTCTAATGGAAGTGTTGCATCTTGCTTAAGAGGTAAAAGCTTAAATATATTTTCATGCATATCTAGATATATATGAGTCGAGATTGTTAGTTTGGATATTCTGCTCATTATTTCACATGAAGGATTAATTTACACGATATACGTGTCATGTTTGAATTCATCTCTTATGAGTTTGTTGATGCATTATTGCAGAGCGACCTGAATCACAACCTCCACTTGATTGGCCAAAAAGGAAACGGATAGCTCTAGGGTCTGCAATGGGACTTGCTTATTTGCACCATCATTGTGACCGTAAAATCATTCATCATGATGTCAAGGCTGCTAATATATTTTTGGATGAACACTATGAAGCATTTATTGGTGGCTTTGGGGTGGCTAAACTCATGGACCACAAGGAAACTCATGTGAACACAACAGTACTTGGAACAATTGGTCATATAGCTCCCGAATACCTTTCTATTGGTAACTGTTCGGAGAAAACAGATGTTTTTGGTTATGGGGTCATGCTTCTTGAGCTCATTACTGGGCAGAGAGCTTTCGATCTCGCTCGTCTTGCCAATGATGATGATGTCATGTTATTTGATTGGGTAAGCATTATCTCTTCACACATGCTCTCGATCCGTTTTCATATGTCAGAATGCTTCACGATAACATGCATTAATTCCTCCTTATAATTCCAGGTGAAGGGACTTCTCGAGGAGAAAAATTTGGAAATATTGGTTGACCCTGATTTACGAGGTAATTACATAGATGAAGAAGTGGAGCAGTTAATCCTTTTATCTCTACTCTGCACACAAGGCTTTCCAACCGAACGTCCCAAGATGTCGGAAGTGGTTAGGATGCTCGAAGGTGATGGCTTGGCTGAAAGATGGGAGTTGTTGTCGAGTATATACTACTTGGTCGAGTGTGGATTGTGGTATTTAAAACCATACACATTGGGGGTTTTTGGGAGTTAAAATAACACGAGTTTTTTGGGAGTTATACAAACAAATCATAGTTGGTGTTTTTGTCTTTTGCTCTATTTAACAAATGGCTTTGATGAATTGATATATCTTAAGTAACATAATATGTTCAGTTAAATAATGAAAATATATTAATATATACCAAAACTCATAACTCTATAAAATATTACGGTAGATTGCTTTAATACAATATGACTCAATTGTATTTACCAAATGTATTTTTAATATGGCCTTCAATTCGGATTCAATCTAATCCACCTTAATCCCATACAACCTACCAAACGGCCCGTATATATATTTAAGCGAATCATTCTCAAAAATCTAATTCTGTTAATTTCCCTGATCCAACAAATTGAACGCTCCCAAAATCATAAAAATTTAAGATTGAGTGGCTTCTATTAATATAATGTAATGGTCCTCCTTATCTATAATATTTTACAAAGTTTTCTTTCTTTTCTTTAGGCACATTAATTTCCCCTATATGTTCTATTTATATTGGGTGGGATTTGGATAGGATCTAGTCTTGTTCGATTTTAAATCACCAATTTCATTAGATTTTACTCCAATTGGTAGAATATCGGAATAAAATACGATCTAATAAGATATCCACTTTCAAAATTCTCATTAATATATTTTTTTCAACAAATATGTTTTCGTTACATAATTAATGGGTTAATTCTCATTTATTCCGTTAGATAAACATAAGTTTCAATTTAACTTGTTATAATTTAAAAAATAGTAATTTATCCTACTGTGAAAATTTTAATGGATTGAATTGGGGGTGGCAAATGGATCACCCGGATCGGATCCGGATCGGATCCTTGTGGATCGGATCTCAAATGGATCCATAATGATGGATCCATTTAGGATCATATCCAAACCGGATCCGGGTGAGAAAATTTCGGATCCACCATGGATCCGAATAGATCCATGACGGATCCACAGTGGATCCGTCATGGATCCGTCATGAATTTCAGTCAATTTTTGGATATTACAATTTTGACCCTAAATTTTTGAAAAATCAAGAATTACAATTCAGTCCAGTATTTTAAAAAAATTGAAAATTTCCAATCCGGACACTGATTTCTAGGAACAAAATTTGCACTTTTGGTCCCTCAATTTTTGGATATTGCAATTTTGACCCTAAATTTTTTGAAAAATCAAGAATTGCAAATCAGTCCAGTATTTTAAGAAAATTGAAAATTTCAATTCGGCCCCTGATTTCAGAAATCCAAATTTGCACTTTTGATCCCTCAATTTTTGGATATTGAAATTTTGACCCTAAATTTTTTGAAAAATCAAGAATTGCAATTCAGTCCAGTATTTTAAGAAAATTGAAATTTCCAATCCGGACCCTGATTTTCAGGAACAAAATTTGCACTTTTGGTCCCTCAATTTTTGGATATTGCAAATTTGACCCTAAATTTTTGAAAAATCAAGAATTGCAATTCAGTCCACTATTTTAAGAAAATTGAAAATTTCCAATCCGGACCCTGATTTTTAGGAACAAAATTTGCACTCTTGGTCCCTCAATTTTTGGATATTGCAATTTTGACCCTAAATTTTTTGAAAAATCAAGAATTGCAATTCAGCCCAGTATTTTAAGAAAATTGAAAATTTCAATTCGGCCCCTGATTTCAGAAATCCAAATTTGCACTTTTGGTCCCTCAATTTTTGGAAATTACAATTTGGTCCCTAAAATTTTGAAAAATCTAGAATTACGATTCAGTGTATTTCTGAAGATTAAAATTTTCATTTCGGCCCCTGATTTTCAGAAATTCAAAATTTCACTTTTGGTCCCTTAATTTTCAAAAATTGCAATTTGACCCTATATTTTCAAAAATTCCCAATCATGCCTTATAATTTGCTCTATGAGTTAATTCTTGTTGTTGATATCGCGATAAAATCACATAAATTGATTTGGGGCAAAATTATAATTTTTGAAAATTGAGGGACCAAAAGTGCAAATTTGGATTTCAGAAAATCTGGGCCAAATTGAAAATCTTAACTTTATGAGAATTTTGGATTGAATTGAAACTCTGGGTTTTTCGAAAATCCGAGGTCAAATGGCAATTTTTTAAAAATCAAGGGTCAAAATTGCAATATCCAAAAATTGAGGGACCAAAACTGCAAATTTTGTTCCTGAAAATCATGGTCCGGTTTGGAAATTTTCAATTTTTTTAAAATAGTGGACTGAATTGCAATTCTTGATTTTTCAAAAATTTAGGGTCAAATTTGCAATATCCAAAAATTAAGGGACCAAAAGTGCAAATTTGGATTTCTGAAATCAGGGGCCGAATTTTCAATTTTCAATTTTCTTAAAATACTGGACTGAATTGCAATTCTTGATTTTTCAAAAATTTAGGGTCAAAATTGCAATATCCAAAAATTGAGGGACCAAAAGTGCAAATTTTGTTCCTGAAAATCAGGGTCCGGATTGGAAATTTTCAATTTTCTTAAAATACTGGACTGAATTGCAATTCTTGATTTTTCAAAAAATTTAGGGTCAAAATTGCAATATCCAAAAATTGAGGGACCAAAAGTGCAAATTTGGATTTCTCAAATCAAGGGCCGAATTGAAATTTTCAATTTTCTTAAAATACTGGACTGAATTGCAATTCTTGATTTTTCAAAAATTTAGGGTCAAAATTGCAATATCCAAAAATTGAGGGACCAAAAGTGCAAATTTTGTTCCTGAAAATCAGGGTCCGGATTGGAAATTTTCAATTTTTTTAAAATACTGGACTGAATTGCAATTTGCAATTCTTGATTTTTCAAAAATTTAGGGTCAAAATTGCAATATCCAAAAATTGAGGGACCAAAAGTGCAAATTTGGATTTCTGAAATCAGGGGCCGAATTGAAATTTTCAATTTTCTTAAAATACTGGACTGAATTGCAATTCTTGATTTTTCAAAAATTTAGGGTCAAAATTGCAATATCCAAAAATTGAGGGACCAAAAGTGCAATTTTTTTTCCTAGAAATCAGTGTCCGGATTGGAAATTTGAATTTATTAAATTCTGGGTTTTTTAAAAATTTGGGGTTAAAATTGTAATTTTCAAAAATAACTATTAGAGAGAAAGGTTTTCACATTTCAATAATAATTTTTTTTTTTGGATTCAATAATGGATCCATTAGTGGATCCATTGATGGATCCATCACAATCCATTACTTGTATGTGTTGATCCAATATGAATCCAGGTTTTATGAGATCCGATCCAGATCCGATCAAAGTGAAAATTTAATGAATCTTTATGGATCGGATCCTTTGGATTTGGATCGGATCTGGATCAGATCCATGGATATGATCCATATTGCCACCCCTAGATTGAATCACCTTCTTCCATTAGAGATTGTAACTCATTAGCGGGGGTGAAAATTGTTGCCTGTAGACAAAATTACTCATCAAGGGGGTGAAAATTGTTGCCTGTAGACAAAATTACTCATCAAGGGGGTAAATTTATCCATATAAAATAATGGCGGTAATAATGTGTCACATTTAGAATTAAAAAAAAAAAAGGTAAACCGCAAGAGATCTCCTGTCCCAAATATATGTACCACTATGTGTCCCATTCTTAATAAACTGACACGTGTCCAATTCCATTTTTCTACATTATACAGGATAATTTCTCTCTTCTTCTCCAATCCTTCAATCTTATCAATAAAAAGTTCAATTTTTTTGATTTCTAAAATATGTTCTTGTTCCATTCAATTTTTTTGGAGATATTCATGTATTGCAATTAATTTTTAATAGTTACCGTGTTATTTCAAAAACGATATAATCGACTAAGAAATACTACTAATTTAGATAAAACTATGTAGTGCTGATTTTTACAGCAGCATAGATCCGTTCTCGAGTTGTAAATCTCTGTCATTAGTAGTATTTATAGATAAAACTGAAACCTAGAAACCTTTTAGACTGTAAATTAAAATTCCCAATTTCAATGCCTGTAAAATTTACAGTTAATTTGAATGCATGTAAAATTTACAGTTAATAGTTTATGTTTGTTGTTGTTCGTATATATTTTGATGAACATTAATCAAATTTCAATGGGTTGTTTTTCATTTTCATTCTGACAAACAAAGCATCAATTAGATCTAAATAATTAGTTGTTTTTCAAGTTAATTATGATGAAAACTCTCCAGAATTATGATATTTGATATGGTGGCATATGTGATTCAAGGGAATATGGAAGGTAGTGGATACAAGTGAGAACGTGGAAGAGGTTAGTGTGAAGAAAATAATCTTGTGTTATGCGAGTTAAATGTAATTGCCATGTGTCACTTATCTATGAATGTGACACAAAGTGGTACACAATATTGGGACAGAAGATCCTTAGCGGGTAAACTGATACACATAAAATTATACAATGAGGTAAATTGTCAAACATAATATAATAAGAGGGGTGTAAACTGTCACACGTATAATAACACATAAGGGGACAAATAGCATAATACATGGGAATTTTTGTCTTTTTTTTAATAAGTTGGCTACGTCAAAACATAGTATATAGAGGAGAGTAGTTTTATCAAATTATATTTTTTAAGGTTTAAAATGTCTTGAAAAGCTGTGTGAGTTTTTTTTTTTTTATATATATATATATAAAATAAAATATAGGTAAATTGAACATTACGGATATTACATAGGATAAATTTTCATTACTTATACAACTTAGTTCACATGTTCAAATTTTTTTCGTAATTCGCTTTGCTTCAATTTAAAGAAAAAAAAAATCAACTCTGAACATTTTAACAAATCTCATTGAAAAACAGTGATATTGATATTAATATTAATGTATTCACATTAATCATGTTGTTACGTAAATATGTACAGAAACGAGGCGATGAATAAAATATATAATCGCATTTTATAAACTAATGGTTAAACATGATTAATGTTTGTTATATAATGAGGCGTAATTTGGAAATTGGAGCTAAAAGTTATGATCATAGGTACACATGGACTGATTTGCGCTGTTTCTTCTTATGCTCTGAAAGTTGGACTGCAAGTATTTGGAAGCTTCTCTTGGGCTTTGCAAACTGCCTTTGGGCTTTTAGGGCAACTTTTGGGCTTTTTGCGCATTTAGCTTTTTAAATAATTGTGGTTTCCGTTACTGCCTTTTATTAAAAGAAAAGAAAAACATAATCGAATAATTTTTTTTTATTTTATCGAATTCGAATCTCGAACAAAATTGAATTGACCTATATTAATATTTGTTACAAGTATCTAAAATTAGATATCTTTCCATCGAAATAATCAAATTTCTAATCAAATAAAAAGATGTTAACTAATTGGACCGAATTATGATGAACATCCATTCCTAATGGTAGCCCTTACTAAAACCAAATACTTCTTGAACTATGAAACAGTTGTGATAACAAATGGGCCATTGAAATTAACACAATAAATTGAAGACAAAATTGGTATCCAATTGTATGGGCTTGACGAGATATAATGAAACCCATCCTGAAAATTTTAGACCACAAGCGGCCTATTTAAACTTCAGGAACCGTTCAAAACAAATTTGGTAAAAATATTTCTACCCAAAAAAAAAAAAATTTGGCAAATATACATAAAAAGCAAGAACTAGTGCCACTCATGAACAATATATTTGATAAACAATAAAGTTTGTGAGTGTTTTGCATTGTGAATAAATCCTCATTTTATTTTGTTATCGGATTGGGTTGGTCAACTCATTAAAAGTGTGATTTATTATTTGTACCGTTATTGATTAGCTAATTTTCTTTTATTTTTTAAGAAGGCTAATATTCGAAGTTGACATGTACAAACGATTTTTTTTTTTTTTTTTTTTTTTTTTTTTTTTTTATTACAACAAACTCAATGAAGCTGATTGGAGATAAAAAGCTAAGCATACAAGCTATTAGTCATTTTGGTATAAGTGGATGGGTTTTGGCCCGGTCTCACGGGTTTCGCGAGATCGAGTCAAAACCCTTTCAAATAAGTTTTCGTCAAATCCATAAAACCTTCAAAAATCTATTAAGAAACTCACAATCAAACTCTTCGAACCTATAAAATATTGATTTGACACCTATCACATATTTTTTCCTCCAAATCATACTAAAAAAGACATTGATGCAGGAAGATTTTAAAAGAGTATCAAAGATGAGATTTGCAAAATATTTTTGTTATTAGTTATTTTGTTTCTAGAAAAGTCGTCATTGTTATTTTTAACTTATTTTGTTTCCTCTAGGAGTTTTATCTATTTTTAGTTAGTTAATCTGTTTTAGCTATAAAAGTCCGGCATGTGGACTTATTTCAGATGGTTGTTTATTAATATTAAAAAAAATAGGAGAGATTTTTCTCTCTCGGGTTTTTACCCATATTTGGGTTCATTTTTATGCATTTCAAATTTGCAGATTTATGATGAAAACTCTTATGTAGAATAATCATTATTCTGCCCGGCATCAGACATTGATTTGACACCTACCACCTATTTTTTTCCCTAAAACCTAACGTTCAAACCCAATCCAAGTGGAGATTTAGCCTATTCAAACCAGAAAACCCAACATCCAAAATTCATCCAAATGAAGTCTCAAAGGTTTCATTGAAGCCACCCGAACTATTTTTTTAAATCGAGATCCGTAAAATCGAATCAAAACCCATCCAAATAGACCCATGCTACTTACTTCTCGTTTTATTAGTATACTCAAACGTGAACTGTTATTTAACAACAATATAATTTTAAGGTAGGTTTTTAAAAGTCATATGACGTTGAAAATGTGTCTCTTGTTAGCATTTCTTGTTTTTGAAAAGTCATATAACTTTTTTTTTTTTTTAATTTCCCTTTCTTATTATGTAATTCAAAATCGTTGTATTCTTCATCCTTCTTCTTTTTCATTGAGTCAGTGTTCGCCTGCACGGCTACACCTACTTCCATACCGCCGTTTCTACATTCGTCTTGCCACATTTTTTATCGTAACTTTGATTGCGCCCTTGGGGTCTACCATCACTTAGTAGACCGCCATAACTGTCAAAATGTATTTTGGGTTGGATGTCAGACAAAAATATTTCATTAGTTTCAGCTATGTTTCTTTATTGACTTTTCATGCAAAGTTTTAAGTAATACTTACATAAGTGGAACTTTCGAAAAACTTTGGGCTTGTTTGTTTGACGTTTTCCAAAAAATTTTCGTATTTGAAAAATGCCAAACAAACAAGTTTCTTATTTTTGGAAATAAATTTTTCATCTCTTAATTTTTTCAAACTACTCTCTCAAAACCCAAACAAACAACAATTTTCTTATCTCTAAACAAACCTATACAAACTCTACTTTGATTTGACATAAAGTAATCTATCTCTTACACAATTTATCTCACAACAAACATGATTTGACATAAAGTCTTATACATCTTACACCTATAACCCAACTCTTCCAAAAAAAACTTATACCTACTTTATTTCTCAAACCACTCTCTCAAAATCAAAACAAACAACATTACGCAGATCGAGATTATTTCACAAACCTCCACTACTCTCCAAAACTACTTCCCAAACACCAAACAAACAGCCCCTTATATTTCGAAAATTTATATCCTAAAAATTAATTAGTAATTGAGAATTAATAGTCTTTTTTATTAAGAATGTTTAGGTTTTAGACTAGATCTAGTTTTTTTAATGACGCATCAAATATATTAAGTGAAAGTCACTTATTTGATTTTCATTAGAGAGACTATAAATTTTTGGTGGTGTTTTGAAATTTATCGATCTTATTGAGAAACGTACACAAATCTAAAAAGATTAAACTGTTCTCAAAGAACTGCTAATATTGCTTGTTTTAGTTTTTCAAAAGTGTGAAATACTTTTTAAAAAATTCAAACATTTTGGAAAAGACAAACTTAATATAGAAAAGGTATCACATCTCATATGTTCCCCATATAATATCACAAATACAACTCTCCTAGTCCTACCAACTCCTAATCACTTGGTTTAAAAAAAAAAATTTCTTAATTTCTAAATTGGGCACTTTTCGTCTACAATTTTATTTGACTTTGTCCGTTTGTCCCCAAGAATTGCGCGGACTGTTTCTAGTCTATAAAGCACACATTTAAATTATTGGTTAGCCCAACACATTTGAATATTACACGGTACACCCTCCGACAAATATATTATACTATATAAATCCATCCTTTTCCAAGTACTTTCCCTTTCCTTTCTACAACAACTTCAAATCATTTCCTCCCCCTACAAAAACCCATTCATCATATATACTCCAACAAGACAAAATCCCATAAAACATTTTCATCGTTCAAACAAAAAATAAAATAAAATGAGTTGTGTAAATTTTGATGGAGTTAGAACAAAGGGTCTTCGACTAAATTTGAAAAGATTCTCGGTACAAAGGCTACGCGTGAAATTCTATTATCTTTTCAATCTCTTCTGCAAATGGAGAAAATCTATGCAATTTTTGAGAAGAAATTTATCCAGGCGAAAAAGAAGCTCAACCGAAAAGGAGGTGAAGAATTTGCCTAATTATAATAATGAATATTATTATTATTATTATTCGGGGTCAAAAGCATTGCAGCATTCAAATTCGTTTTGTTCGGAAGCTATAGCGGATTGTTTGGATTTTATCAAAAGGAATTCTGTATCTATTGATGAAGAAAGAAGACCGATTCTTGGTCGATAATAGAATATTATGTTCAAATAAATTAAAGTTTTGTGTAAATATTTAGATGTCAGAATTTCATTTTTATTTCATTTTGTTGGTCGGTTTGTTTGTTCTTGTCTTTCTTGGAAATATTAACGAAACATTAAACCCAATAAATAAAAAAAGATCATGAATTGGAATGATGTTTTTCCTTATTCAATATTTTAATTTTTGTTTATTCCTTGCAGAGATCTTGTGTTTGGATTTGTGTTTTATATTGAAGTGCTTCAGAGATTTTTTTTTTTTTTTTGAGGGAAAGTGCTTCAGAGATGATAATTGATACTTTTCGTAAATTAAAAATATTATAATGAAATGGGAGAACAACTCCAATGTTTGTTGGTCACCTAACTTGATACCAATGTTTGACTAAAATAATATTTTCTTTATTGTTAATTAGTTTCCTTGGGTTAATGTTCACATCATATTCAATTAATCCACGTATAATTGAAATGTAGCATATCAATTTTGTGTAGAAATTTAAAAAATCAATTTACATCATTTCATTGAAAAGTATTACTCAACTACCTGAAAATGAGTGCGGAAAAAAAATAAAATTATCATTCTCCGTATATAATATTACAGGGGTAAAATATCACGTTTATAATGACGGGGGAGAGGCGAGGGGGGAGGGTTGATACATTGATTCATATAAAACAACACAAGGGGTAAATTATTTCATTTATTTTTAGGTACAAAATAAGTAATTTGTCAAATTATATTTTTTAAGGTTAAAAAATATCAAATAGACGGCGTAAATCCTTATAAGAATAAATTGTAGGGGTGTAAATAAAAAATTATGAACAACAAAGGTTTACATTGCCATTAACTCAAGTTTTATCGGATCATAGGAGCTCAAAAGAGTTGGAAGAATTGAAAATTGGCTCATTACCATCTCAAAAAGGCTAGTCTAGAACTCTAGATAGAGGAGTTAAGGAATTGGGCCAATTTTTCTTTATAAATAGAAATTGGGCCAATCTAGGATTGTCTTTTAGCCATTTAGCTAATCTGTGTGCCATTTCATTTGAATTTCCTCGAAGTTTGTTACACACCAATTAAACACTCGACCGAGAATTTCATTGGCCTCCAAATTTACTTCTACAATTTATGCATTTGGTTTCCTTAAAAGTGTGTAAATATTTAAGTGAATCATTCTCAAAAAATCTCACTCAGAATTTCCCTGATCCAACAACAAGTTGAACGCTTCCAAAATCATAAAAATTTCAGGTTAAGTGGCTTCTATTACATTATTTATAATTTTTTATAAAGTCGTCCTTTTTTTTTTTTTTTCTTTAGCCACATTAATTTCCACTATATGCAAAGGAGTAGCTAATAGTCTTTGAGTGGGGTGCAATGACCCCACTCAAATTTCCAACTTTCTATGAAATTATTATATATATTAGTCGCAAAAATAGTGTGTATCTCTTATAGTTTCTTTGAATGGACCCCATTCATTCAATAAAAGTAAAATTTTCATGGTAGTGGGGCTATGTTTTAATAAAAAGAAATAGTTATGGATTAGGATTTTTAAGATTAAAAAGGCAAAATTCATTTTTTAAGGACACAAGGTATGAAGTGTCTATGTTTCTACATGTGTATTATTTGATATTTTTTGTAATATATATTTTTTATACTGAAATTTTGCATAAAGAAACTTTTTTCTTTGAGAAGTTTAATTCACATTAAACAATCACGTTAGAGTTTATTCTCAAGAAATTGCCAACGTTTCAAATATTATGTTTAAAGTTAGGATTTATTCTCAATTAACTTGAATGTGAAGTCAATTGAGGCCTATAGTGTAATATATATATTTTTTAAATTTGTTTTCTTATTGATTAGTGAATTTGATTTGTAGTTGTGGGGAATTCAAATCTAATAATTGTTTTAATTTATTTTTTTATTATATAAATATTGGATAAATTTGTTATTAGAAATCCAAAATATTAGAAGACTCGATAACATCACAAGTTTTAGGTTCTATTCAAGAATATTTTTCTACTATTCGTCGCAACCAATTTTTTAAATAGAATACGTTTGAAACTAGTAATAATGATCATGGGTTACATAAACGAATTTCAAAATATAATGTAAATCAACAACAAGAAACAAGAAGATTTTATCTCCAAAAAGGCCATTGTCAACCTCGTGCTCACAATCTTTCTGAAAGAAAATGTACTATTTTACATTATAGTGATCCTACTGAAATTTTATCCTTGCTACGCCACTAACTATAGTTATTTATTTCACTTTGATTTTTTTTTCAAGCAGTTCATGGCAGTGCCGAGATCACATGACCTGCAAGTACATATTTTTAAGGACATTTGTGATCGTTAACTGTAATAGAGTTACACTTGAATCCCCCATAAAACATGCTTATATGAAAATAATAATTTAAAATAATAAAAAAATATATTTAAAATAATCTTATGAATCAAAAATCATTTAAAAAGAATTATAAAATATTAATAATAATTCACCTATTTGTATCATGAATCAAAATATAGGTTTCTTATCATTAATAATATTATTCAAACACCTTAGTAAAAATAAACTAAAATTCCTCATTTATTACAAATTAGTCAACTTTATAAAATCACTCAATAAATATAGGACGGTTGTGTAAATAAAGTATGAACGTACGCATCCACATTTCCTTTTAAAATTTTGAAAAATCCGCGTGAGCCGCAACAATTCAAAGTCTAAGATACCGGTCCTTTTCAAGTTTTCAACATACTTTAATTTTTACCTCAAATTATTGTCTCCTCTCAAAATCATCTCTATATATACTTAGAACAAGACTTTTTGATCTAAAATTATTGTCTCCTCTCAAAATCATCTCTATATATATACTTAAAACAAGACTTTTTGATCTATATCACATATAGTTTTAATTCGATCATCAAACTCAAATATGAAGGGTTTTCGGGTGAATTCAAGAAGATTAATTATTGTTCAAAGATTGCGAATCAAGTTCTTGTATTTTATCAAGCTCCTCAGCAAATTGAAGTGTTTCTCGTATAGAAAAGCTCTAAGATTAATTGGAAGGCAAAGGAAAAGACGTGTTAATGATAAGAATGTGTATTTTTACAGTGGAGTGAATAGGTCAGTTTGGCATTCATCAAACTCATTTTGTTCGGAAGCCATAGAAGATTGCTTGGATTTTATTAAGAGGAATTCTTTGTCAAAAGATGATGAATCAAAACCAATGCTCAATCAAGAATAAAAGGTCAAACTGTAAATAAATCTTTTTTAGTTATTTTTTTTTTATAATAAATAGTAACTAGTGTGTATGCCAGTTCATTTGTGGTTTTTTTTTTGGGTTCTTGGTTGGTTTGTTTCATTTTTGTAATTGATGATAATATATCATGAGATTATGAATTGGAATTGTCATTTGTTTCATGTTTTTGTTTTTCTTGGCCAAAGTTCTTGATTTGCTAGCTACCCATTTCGGTAATTTAAATTCCTTGAAGTTAAAAACAATGAAATGCATGTATCCTTAGAAATTAAAAATGGCAAAATGCACCCTGAAATTATATTTCTCTAGGCAAAATGCTTCTATACCTATTTCTCATGAGATTTAACTCGTTTCTCGTGAGATTTTCATGATCACATGATAAGAGAATATTTATCTTTATAATATAAATTTGACATTTGAAGCATTTTTTTTGTTTATCATACTTTGGCACTCGGAGTTTGGAGGTCCAAATTTAATTTCTTTTATTTTCACTGCGTCAATTTTTTTTCCCACTAGATCTTCTATTTCTTTAACATCTATATACCTAATCAAGTGTTACATTATTAATATTGGATAACAGCTAATTTTTTTTTAATAATTTTTTTTATGAAAATCAAATTAATAAAAAATTAACAAACCATTAATTAATATTCATTAATTATTTTTAGAAATTTCCTAAAAAAAATATTTCAAAAATATTTAATTAAGTTGGACAAATTTTAATAAAAATACTAATAACTCAAGCTATCATGAATTTTTATCAATTATTAAATATATAGTTTTAATAAATTAATTAACTTCAATAAGATTTCCGAATCATTTTTTGTTAATTAGTTTTCCTTTCAATTTTCTCTTTCTTTTACTATGTACTGAATAATTATTGCATTTGGATATCTATTGATTTGAGTGAATAAATGGAAGAATTGGACCTATAATATAGTACAATATAGTTTATTTTTCAGGCTAAATAAGTTGAATTTTATTATAAGTTGTTATATTAGACAAAAAAAAAAAAGGAAATATTCTTTGTTCACCTATAATTGTTTTTGTAGGAATTTTCTTCAACATAATCACTCACATTGATAGATTCGATAATAAAGTCAAATAATTACCAACAAATAAATTTGAAAAAAAGAGAATAGGAAAATGTTGACTAATAATCTTAAGAAAAATTAATGATACGAAACTTGGATTTTATAAAAGAACATATATACTTAATAATTAAATTGCTTTTAACTTATTTCTTGAAAGCCGAAGCCAGTTTTAGATATAAATTCATGATAAATTAAGGAAAATACTTATATTGATCAATCTATTCGAGATGCTATATATTACATATATTTTATAATAAAGTGTATGGATGCTAGCTAATGATTTTTTTGGCTAATTTGTTTGACATGGAAATGTGTCATAATAACATAAGTTAATTAAAATATGATATACATATATAATGTAACACTTAATTACAGGAAAATTAAAATTTTAGGACCGGATATGAAATAACAATGTTAAATTGTCATTTTTTATATCTTTTAAGTGACAATAACTAAAATATTTTCATTAAAAAAGATTTTTACAATCATATCAATGAAAAGAATATAATTGTACAAATATTGTTACTATTGACATTTAGTGAATCAATATGACAATATTTATTGTCATCCAGTTGTCATGCTAAAGGGGTGTCACTAATTATTAAGAGTGACTACTTAAAATATCATCGATTTTTTACTATAAGCTATTAGTGATAATTAAAAAAGGTTTTTATTATTATTGTACTTGTCACAATTTTTACCATAAGCTATTATTATTAGTTTTTCACTATAAGCTATTATTATTAGTTTTTGGAATTTTAAAAGAGATTGTATGCCAAGGTGTTTAAACCAAAAGAGACTTGAATAGCGAATTTATACTATTTAAGATATATATTCTCTTATCATCTGAAAATATATGAGAAATGTCAAATCTCACGAGAAATAGATGTAGGATGCATTTTACCAAGAGAATCATAATCTGAGGGTGCATTTTTTAGTTTTTAATTTTTTAGGGCACAAAATCTCCAAAATAAGTGATTTACAGGGTGGAAAATGTAATAAAGCCATGCTACATATATTTTGCAAATTTTATTTATGATGATCATACATTCTTTTATATGATAAGTTTGATCTTGCATGCGGAGTGATCTTAAATGTACTTTTTTATTTTGTCAAGATCTTGAAGATGTCTGACCCTTAATCAAGATCAAATATGGTGAATTAGAGTTAATGGCAATTTATTACTACATAATATTCATAATATTCGTAATATTCAATTTACATTTATTATGTGATTTGAAAAAGAGCCCTTTACCCCCATATAATCTCATAATAGTTTCACACCGACTCCCTAACATTTCTAAAAGTGACACTTGACCTTCCTGTATTATGATAATATGACAATATATTTATACCATGTGTTTTGATAAATATGGCAATTGTTACACAAATATTTTTCATGCTCACTCTCAATTTAGGCAAGTGAGTTACTAAATTGCTTCTTTAAACTTTTCATAGGAAGATAAAATGCTCTTTTTTTCAAATTACAGAAAGTAAATTGAATATTATACATTTCATATAGTGTCAATTGAAATTAACTCTGATGAATTATATGATGTTTTGGTGTTTGACATTCGATGTCATAATCATTTATTGGATCTATAATGTAAAAGACTTCTTTAATTGTTTGGAACCTGTAAAATGTAGTTTTCGACATCAACAATTCTAAAATAAAAATGATTCCATAATTATTTTTTAAACCAGTTATTGTAAAATTTAATTTTTATAATTAATAAAATTACTTATCTTATAATTATTTTTGCAATTGACAAACTCACTTAAATTAGACTATTGGAATACCGGGCTATAGGTTGTATGTACTACAATTGAAATATTATTTTCGCCGGCCACCTGACCTAACCCTATCGTCTAACTAAAAAAGAGAATGTATAATTTCAATTTTCAAAAGATGATTAAAGAAAGTAGGCGAGCAATTAAAATAAAATATCAGGAGTGACGAATTTCAAAGTCTATCTCAAATCCCTAGTACATGCATTTCCATTTCAAATTTCCGAATAGTTTAAGTAATGTGAAGTTGTCCCAGCCTGACAATAACAATTTATTTATAATTAGTATAGCATTAGGGGTGGCTGAATTGTTGTCCTTATTTTATTCGCCTAATCAAAGTAAATGATCTACAGGTTGTACACTGATGATATACCATATCCTCCCATGACATTTAGACCATGTGATTTATTTGACTATATTGCCCTTCTCAATCGGATCAACCACCTTGCTCTGCTCGACCTCCTCGGTTGGATCGATCGAATTGCTCTGCCCGACCTCCTCAATGGGATCGACCAACTTGCTCTATTCGACCACCTCAATTGGAAATTCGGATTGCTATGCTCGACTTCCACGATCGGATCGACCAAATTGTTCTGCTCGATCTCCTCAGATCGGATCGACTAACTTGTTCTATTCGACCTCCTCAAATCGGATTGATTAGATTGCTCTACTTGACCTCCTCAACTGGATCAATCAGATGGTTCTACTCGACTTCCTCAACTAGATTGCTCTACTAGACCTCCTCAACAAAGTCAACAATCTAGATTACATAATGAATCACTAATTGATAAATAAACTTTCCCAATTCTATGAAATGACCAACCACTCCAGGCTCCACATGTCTTTAATCAGATCGACACATATATTTTTGACTAACCCATACCTATATGGGTCATTCAATTCCTATAAATAACCATTTCTTTCCACAAAGTCAAGTACTCATTTGATCATTGCATTTAAGCATAAGAGAGCCTTTGTCAAGGACAATCCCAACGAGCCCTAACGATCTTAAGTACAGGTCAAATCCCATTAACAAGGAGCTTTGATCGACCTCTCTGATAGAATAGTATTCTGGAAGCCAAACTTTTTTGCTTCGTATTCTGTACTATTTATGGAAATTATTTTTTCGATTAATACAACGCACATATTATAAATGGTATATTTCATCTTTTACAATAATTATCTAATATATAGTTGAATGTCCTTAGATTACAGAGCTAAGCGAAAAACAATATGATGATATATCAATTAATTAAAAAATACAAGAGCAATCATGCACGAATTAAATATTTTATTCATTTAATTAAATATCCTTCAAAAGTGTTTCAATTTCTTATTAATTAAGAAGCCTGTTCAAATCGTATATAATCATACATGGCTGCTTTGAAAGGTCCTTGCCATCTTGCTTGGGTTAGAAATATTGTGTTATTTCCATTGACAAGCTTACTGCCTTGTATTCCTATACTGTACAAGTGGTACAACCCATGAATGCCATGTCTTGCAAGTGCATTGTCTCTGCCTATCTTGTTAGTTGTAAAATGTGGACCTGATTTTGGATCATTGATACGTACCTTGAAATATGTAACGAGTTAGTAACAAAATTATTGATTTAATTTGCTGAAGAAAAACAATTCTATGAGATCAGTTATGTATGATCGAGCTCGGAAGCACTCATCAATGGAAGGAAGAAAATGTCATCGATTATATCAATCAATGGAGAATTGTAAGGATTATTTGTGCAAATAAATAGAGATGGGGAAATCTTTTGTAATATTTCACATATGGTAGACATGATTTGTATGTAATTTGATTTTTTTATTGGTATAAGCATAATCAATTTTGTAATTTAGGTGTGTTTTTTCTTTTTTAACAGAAACTTGAGAATTTTTATATTTGTATAAACATGAGCAATATATTATTATATTTCAAGTATAAGAGAGAGTACCAAAATAGGAAGGGAAAAATAAATATACAAGAGAAATAGAAAAAAATAAAAAGATTTTAGCTATTTTAATGTATCCTTAATTTCATGGTATAAAGACGGGTTAATGTCAATTTATCCCCCTTATGATACTTATAGTGTTCAATTTACCTTCCTGTGATTTGAAAAGAACAATTTAGCCCCCTGTAAAATTTTTAAATAAGCTATTTACACCCTTGAGCCAGAGAGTGTAACACACTTGCCAAAATTGAAAGTAGGAATTAAAGTGTTTTGTAACATAGGGGGTAAATTGTAACATTATCATAACATAAGGGGGTAAATTATCATATTATCATAACCAGGCTTGGCAAATGGGCGGGTCGGGCCGAGTTTGGGTCAGGTCGGGTCGAAACGGGTCGGGTCATTAATGGGTTTGTGGTAGCGGGCTGGAAATGGGTCGGGTCGTAAACGGGTCGGGTCTTTAGCGGGTCTGGGTCGGCCCTTTAATCCTTATCTTTTTTTTTTTTCCTTCAAAAATCCACAAAAAAATTGTTGTAATATGGATTGAAAAATGGGAGTAATTGATGCCAAGATTTGAAAGAATAAAGTTAACATGCAAATTATGTAACATTAATTATATGATTTGAAAATATAATTTTTATTATTCTCTTATATCTAAAGAAATATAAAGGAATAGAAATATAAGAAATATATTGCGTAAAAATAAAAAAAACACCCTTTCGAAAGTCGATACTAATATTTTATTAGTCAAAAGTGGCCATAAAATTGGTATAGAAAAGACCAACGATTTTAAGATATTTTAATAATTTAATTTTTTTTTCTTCGAAATAATGGGTTAGTAATTACAAAATAATAAAAGTTAGGTCTAGACCTTCAATTTTATGATAGCAAACAAGATATAATATGATTTTCTTTTTGGAATTAAAGATAGTAGCAAAATTGCTTTTAAATTTGGCCCAATACTTTATTTTCTTTTGTTTTTACAAGACCCATTAATAGACCCACTAGGAGACCCATTAAAGACACATTAATTATAAAGCTGACCTAAGACCAACCCAACCCAACAAACATAAAAATTAATGGGTTGGGTCTGGACGGGCCTGGACGGGTCATGGGTCAACCCGCGGGTCCAGACCCATCTTGCCATGCCTAATCATAACAAAGAGAGGTAAAATGCCACAAATAAAAATATCAAAGGAGAAAGTGTGAAACTTTTATTAAATTATAGCGGTAAAGTGCTATTTTTCAAATCACATTGAGATACATTGAACATTATGAATTATATGGAGGGTAAATTGTCATTAACTCGTACTAAAACTGCTGTTTTATATAAAGTGTTGAAATTGTTTATAAGCACCGAAAATCCTAGAAAGTGAAATTAGCAAGATGAAATTAAATGAGGTGACCTACTTGTACTTCAGCTTCATTAGCTGATGCGAGTGCTAATTGGAGAGTGTAATTTCCTGCTTTCATTACATTTTTTAGTTCGAATACAATTTGCCATGTTGTCGCTTGAAACTTACCCGCTCCCACGTTCCTGTTTACAGATAAAAAGCCGATGAACTCAAATACACAATATAATAAAGTTATTGAAAAAAACTCTATAATAAACCGGAGAGTTAAATATGAAAAATATTTGACCTGGTAACATGTGCGAAAAACCAATCTTTTCTATAATCACTTTGTCCAACTGTGTAAACTAGATCCGTCTTTGGATAAAAATCTTTGTAACGCGTCCATAGTCCGTATTGTCTGAACCTGTACATTGCAATTAAATGATGACAAGTGATCAAATAAATATTAATATGTTGTTCTTATATTTTCAAAGAGGTATGTAAATTATTTTTTTTTTTTTTCAAATTGAATCGAACTTTTCGACGGGTACTCCATATTGGTGGATCTTGAAAGAAGGGTTCGGATCTGGAATGAAAAATTCAGCAGCCGTGCGATCAGGAATTCCAATCTCCCACAATGTGGCACCTGTTCTTGGAGGCTTAAAGACCACATTCTTTAACTTTATTTTTGATCCTGTTTTAATTATTTGCAACAATTACTGACAAATATATATCTTGTTTGAATATGAAATATCAATTTTATTGGTTTGTTAATTTGATGTATAAGCATCTCTAAATATCCAATATTTGAAATATATAATTATATTCATAAAATATTATCATATTTAAGAAAAAACTAGAATCAGAACCTGGATTTATTTTTATGTCATAAGCATATTTGTAATCTCCAATAGCTCCAGGAACGAATGCAAACAAACTGTATGTCCCAGGTACCACATTCTTAATCAAAAAATGTCCTTTCGAATTTGTTTGTGTCCAAAATTGATAACCCTGTAAACGAAAAAAAGATTTAAGTTTTAGAATTTAGGCGGTGACCAAATTTTATCTTTATTTCTATCTCTATCTCTACTATCATAAAAACATGAATATTTCTTAATTTTTTTTGTATGAACAAAATTACCAGAATAGTTAAATTAGGATACATAATTAAGAAGTTAAAAGACCTAACATTATACAATTCTAACTGAAAGGCAAAATAAACTTAAAAAGAATATTTAGATTAAAAATCACAAGGTATAACTAGATCGATTATAGTTTTTGATAAAGTCTAAAATAATATATAAAATAAAGCTATGTATAATACTTTATAGTAATAATAATATTTCTATTTATATAATTTTGTGATATGTTCAATTTTTCTGTTAATACTTATATTTATAATATTTTTGAACATCGGATTGCTTAAAAAAATCAATAGTAATTAATTGAACACGCTCAACGAGTGTGCATCTTCCTAGTATTAAAAAAATATATCTAAGCATTCCTTAGAATTTCGGAAAATGCAAAACTAAATATAATTAACCTTGTTTTCGTATTGCCATGAGCCAGCATCTCCTGGCAATGCAAGTCCCACATAAGCTGAAGCTCCCGGCACAGGCCGTTTGTTAATCAACCTTGAAAATTTATATCTCTTTTAACACGCATTATGTAAAAACTAATTCATTTTTTGAGTGTGACACAAAATACATGATCATGGAACAAATTCATAGATTAATTTTGTAAAATATTTTCTCTCAAAATAATGAAACTTAAGGTGGACAAATTAAACTTTTAGATTTCAATCTATTTCTTCATTGTTTTTATATTGAATCGAGCTAGAAGTTTTGATATTGTGGACTACTTATTGAATACATACCTGTCATGAACATGTAATTTACCGGTTACAGCTCCCCTTTGACTTGATTTAAGAAAATTTGTTGAAAGTGGGAAACTATATGGCCAACTACGAACCTCCTTCACCATCTGATCATTACTCAAATAAATGAGTACAATGAGTATAACTCGAATGATGGAATTATTGTATTTTTTGTGCCACAACTATAGTTCGATAGCGTTTTTATACCGTATCTTTTTGGGCTGATACATTTTGTGCCACAACTTCAACATTGTTAGTAATTTTGGTGCCAATTGATGCTCAATTCCAAAATTTGTCTGAAATCCCCTTTGTGCGGGCCAATTTTCATGTCAGGTAGCCCAAACGTGGGATTTCGAGCCCATTTTAAAATTGGGCATCAGTTGGCACCAAAATTGCTACCGATGTTGAAGTTGTGGCACAAAATGTGTCAAGTTGAAAAAATACGGGGTAGAAACACCAGCGAGCTGTAATTGTGACATCAAAAATCCAATAATCCCCTGAAATTACTATATACTTTCTTCGTCCTCAATTTTTTTTAATCTTTTTACTTGTGTCACGGAGTAAATTAAAAAGTTGTAACTTTTATATTTTTACATGTATACCCTAAAAAGTAATGTTTGAGAGTTAGTGATGTCAAATTACTACTTTATGTAAATTAGTATTATTGGAAAAAAAAATGAGTATTATTTAAGGACATCCCAAAAATGAAAAGGACAGAGGAAGTATCATTTTAGCTTATTAATGATTTTTTAGCTAAGTTCATACCACATTAAATTTAAACAACATGTATCACTTGATTGATAAAAATAATTTCAAGTACCTACCCTATGTTTAGCGTCGTTCCATAGAATAGATGGATTGGTCTTTGCTGCAACATGAGAGTTGAGATAAACATAAACAGGTCCAAAAACTTTTTTCCAATACTCTCCATTTTGAAATTTGAGAGCTAGATCCTCTCCAGCATAATGTGTGCTAATAAACATCTTTCCAAACCAGACACATTAATTCGTTACTAATTATACAACAATCTAACATTTTTTCAATGAATTTTATCAAGGTACATAAATAGATTAACGAGGGTAAAACACTTTTGATATCAAAATTTAGTCCAAAAAAATTATTTTGTATCAAGTTTTTCGAAAAAATATATTTAATACCATGATTGATACCCTCTTGACACATTTAGTTTTGCCGTCAATTTTCGGATGAAATTCAGTACGCGCCTGTTAAGTTGGCGGAAAATTATTGTCCAAGTCTGACTTGGCCAAACCCATCCAACGACCAAGCAATTGTATTGCACTTGTTTTGTAATTGGTCACTTTCCTGGGAGTTACATCCAATACCAAAGCAAGTGTATTACACTTGTCATGTAATTACTTTGGGTTCGGCCAAACCCGACCTGGGTAAGAATTACCCTAAGTTGACAATGAGAGGGAAAACATGTAGGCACGAGTTTTAAAGACCCATCATTGTTAACTTAACGGACATGTGAGCGGCAAGTGCTGAATTATGTTCGAAAATTGATAATAAAACTAAATGTATCAAGAGGATGTCAATCATAGTATGAAATGTGTTTTTTTTCTTTCGAAAAGTTTGATACCAATACTGAAGTTTGATATAAAAAGTGTTTTTTCTTCGTAAATTAATTAATTTGAACGAATAATTTATATAGTGATTGGAAGTACTTACATTAAGTACAGTTGGACCAACATGAGAAGTAAGATCTTGTTTAAACGGACCGCCAGTGCGAAATTCATTACTAGGAGTTATCATCCAAAAACCAATGTTGTCACTGCTTATCCAACCATACACCTTGTTGTCTTTGTTATCACAAGAGTACAAATACTTGTCATCCACCTAAATATCAACAAATAATAACATAATTAAGAATGATATATAAGTTGCATGTAATTATTCATTTGTGTCTACTTACAAAATACTAAAATTAGACAAAAAGTGTTGGTTAGAAATTGTTGATTCAGTCGGAAATGACGCTGGCACTATTTGAGTACATAACACTAATCATCCCTTTATTTAGACTTGATCACAATTATTTGGTAGGAATAGTGAAGGTCAATTTTTCTTTATATGGTGAACAATTGATCAAATAAGGAAGACACAATTAATGGGTTTTTGGAAAGTTAACTTCATGTGTATAATATGAAATAATGAATACTTTACCTTCTTTTTAGTGGAGATGATGCACATACGCTATATAATGCAATTAAAACTACATTATCAATTGCAAAATGATCAATTTAACCCTACATTGACATTATATTCATTTCACTTTATCTCATGTGATATGCGTAAATAGGCAATTTACCTCCCTATGATGTGTAAATTGACACTTTAACTCCCTGTGATATTAATTGTATAATGGTCGTATGACCCCCTTGTGAAAATGTAAAATGTAAAAAACAAGAGGAAGTCAGAGGTATGATGTCCTTTTATTTATTACAGGAAAATCAGCCGCTATTTAAATTAATACATGTAGTTAATTTGCTATTCATCTGCAATTAACAAACATGACATATTAGCATTAAAAGAATTGGCCCAGATCCAACCCTTTTAGTTTGGATCCAAACAGACAAAACCCATCTTTCAACTCGGAAACAAATTCTTTAATCCTTAGCCGATCCTGATATTCACCCATTTCTAATATGACTCACTCAAATACCAATCTAACCAAACACGCACATTTAAGCATGTAATTTCTTATATAGGATGTTACATATTGCACATAATAATATTTTGCAGCAATGAAAATAATTAACTAGAGCGCCCTATCTATTGCAAGTTCAAATAAAATTACCCTCAAGTTTATGTTGCAATGTCAATGAAAACTAAGAGGTCAATTTAATTGTCCTTTTTAATTGCATGTCTATGTAGAATATGTTGTATGATAGATAATTTTTCCATACCTCTCCTTTGAGCTCTGGATTTTTTGGATTCGTCAAGAGAATAGCTTCTTTATAATCAAGAACCCTGCCCGTAGCGCGATCCACGGGCATTGGCATGACCCTTTTTCTTTCATCCGAGATTGCCATGTAGTGGAACCTTGATAAAATTTTGACCATAGTTAAACAAATGATTATGTTAAACTTTATTTGACATTGTCATACAATATGTATGTAACATCCAAGTCCCACATAGATTGTGGAAAAATTGTTTGAATTACTACGTACTTGTCAACATGGGTTTAAATATTTTGAGCTAATGGATTAAAGCCCAAGAATGTTGACTGAGCTAGAAATGGATCACGGTCTTTAAAATGGTATCAGAGCCGATTTTGTGGTACAACGGGGACGATCTTGGGCTATTTAGTTGGGGATATTGTAGTGCCCCAATCCCATGGGAGAATTATAGTGCGCCAATCCCATATGGATTGTGGATCATGGTCTTTACAAATATATTTGTGTACATCAACTCTCACCTACTATATAAAATTTTATTGATATATTATGATCACTGTTATTATCTGACGAGACCTAATAAATAATTTTGAGCTAGACCAGATTGATAATTTTTATGTAAAATGTTGATGGACAAAGAAGAAATGGTGATTGACACTCAGACTCCGAAGACTTGTCGTTAGAAAATTTCATGTAGTTTAAAATATTACTATGGCACTCTTTACAGGAATTTTAGAAAAATATTTTCACAAGTTGTAGGGGTGTCTTATAAGTATTGATAAACCATAGGGGCGGGTCTTCTACTAATTTTTGAAAAGGAGATTCCTTATAAAATAACTAAATTAACCTCGGACATGATTGTAAATCACCCAAGAAGAAAATATGAACTCCGTAAGCATATCTGTATGATTATGGGACAATAAAAAGTGTAGATTAAATTTGAAATGTGTATAGAAAATCCAACCCAAGCCCAATTGATAAACTTGATTATGATGGGGAATTTAGAAAATCCAATAGAAACCGGTCTGAATCATTTAAATAGATCCAAAAATGGTCATTTTTTTCTTTCCTTTTTTAAATTTGGTACCAAAATACTTCGTCCATTCCAATTTTTATGCTCCTTCCACTTTTAGCAGGGAGTTTGAAGTAAGAGTTAGAAAAATTAAACTTCTATATTTTTTTTTACATTTTTGCTTCTAAAAGTAGTGGTTGACAATTAGTGGTGTCAAAACAAAATCATTACTTCATGTGAAAGAGTATTTTTGAGAAGATTTTTTCAAATAAGGAAATGAAGTTTTGTTCGGGACATCCCAAAAATAGAAATTAGAGTAAATAGTATGGGACGAGGGGAATATGAAACATGAAAATCAAATTCAGTACTCTGATTAGCATTCCCCTTTTAGTAGTATTTAATTTTTGTAACTTAAATTTTAAAAGTTTAAACAGTCTAACAATTTAAAAGAAATCGAAAGAATTAAGATGGATGAAATTTAAGTACTTGTTTTCTTGAAGCTTGAACACAATTCTTCCTTCTTGGATATCGAAAGCAGGCCATCCTTTTAAACGCTCAAGAACAATATATGTATAGAATCCATGTGAGCCACGTACCATTACAAATCTGCTTATTAGCAAATTAAATTATCAAATTTTATAAAATGTTCAATTTAATTTGACATGAAATATCAAAGAACTTAACCTTTTATCAACATTTAAAGGAACTTTGTAACTACCAACTGCCCATGTTGTGGTGAATGAAATCTCTGTTTGTTCCTTGTTTTGAACTATCACCTTGTAACTTGTTCCTAGTAATCTGCCCATTTTATTGTAGCCATTAATTACAAGGGGTAATGCAAATTTATTCCCCATTGAAATGCATAATCACTACTAGAAACAACAAAACTTGCAATCGAAATTGCAACTGAAAATGGGTAAAAATCGGTTGGAAAATTGAATTTTCAACCGATTTTGCAACCGAAAATATCTGTTGGAAAAACCTCCATTGGAATTGGGTTTGCAACCGAAATTCCAACCGATTTTTTTCCAACCGAAATTCTAACCGACTTCCAAATCGGTTGAAAAATATTCCAACAAAAAACTTTTCGGTTGGAATTTTTTTCAACCGATTATTTTAGGTTGGAAATTTTAAAGAAGCAACTTACCTCCTTCAGTCGGAGAGTACAACTCACTTGCCGAAACTGAGAGTGTGCATGAAAAATATTTTGTACCATAAGGGAGTAAATTGCCACATTTATCATAACACTTGGAATAAATTGCAACATTTATCATAACACAAGGAGGTAAAGTGCCACATATAAAAATGACAGGGAGATGACGTGAAACTTTTATAAGATTACATAGGGTAAAGTGATCTTTCTCAGATTACATAAAGATAAATTGAACAATATAAATATCACGGAGAGATAAATTGCGATTAACTCTTAAATATAATGACCTAAGTAAATTAAATTAACTATTCGATACTTACTTATCCATGTTATCATGATCTCCTGGCTTGTTCCAAAGAACATCCCAATACCTATCATTAAAACGCGTTATTAAACTCAATATTTAAACTCATTTTTTAAAAAGAGGTTAAACGAGGAAAAAAATATAATAAAGTGTATTTGTATGTATACCCTCTATTATCTTCTCTATTTTGGGTTTCAAGCAAATTTTCACTTCCTTTGTATGTTATATCGGTAACTAGACCACCTGGTACAGTTAATGTCACGCTAACAATGCCATTACTCATTACCACCTGTGATACATATATAGGTTGAGAAGAGAATCGAAAATTATTGCTATAGTACATCGATCTTAAATTAAGTTTAAAATGAAAAGGGTAAACACCAAACCCAATTTGTCTACAATTTTAATGGCAATTTACCCCCTATGAAATGCATAATGTTCAATTTACCCCTTTATAATTTGGAAAAAAATCAATTTACCCCCTCTAGTCGAAGAGTGTAACTTACTTGCCGAAATTGAGCGTAGACATGCAAACTATTTTATAACATAGGGGGATAAATTGTCACATTTATCATAACACAGGGGGTAAAATGCCATATTATCATAACAAAAGTGGATAAAATGCCGCCTATAAAAATATCAGGAAGACGATGTGAAACTTTAACAAAATTTCAAGGGGGGTTAAATGCTCTTTTTAAACCATGAGGAGGGAAATTGAATATTATGCATTTCATAGGGGTTAAATTATCATTAACTTTGGCGAAAAATTGGGTTTGGTACCAAAGTTGCAATGAAAACCTATTTTATGGTACCAAATTTGCATTTTCGTATCAAATGGTACCAAAATTGCAAGTTGGTCTATCCTATGGTACCAAAAAAGCAATTTCCCCATTTTATAAGAAATAAATCAATACAAAATAATTTTATGAGGGATTAAAATGTAACACTATAAGTAAAAGACCCCTTGTAAATGAACAAAGTGAAATAAATAATTTATAGTGGGGACTAACATGAAAAATTAACACATAAGAATCATCTGTAAAAAGTTAATAATAAGGAAAATTATTTTTAACGGTGTTTACCAAAATGAAGGGTAAACCGTAAATATATATAGTTCATCACTGACGACATTAATGACATTATTAGTAACTTATCCAAAAAGAAAGAAAAAAAAATAAGACAATCATTACAAGTTAATTGGTTAACAAATAGGAGTAAGTTTTACATGTTGATTATGTTGATGCAAATGCACTCTGAAATCGGAGAAATTAGCTTGAATGCTTTCTTCCAACAACCTTGTTCTGCAGTTAAACAAAGATAATCAAAAACGAAAAATGTGAATACATTACACATGTATACCTACAGTTAGGTTTAGTAAAATGAATTAGTCACTATAAACTAGTTAATTCAAGTTCGGAATCCTGTTCAAAGAGATTCCACTTAATATGTCCGATTCGCTTCTCAAAAAGAATTAAACCATTGGAAAATAAAAAAAAAATTAAGGAATGAAATATTGGTTCAAATCATTCAACAACTTAAGGTTTCTTTAAATCACAAGTATAAAACCACTTCCTAAATTGAATTGCCAGGCATTTAACTTTGACCAGGGAACGCTCTCATCGAATAGAATTAGATTGTTTAAGCTGGGAGCACTTTCCTCTTTTCTAATTCTGCGCAACTTCCAATTAAGTAGTATTTATTATCTTACATTTACACCCCTGAACCATTGCTATTTGGCAGACACCCTAAAACTTTTTATTTTTCACCTCAAAAATGTCTACTTCACTGTGAAAAATTAATTAAATGTCCATTTGGAGAGGGTAAAATGGACATTTAATAAATTTTTCATTGTGGAATGGGCATATTCTAAAAACGGAAAGAGTGTGACTGTCAAAAATAAAAAAAATTGGGGATAATTGCCAAATAGCAATATTTGAGGGGTGTAAGTGCAAATGACGCATTTAATATTTCCTCTATCCCAATTATTCTTATTTATTTTTTAGAATGTCCCAAAAACAATATTTCCTATGCATGTTCCATTGTTTTTACTTCTTTCACTTTTATAACGGAATTAATGGTAAGAGTTAAATATCTTGTTTTGAGACATCCCAAAAAGAAAATTGGATAAAAAAATGGGACATATAAGGTATCATATTTCCTAAATTGAGTTAGATTTCTCAAAACTATTATTTCACCTAAAATAATAATTTTAAATCTCTAATTTTCAACCACAAGTTTTTTGACATCATAAATACAAAGTTTCACTAAAATAAACCTTTTTACAATAAATCAAATTAAACAAACTCCTCAATTTGCCTCTTTTTCGATCTTACAAATCCAATGTCAAAATATAATTTAAATAATTAAATGTTTGTAACCGTTTACAAAAAGTTAATTGAGGATATATTGAATTGAAAGTATATCAAAATTAAAGAGGGCTTTAAGAAACATTTATTGATCCTAGCTAAGGAAAAAACAAAAAGAATTATGTAATTAAGAAATGTCACTTTATATTAAACAAGAAATAAAATGATCAAGATCACTAACAAATAGTGTGCAACTAATATTGTAAAATCAGGTGTAAGACATGACTATAATTAGGAAACCCAAAAAGATAATATTATAAAATATCTCTACGAAGAATTAGTTGTATTTAGGAACTACTCCCTCCATTTTTTTATTTGTCGCTTTTTGCATAAGAATTTTTTTACTTTTATTTGTCATTTTAGATATTCAATATAAAATTTATTTTTCTATTCTACTAATTTAATGCTTGTAATTATTTGGTTTCTTGCTTAAAAAAAAGACTATTTATTGCATTTCTTAATCCATGTATAATCCTCCAAAACAAAAAATAAGAAAAAAACGGAGGGAGTACAAAGAAAAGATTAAGTAAACAACTATATAATGAATGAATAAGCTAGAATATGCATGTATGAACTCACCCGTTCAAATTCTGAGAATCACCTAGTAGAAGAAACAGTTGCAAAACTACTACAACGTTCCACCCAAGCCCGATCCGAAATTTTCCCATCCTTAATCCAAGAATATCCTAAAAATTGTTTTATTAAATATATATATTAAAAAAAAAAATTGCAAGAATAGATCAAAATGTACAAAAAATGTTATAGATCATTTGATGCATATACTGCATGAGTATGATACACAAATACAAGTAACAAATTCATAACATTAAACATTTTCAATTAATTCGCAATTTTCAATGGCTCATTTGCAATATGAACAAACAAAAAAGTTAAAGGAATCGAACCTGTTAGATAGAACTGATCGATGAGCTTTCGGAATTAACAAATATATATAAATAATTAGGGAGTGAATTCTTCGGACTAAATTAGGGTATTATAATTTATTTTGTGGAATAAGTCATGGAAAAAATCAGGAAACCATATTGATTAAAAATTGCAGCCAAATTCATTTGTGGATAAGAGTAGTATCAGTTTTCATTCATATCTCCAGAAAAGGTGAAAAACAATTTTATGCATGCAACGAATGAACGTGAATCTTTTTTCCTTCTTTTAGTCAATTTGAATTTGATGCATGCAAATATGGAATTATTTTGTTCAAAAAAAAAAAAAAAAAAAATGGAATTATTTTGTAATCTACCATTAGATTACGTGAATATTTTGCTTAAAAGTGAATGTGAAATTTGTCAACCTTGTTCTTTCTTCTCAGAAGAAAATTTGTTAACATTTTTATACAATTAGATTTGACATGCATATATATTAAATAAAAATGGAAAATTCTTGTGAAGGAGTAAAATGATGTAATGATGATGTCTTTACAATATGCATGATTTTAATCTAGGGGCCTTTAATTTAAGACAATAGTCTATTCACTCCAATAGTCATAATTCAAATTATATATATATATATATATATATATATATATATATATATATATTTTAATCTTCTATAAATATTTAATTATGAAAGACATTATAAATAATATTGTATTACTTTTTATATGTAAACTGTAAATAATAAATATAGATTCAATTTAATTTTTTTTAAATATTAAAAATATTATATATAGATAATAAGTTAATTAATAACATTTTAATATATGAAATATATGACTTTAAAGTTCAAATCTACATATTTAAAGGTTAAATTAACTATTATCTTAAATTAAATTAAATAATAAATCAAATCGACATTCTATATTACCTTTATTAACAAAATATAATTTAATTAGCTAATGTGGAGGCTTTGCAAAATTTTACATGGATACTCAAATTTACATAACAATCCATGAGGGGAAAAAGAAACATTGGTCCCATAACTTGTAATTAGGCAAGTTTGCCCCAAATATTTTCAATTTAACAATTTTTTACCCTATTTAAGTCTGTAAATTGGAGCAAGATGTGGGACATTTTTTTCCCCAATTGAGAGAGTGAGCTCCACTCTCAAGCTTATGAAAGTTAATTGAAGAATTTGACCATGATATGTTTATTCAAAAGGCACAAATTTGTTTTTAGGAGGGATCCAATCTCGATTTTGAAACAAAAACTTAAAAAAAGAAATCTTGATTTACCTAATCGCGGTTTTAGAATAGAAATTAAAAGAAAAATTCATTTTTATTTTCCTAAAAATCCTATTAATTTTGGAGCAACAATATTGAAAAAAGGAAAAATTATGTTGTCCAATCTCGGCTTGGCCAAACTCATCCAGCCACCAAGCAAGTTGTGATTGATCACTCTCTTAAGAGTTACATCAAATCACAAAACCAGTGTATTGCATTTGTCATATAGTTATTTTGGGTTCGGCCAAAACCGGTGTGAGCAAGAATTTTTCTATTTTTAATAATAAAATTTATGCTTGTTCTAATCGCGATTTTGGGCCAATTTTTCCTCTTCTTAATTGAAATTTTGGATCAGAAGTTTAAAGAACAAGAAAAAGGAAAAACATTTTTGATACTAAACTTTAGTTCAAAAAATATACTTGGTACCAAGCATTTCGAAAAACACATTTCGTACTATGATTTACACCCTCTTGACATATATAGTTTTGCTGTCAATTTTCAAACAAAAGTGTGCATGTGTTGCTCATGTGCCTATTAAGTTGAGAATGAGAGCAAAACAGACACGGGTTTTAAACACCCACCATTGTTAATTTAAGAGGCCTGTGAGCGGCACATGTTGAATTTCATCCAAAAATTGATGACAAAAGTAAATGTGTTAAGATGGTGTACATGTTAATCATGATATGAAATATATTTTTTCGAATAGTTTGATATTAAATGTATTTTTCGGACTAAAGTTTAGTATCAAAAGTATGTTTTCATCCTTTTTTGTCCAAATCCTAATTACGATTTAGGGAAAAGAATCTAAAAAAGAAAACTTATGATCTTCCTTATCGCTATATATATTGAAGTAAAAAAATCAACATTTATAAAAGTAAAATTTGTTTTAATTGGAGCATCCTAAATATTAAGTTTTATTGGTTTTATAAAATAGTCTCACAATTGCGATTACGAAAAGTAAGGGAAAAAATAGATATCAAGTTTTTGTCCGAGATTGTAGTCCCGTGTGCTTTTTAAAATTGATACAAAGAAAAGTTGAATTTACAAAAATAATAATTAGAAAATTTTATTTACAACAATGATACACTTTTTAATCTATTAACTAGTAGGTTAATTAAGTACTTTAAAAATGTAGTTAATAAACATAATTAAATTATAAACGTCCCACCAAAATCCAAAAATGAAAATTAAAAATTTCTTCCAGTTCTCTCCTCCATCAAACCCTTCCTCATGAACTTACCTTCAAACAAAATCACAGCATTGATTGAAATCAAGAAGAAATATACAAGAAGATCAATAGTTGAGGTTAGCATTCGATTTTCTATAACATTTGGCCTTTATTTAATTATTTTGATAGATAAATCGAACCAGAAAATATTTTCTGAAAATGTCAGGGGGCTTCGAGCTTGGAACAGTCCCAAACTCCAAGCCCCAAGCGCCCGAAGGAAGTTCTTAATTGTTGGGGCCTTGGGGCTTGTAACAGTCCCAATTCCAAGCCCCAAGCGCCCGAAACAAGCTTTCAAATTGTTGGGGCTTGGAACTTGGAACAGAACAGACACAGTTCCAAATTCCAAGCACCAAGTGCCATAACCTGTTGGATTCCAAGTCCGAAGTCCGTCGTTATACTAAATTTGTTATTTATCTTGTGTGTTAAATTTGAATTGTTTACTTGTAGATATGAATTTTAAAATTGTTGATAGACTTCGATACCATGCGAGCACGCAATAAGAGCCGCCATGGATAGACGATCAGTGGATCCCGGCAGGTATGCGTGTGAACTTTGTTCTCCATACTTCACTAATACCTACATTATTCATGCATATAGTGAGATTATCATGCATGTTCCATCCCGAGACCAATGGATCGATATTCCTGAAGAAGTCACGTCGAGAGTAGTATTAGCTCCAGATGCGAAATGGAAACGCGGAAGACCTAGAATGTCGCGTATCCCTTCTCGTGGTGAAAAGCCTAGGAAAAAATGTCGTTGCTCGATTTGCGATGGTAACAATCACAATGCAAAGACATGTCCTAGTCGCTTTGAAAGTTCGAGCCAAGTTAGGTTAATGTAATTGTTGTTATATTTAATATTTAGTACACATATTTAGTGACTAAAGACATTTTTTTATGTAGTAATTAAGTAAATGACGACACTTGGGGCTTAGAACATTTCAAGCTCCAACCGTCGAATGCTCCAAGTCCAATGCCGGCACTTGAAGGCACTTGTGGCTTAGAACATTTCAAGCTCCAAGAACCGAATGCTCCAAGTCCAATGCCGGCACTTAGGGCTTCCAACATTTCAAGCTCCAAGTGCCGAGTGCTCCAAGTCCAATGCCTGGACTTGGGGCTTCCAACATTTCAAGCTCCAAGCCCCGCAATAAGCATATTTCAAATTTTGGAACAAGTATATTTTAAATGTTTTAATAAGTTAAATATTTTTATAAGAATGGGATCATAATGGATATATTGGATGGACAATCAAATTGAACTTGATCAAGATACTTAAATCTTGTATTGGATGGACAATGGATTATTGACAAAAATTAAAAAAATTGAAATGTTCACTAAGTTTAAGTATTGGATGAACAAGTATCCGATGAACTATCGAATCGAATGATTTATCAAAATCAACAATTTTAAATATTTTATATTCTACAAAGTTTTGAGTTAGATCAAGTAATATCATATGGACAATCAAATTGAATGTGAACAAAATCAACAATTTTAAATATTATAGTAAGTTCTATATAATTCTTAATTAGTTCAACTATTGGATGAACAATCGAATCGAATGATTTATCAAAATCAATAATTTAAAATATTTTACTATGTTCTATAAATATATGAGCTAGTTTATGTACCCGATGAACAATCGAATCGAATGATTTATCAAAATCAATAATTTTAAATATTTTACTATGTTCTATAAAGTTTTGAGTTAGAAAGTAACATCGGGTGGACAATCGAATTTAATTTGATCAAAATCAACAATTTTAAATATTTCAGTAAGTTCTAAGTAGTTCTTAGCTAGTTCAAGTTTCGGATGAACAATCTAATATAATGATTTATCAAAATCAATAATTTAAATATTTTACTATGTTCTATAAGGTTTTGAGTTAGATCAAGTAACATCGGGTGGACAATCGAATTGAATGTGATCAAAATCAATAATTTTAAATATTTCAATAAGTTCTAAGTAGTTCTTAGTTAGTTCAAGTTTCGGATGAGCAATCGAATCTAATGATTTATCAAAATCAATGATTTTAAATATTTTACTATGTTCTATAAAGTTTTGAGTTAAATCAAGTAACATCGGATGGACAATCGAATTGAATGTGATCAAAATCAACAATTTTAAAGTTCTAAGTAGTTCTTAGTTAGTTCAAGTTTCGGATGAACAATCGAATCTAATGATTTATCAAAATCAATGATTTTAAATATTTTACTATGTTCTATAAAGTTTTGAGTTAAATCAACATCGGAAGGACAATCGAATTGAATGTGATCAAAATCAACAATTTTAAATATTTCAGTAAGTTCTAAGTAGTTCTTAGTTAGTTCAAGTTTCGGATGAACAATCTAATCTAATGATCTATCAAAATCAATAATTTTAAATATTTACTATGTTCTATAAAGTTTTGAGGTAGATCAAGTAACATCAGATGGACAATCAAATTGAATGTGATCAAAATCAACAATTTTAAATATTTCAGTAAGTTCTAAGTAGTTCTTAGTTAGTTCAAATTTCGGATGAACAATCGAATCTAATGATTTATCAAAATCAATAGTTTTAAATATTTTATTATGTTCTATAAAGTTTTGAGTTTGATCAAGTAACATCGGATGGACAATCGAATTGAATGTGATCAAAATCAACAATTTTAAATATTTCAGTAAGTTCTAAGTAGTTCTTAGTTAGTTCAAGTTTCGGATGAACAATCGAATCTAATGATTTATCAAAATCAATAATTTTAAATATTTTACTATGTTCTATAAAGGTATGAGCAAGTTATCGGATGAACAATCGAATTGAATGATTTGTCAAAACCAATAACTGGCCAAAAAAAATTGAAAATTTTGAAGCTCCAAGCGCCGCAACCCAAGACCCTTGGAGCTTGGAATGCTACAAGTTCCATAAGTCGTTGGCAGCATCGACACTTGGGGCTTCAATCGTTTCAAGCTCCAAGCCCCGCAACATTTTCATTAAAATATTTAAAAGAAATTCACATTCATAATTTAAACCTTCATAATTTATAATTTGTATTTTTCTGCAAGATCTAGAAAATTTTCAATCTGGGGATAGTTTTTTGCTTGCTGAAGCTTCTGTGGCGATAGGTAGTTTTTGTGTGTAACTAGCTCCTTCAAGCTACTTCGGATAGTCAACTTCCCGTTACTATAGATTTCCCCGAAATTAATGAAGAGGAGGCAACTCGAGCAACTGGTCCGTGTATAGAATTTGATACAGACCATACAAAACATATCAATGAATTGAATTCAAAAACTACATTCCAAACATAAAAAACCACCTACTAGAAAATGATAAAAAACTAGAGTTTTGCACTTGTAATGTTCGGCACATGGGGCTTGGAAAAGATCAAGCCCCAAGCGCATTTTTGTGTTGTTGTTTTTGTTTCTGCAAAAACGGCACTTGGGGCTCGGAGAAGATCAAGCCCCAAGCGCCGTTTTGTGTTGTTTTAGTTCCTACAAAATCGGCACTTGGGGCTCCCCAAGTGTCATTTTTGCAGGTAGAAAAATAACAAAACATAAAACGGTGTTTGAGGTTTGATCTTCTCCAAGCCCCAAGTGCCGAAAATAAAAGAAATTGGGCCAAAACCCTAGTTTTGAAAGTTCTTAGTGTTCATGTTCTTCACCACCACCACCACTTCGTGAAAATTCCGGTTCCTGACTAGCTCGAATTACTTCGAATCTCACTCATTTTTAAGTATGTTAAAGAAGAATTGTTTGTTTATGTCGAAGAAGAATAGTAAATGTGAATGATTTTGTCTGAAAGAAGAAGAAGAATAGTAGATGGAGAAATGGATTGTATCTGAAGAAAGATAATCGATACAGAGAAGAGGAAGGCTTTTCTTTCTTTCTTAATTTCGAAAATGGTGACTAATTATGTTAAGAATATTTCCTTGAAATGATATGTCTGAATGGTATATTTACAAAAATAATATAATTTTTTTTTATTTATTTTTATTTAAGATATTTTGACCATTATTTACAAATTAACTTAGTCACCATTTTAAAAAGAGTATTTCCTTGAAATGATATGTCTGAATGGTATATTTACAAAAATAATATAATTCTTTTTTATTTATTTTTATTTAAGATATTTTGACCATTATTTACAAATTAACTTAGTCACCATTTTAAAAAGAGTATTTCCTTGAAATGATATGTCTGAATGTTATATTTACAAAAATAATATAATTCTTTTTTATTTATTTTTATTTCAAATATTTTGACCATTATTTTAAAATTAACTTAATTAGTCACTATTTTCAAAATTAAGAAAGAAACAAAACCCCTCCTCTCCTCTCTTTCTTCAGATCCAAGAGTAATCCATTTCTCCATTTACTATTCTTCTTCTTCTTTCAGACAAAATCATACACATTTACTATTCTTCTTCAACATAAACAAAAAATTCTTAAAAATGAGTGAGAGACGAAGTAAGAGAAATAATGATAGGGTGATTATTCGAGCAAGTCAGGAACCAGAATTCTCATGAGGTGATGGTGGTGGTGAAGAACATGAACAAGTAAGAACGTTCAAATCTAGGGTTTTGGCAAAATTTCTTTTATGTTTGGCACTTGGGGCTTGGAGAAGATCAAGCCCCAAGCACCGTTTTATGTTTTTCTACCTGCAAAAATGGCACTTGGGGCTTGGAGAAAATCATGGAGTTTCGTGTTGTTCCCACAAGCCACACGCCAAACCTCACGGCCAATTTTATTACGGCCTCAACCTCGCGGCTGCGAGGTATTACCATGCAGTCGTGAGGTTGAGGCAGAGAGTTATGGCCTCAACCTCGCGGCCGCGAGGTTATACCTTTCATGGCGTGTGGCGTGTGATGTTCACACCGCCACACGCCATTTCATGGCGCGTGGCGTTTGGACACACACCAGAACAGAACATTAATTTTGATTATTTTTTGTTGTTTATTTTATAGGGATACGTTACATTACCCACCTCGTTCATACAAGAAGTACAACCCCGCTTTCACTACTCTAATGTGGTCGTAAATGGAATGGTAACACAGCGCTGTGATTGGAGCGAGATTCCGGAGCTTGTAGGAATGCTAAGCCCCGAGCATTGGCAAATTATAAATCAGTACCCTCAGATTGGGAGTTTCTTACGCCTAACCAGCAATGGCAAATTCAAGTCATCGGTGTTGCACAGTATGATCCTCTGAGTATGCGAACGACTGGAGGAAAAAAATAGATACGAATACTGGTTTTTCTAAATGAAAAGCCAGTCAGATTCGGCGCCGAGTAATTTAGCCTCGTATCAGGGTTGCGATTTGGGAGTGTGAGTGATGCTGACTCCGAAAGTATCGACCAAGGCACCTAAAGAACAAATACTTTGGCGACTGGGGGCAGGAGGAGGAGGTTTATGTTCATGTTCTCAAAAAGGGAATCATTGATTTGTTGGGTCGCAATAATCCGAAATACAATGAGGCCGTATGCAACTTACTCTTTGTCTGGGTGATATCGGCATTGTTGTTACCCGTTCGGCCCATGAAATTGGTGCATAACGAAACATTCGCGGTAAGTAAACTTTAGTTTTAATTTTTATTATTTCTTTAATGTTTTAAAAAATTACAAAATTATAAATTTGTATATATTGAAGGTATGTGACGATCTCGCGAGATGCGAGAGACATCCTCGGGGAGAGAAGATATGGGCCAGTACTTTTAATGATATTGTGATACATATGAGCCGTGGCCGTGACAACATCCGTAGATGGAATGCCCACGGCTTCCCACACATTTTTCTAGTATGTTTGTAAAATCAATTCTTGATTTTCATGTATTTTTTTTAGTTATTTTATCGTAAATGTTGGATGTTTTGAATGTTAACAGTTTTGGATGTTGGAAGCCATTGAAGGCTTGGCCAATGCGGGCAATTTTTGACCCAGCTATTCCGAGATATCCGCGAATGTTACGTTGGGATATCGGGGGCGGTAATTGGCCCAACTATCTTGAAATGAACCACTTCTTTGAGGATGTTCAGGTATGTTAATCGTATTTATTAATAATTTTTTTTCCGACTTGAAATATTTATTCTAAATAACTTGTATATTTTTATTTTTTCAGGCTGTGATCCCACGGCTACGGCCGGATGACATGGAGTTGGGGATGGAGTACTATATAGCACCTAGAGTTTTATCAACCGGCGTTAGATCAAGAAGCCATGTTCCAGTATATTGCCGATTAACTGAGTTTTTGGGAGAGCTTTATGTGGTTCTTCGGGATGAAGAGGGAGCTCCCAAAATCCCCAACCGGCCACCCGCCCTAACTGATTCTGCTCCCCAGAAGGTGCTGCCCCAGATGCCGAAACTCCTGATTCTGCTCCTGCGCGCCGACGTAAGCGTGTCCAAAGACAAGATGGTGCCTCTACTTCTCAAGCTCAACCACAACCACCATCTTCGGAACCAAGATATGAAGACGTTATGCAGAGGTTTACTGATATGGAGCAGAGAATTATGCAGAGGCTTACTGCTCGGGAGAACCAGATGAACGAGATGGATCATAGACATACGACGCAACTCGACTCTATGCAAGTAACTCTGGAAAGAATGCATCGAATGATGATGGAAGATCGAGAAGCCAGACATGGGGGAAATGATGATGACGTTTAGTTGTTTTCTGGATTTCTTTAGAGACATTATTGGATAGTTGTTCTGGATTTGTGTTTTCTGAATTATATCGAATGTTTTGGTTTTGGTTTTGAATTATATCGAATATTTTTTGAATTTTTTGATAAATTGGATAATGTTTAGTTGAAATGTTTTGGATATATATTGAATGTTTTCTGAATTATATCGAATGTTTTGGTTTAGTTGCACAAATTGGTTTTGGATAATGTTTGATATGAATTCTTAATATACGCATTTTCAGGGTGATCATTTGGGTGGGAGTGAACCTACGCATTCTTAGGGTAATAATGCCGAAGATACTTGCCTTCATGGTGATCGAGAAGTCGATAGTGATGATAATGGGGGTAGGAAAGAACCAAGGCAAAAAGGAAGAGAAGATAGGATAAGAAATCCTAGTAGGCATTTAGGAACTCCTTATGTCCCAAATGTTAGGAAAAAAAATCTACTAACTAATTAGTTTTTTTTTTTTTTTTTTTTTTTTTTTTTTTGTAATATTTAATTCACTTAGGGACCATTTGTATAAACTAAAATTGTAATTTTTGAAAAGTTCGGGATCAAACTACAAATTCGTGTTAAATGCAAGTTCATAGTATTGTAAGTGTTACTTATCCATTTACGGAGGATATATGTACGAAGTTATGATTTACGGAGGATATAATGTTATTGTAAGTGTTACTTATCCATTTAGGGTTAGGGTTAGGGTTTTTATGGCATGTGGCATGTGGTATGTGAATTACAATTTTACAATTACAATTGCATAAATTACAATTTTACCCCAAAAATTTTACTATGAACTTGCATTTAACACATTTTTGCAGTTTGGGCCCTTATTTTTCAAAAATTGCAATTTTACCTCAAAAAATTATAAAAAAATCATTAGTTGCACAGAATTAAAATGTTCATTCAATAAGAATTTGCATAGAACACGAAATTGCATAAAACATCAAATACATCAAACATAGTTCAATAAACATCAAATACAACTTACAAAATTCACTAAACATCTAAGATTCACGTTCGTTATTGCCCGAACTCTGGCCGCCTTGGGGACATCTAGATGCGTTGTGACCGATATTTGAGCAAATTGAGCACTTGTATTTTTTTCTTCGAATTTTCATGGGATGATACATATCGTGACATTTTAGGCCTTCCACGGGTTATTTCGGCGACTGGAGGTAGCACTACTCTCGCCATAACAACATCGGGGATGTTCATCCATTGGTCTTTCGATGGAACGGGTTCTATGAGCTCATAGTATGCTTGACACGTATTTTTGACCGTGTAGTATTGGCTAACAAGCTCAAACACATATTGACCACTATCTTTTGGTCGCTTGTCCATGACAGCTGCAATTGTGTGCTCACATGGTATTTGCTCAATCTGAAAGACGCCACATGAACAAATTCTTCCCGCTAAATCCACAATTCCAGACCATTCGGTAGATTCCACTTTCCATGTATCATACCCTAATTCACATTTGTGCCACCCATACGCCTTTTCATATCGCTCAGATATCAGCTTCTTCTTCGATGGGGTAAATACAGACAACCATTCATCAGCCTCATCACGACGCTCTCTAAACCAGTGTTTTTAAAACCGGACCGGTCATTGAACCGGAAACTCTACTGGTTACTGGTTCGATCGGTTAGATCGGGTCGACCACTGGTTTGATCAGTATAACCGGTGTGACTTTATTATTATGTAATATTTATATATATATTTTTAGATTATCTAAAGTACAATTATAATTAAAAAAAAATCATTCTTTGTCAATATAATTTTTTTTTTGTTTCATGCAAATAATCAAAATGTCTTAAACATTAAGATCAATGTCAAAAATTTAAATCTCAAGTATCCCTAAAAAATACATACATTCAAAACAAGACAACAAAATTAAAAATTCATCTCATTTTCAAAGTTTTGGATTATTCATTTGGGTTCTATTGTTGTAAGTTGATGTTTATATGGTAATTGAGATTTGCATAATTTCATACAAAAAATAATATTATTCACAATGATGAGAAAATGGCTATGTACTTTTTTATGTGAAAAAAAAGTGTAATATTGCATTATTTTGTTCCTCATTGATTGTTAAAACACTAAAATAATGAATGTTATTTCAATTAAAATATATAAATGTAATCCTATTAAATGTTAAATAAGAGTTCAAATAAATAATAATAACCAAAAAAACTCTAAATTTAAAAAAAAAAAAAATTTTAAGTGAACCACTGGCTCACTAGTTTTACCGGTTCACTGGTTTTACCGATTTTGGGACTGGTTTTACCGGTTCACACTGGTTAATTTAAGAACTGATTTTTAGGGGTAAACCGGACCGGATTGAGGACCGGTTAGCGGTTCAACCGGCCGGTCCGGTCCGGTTTTCAAAACAGTGCTCTAAACCACTTTCCCATCAAATCAACAATAAATTTGAGAAAGTAATATATGAAAAATTTTTGACATCTTTGATCCGATTATTAAGGACCTCAACATGGTTAGACGCCATTACTTCATATATGTTCTCGCGATGGTGGATTCTCGGCCATTTCTCAAACGTTACCTCGTTCTGTAACCAATTTGCACATCCCGGGCTCTTGGTTTTGAAGTAACCAAAATATTTTTCGAATTCACTCTCGGTGTACGCGAAAGCAGCTTTGTAAAAATACCCGGTTACCCCATCTTTCCCAAACTTTTTCACCAAGTTATCTTTGAGGTGGAAGTAACATGCCCATGATCAACTTAAGGGTAAACATGTTTTACCGCTTTAATAAGCCCTTTGCCCCTGTCTAAAACAATAATCAGATCGTCTCTGTCTGGTACACCCTCTTTCAAGCACTCTAGGAAATAAGTCCAACATGCAGCATCCTCGTTGCCCTTAGATACCCCCATGCAATTGGAAAACAATGATTTTCACTGTCCGTCGCACTTGCAATTAGAACAGTTCATTTATATCTTGTCCACATAAATGTTGCATCAATTACAATTACATTTCTTAGGAAATGGAATCCTCGAGTAGCAGCTCCGAAAGACATGAAAAAATATTTAAACTTGTTTTCGGAGTCCGTATGGATGCGAGTGCGCGTGCCAGGATTTTTTTGCTCAATCATGCAAGCATAGGAGGGTAGATTGGCAAAATTTTCTTCGAATGTACCCATAAATGCACTGGTTTTGGGGCTTCATTGGCGTTCAGATATAATCCCGACGTCCGTAAACCAACCATACAACTTGTTGCTTGTCTATGACCGGCACCTCTATTCGATATCCCACAAGTGTGAACGTTTGTATATGTTCGAATAACAAATTCATCACACTTATCTTCCTTAATTGCATATATAAACGCCATGGACAACCAGGAGTCTTACACCGAGCTATCTTCCTATCAGGGTCAGACTTATACGATTTAAATTCCCATTTTTTTCGTACAGCAGTGTCACGAAGTGCATACATGAACTTTTTTTGTTTCTAAACCGTTGACCAACTGTCCATCCTAATTCCTCATTCCTGCCCTGACTGGAATTTGATCCCGAATAATTTCTTGCAACATCATCAGCGTTATCAAAGCCTTCGTGATTAGGTGGTTCGTAAAATTCTTCATGGCTAGGCGCTTCACCATAACCACCACCACCAACATCACCACCTACATTACCACCACCTACATCACCTCCACCTACATCATCACCATCCACATCACCACCCACATCACCACCACTATAATCACACTCGTTGTCAACGTTACGATATTCACCATTTACATCAGCACCACCTTAATCACCTTCGCCGTCAAAGTTACGGCGGTCATGACGAACATTGTGACCCTCGTTGTCATACGGAGACCACTGACTATATGGAGGAGAACAACGTAGTGGTTCAACTTCCTGCATTGTAGGAAAAGTTGGATTAGAGGCAATGATCTCCTTATCATCATCATCTTGTGCACTTGATCCTCCTATAGCACATCCATCAAGTCGGTAATTAAAACCAAGTTTGTCTATGATTTTTTTCCCTTTGCCCCGGGTCATAAGTTTCTTCGATTTCTCTTTTCTCCCCGGAGTTGCCTCTATCCTCGTAATTTCTTCTCTTGGAGAAAAAATCAAGTACAAATTTAAATCAATAGAACTATGGGCATAGTGCTTCGTTATCTCCCAATCTTCTTCATCTGATACTTTCACTATTTCATTATTATCCACACATTTGCGCTGTATCTCAAAAATATCAGTATACCGATCTAAATTCAACTTCTTACAAATTTTATCGAGTAGTTCCTCAAACGAAATTCTCCTATCCACCATTATTATTTTCACAGAATTTCTATCACCACTCCAATGCCATTTATCATCCATTTGGCGTGTAAAATCACCGTCATATCGAAGATATATTACAAGTTTGTCCATTCCTACAAGTAAAAACAAAAATTAATACACAAGCTATCTAAATAAAAAATGCATTCTCAAATTAGAATACTGCCATGTTGGCGTGTGGCGTTTGTTCCTTACCAAACGCCATACGCCATGCTTAAATTCATGGCGTGTGGCGTTTGTTCTTGCCACACGCCACAAGCCATGCATATCTTCATGGCATGTGGCGTTTGGAAGAAGCCACACGCCACACATCAAAAATCGCGAATTTCAGGTCGATTCAATTTCTCAATTTGTGGCATCTAAATCACTCGATAATACATAAAAATTCAAGTAACTTACAAATGCTTACCTTTTATGTTGTTCTTCCTCCTTTTCTTCCTTGATTTGAGTGAAATTTCTGTGAAATTTGTGTGAATTGGGTTAGGGTTAGAGGTTGATTTTGGGAGAGAAATTGAATTGATTTTGGGGTGGGTTGATTTTGAAATATTTAAAATTTTGGGGTATATTTGTTAAAGTTTAGTTTAATTAGTAAGAGTTATTTAATTTGTTTTAGTTGGTTAATTAATCCTATGGCCTTTAAGTAATTTTTAAACATTTAATGGCCTTTTGTAAATACAATTTTATTTTATGGCCTTTTTTAAAATTCTTTCAGAAGGGTTTAATGGAGGAGAGAACTGGAAGACAGTTTTCATTTTCATTTTAGAAATTTGTGGGATGTTTATAATTTAATTATGGTTTATTAACTACGTTTTTAAAGTGCTTAATTAACCTATTAGTTAATAGATTAATAGTGTATCATTGTTGTAAATAAAATTTTCTAAATATTATTTTTGTAAATTCAACTTTTCTTTGTATCAATTTTAAAAAGCACTCTTTTAAAAATTAAGAAAGAAACAAAACCCTTCATCTCTTCTCTTTCTTCATATCCAAGAGTAATCCATTTCTCCATCTACTTTTCTTCTGAGTGCTTTTTAAAATTGATACATGAGTGCTTTTCTTCTTCTTTCAGACAAAATCATACACATTTACTATTATTCTTCAACATAAACAAAAAAGTCTTCTTTAACCTAAACAATTCTTAAAAATGAGTGAGAAGAAGTAAGAGAAATAATGATAGGATAATTAATCGAGCAAGTCATGAACTAGAATTCTCACGAAGTGATGGTGGTGGTGAAGAACATGAACAAGTAAGAACGTTCAAAACTAGGGTTTTGGCCCAATTTCTTTTATGTTCGGCATTTGGGGCTTGGAGAAGATCAAGCCCCAAGCACCGTTTTGTGTTTTGTTGTTTTTCTACCTGCAAAAATGGCACTTGGGGCTTGGAGAAAATCAGGCCCCAAAAGGCACTTGGGGCTTGGAGAAGATCAAGACCCAAGCGCCGTTTTGAGTTGTTGTGTTTCAAAACATAAAACGGCGCTTGGGGCTTGATCTTCTTCAGTGCCGATTTTGTGGGAACTAAAACAACAACACAAAATGACGCTTGGGGCTTGATCTTTTCCAAGCCCCAAGTGCCGATAACAACCCCCAAGTACCGATTTTATAGGAACTAGAACAACAACACAAATGGTGCTTCGGGCTTGATCTTTTCCAAACCCCAAGTGCCGATTTTGTAGGAACTAAAACAACACAAAATGGCGCTTGGGTCTTGATCTTCTTCAAGCCCCAAGTGCCGATTGTGTAGGAACTAAAACAACAAGTCAAAATGGCGCTTGGGGCTTGATCTTCTCCAAGCCCCAAGTGCCGATAACAACCCCATACAACAACACAAAATGGCACAAAAAGGCGCTTGGGGCTTGATCTTTTCCAAGCCCCAAGTGCCGAACATTACAATTGCAAAACTCTAGTTTTTTATCTTCCAGTAGGTGGTATATCTTCTAGTAGGTGGTTTTTTATGTTTGAAATGTAGTTTTTGAATTCATTCGTTGATTTGTTTTGTAGGATGGTCCATATCGAATTCTATTACACGGACCAGTTGCCCGAGTTGCCTCCTCTTTATTTCGGGGAAATCTATAGTAACGGGAAGTTGACTATTCGAAGTAGCTTGAAGGATCTAGTTGCATACAAAAACTACCTATCCCCACAGAACCTTCAGCAAGCAAAAAACTATCCCCAGATTGGGAATTTTCTAGATCTTGCAGAAAAATGCAAATTCAAAGGGGCATGTTTCACCAATTGTTCGTTAGAATTTGTAAGCATCATGTTTCCGACGAGAAAACAAACAATAACATATTCGAGCGTTGTTTTGTGGTAAATGGAAAGTCATTGAGGTTGAGTGCGCATGAGTTTGCGTTGGTGTCAGGATTGAAATTTGATTACAGTGTAAAAACTTCTGACATCCTCATGATGAAGGCTAGTGATTTAAAGGCACGGTACTTCCCTCGTGCAGGGAGCAGCAAGGTCTCCGTGAATTCTGTCAAGATAAAGCTTGATGAAATGGTTATTAATCTGTTGGGATTTAATGGGTATAATTGTCAACTACAACGGTGCGGAATTTAAATTTTTTAATTTATACACAAAATCCCAGGAACACTTATTAGCACATATGAATAAGGTTGAATTTATTTTTCAGCAAACAAGTACTAAAAATAAATAAGATGGTAAAAGCAATTTACCTCACCACAGGCAAGGTGGTGATTTTCTCCGGTCTTCAATTGTTCACTAGAGCACCCCAAATGTTGTGCCTCTAGAGAAAGTTCACACCAAATGGATTTGAGTGACTTCGCGTAATCCCCAGGCTTAGAACTAGGATTAAGGAATTGTCTCGTCAGGAATTGGATTCAGATCCAGAGAAGAAAAATTTTGGAGAAAATTTTCACATGATTGGGCGATTTCAAAGAAATCCGAACAGAAAGATAAATCGTTTTTCTTTCTTAATGGGTTGGCTGAAAATTTCGGCCTCTTCTCCCTATTTAATGGGGTTGTTAGTTTGTTGAGATTTTCTTGCTATCTTGAAAATATTATGATATATCTCTTATATTTAGAAGAGTCCTTCTAGATATAAGATATATCTCTTTGCATATATTTTCTTATCTCCTAAGGAAACAAGATATGCCATATCTCTTCACAAGATATGCTATATCTCTTCACAACAAAAATCTCTCCTAACCTTTCCAATTAAAATCGGCCCTGATAAATTAATTATAAGATCAATTAATTTCCTAGCATGGTTCGGCCATGCTTGATTAATTGATCATGAGATCAATTAATTGATTCAACCATGACCACATGCTCCATTAATCTTTAAATCAATTCAATCAAGTCACCCTTAGCAAAATCAGCCCATGTAAGATTAATCAATCCTAGATTAATTTATCTTAACAATAATTGGCCCATATGCTTTAATTAATTAATCCACTATTAATCAATTAATCCTTTTTTCAATTAACACTTTAATTGAGGATTTAATCAATCAGTAATTCCAATAGATTCATTAATTAGTTACTTCTAATTAATGATTCTCCATTTCGAATTAACACTTTAATTCTTGATTAATTTATTAGTTACTTCTAATTAAATATTCTTCTTCTTGAATTAATACTTTAATTCATTTAATTATTTAATTCCTTAAATCAATTGTTTCCTTTCAGACTGTCATTGTCCAACTGTATTGGTGTGACCCTCTAGGTTCACCATCAATTGGCAGCTGACCCACGACTTTCGTGATTTAATTAGTGAGCAGTTAATATGTGATTAATTGCTCCGATCAATTAACCACTTTAATTGACCACTCCAGAATTAATTTCCCTATTAATTCAGGAGCACCCACACCTCATGGTCGATGTCTAGCCACAATCCCATGAAGCCCAACTTCAGGTGAATTGATATTTGTGAACCTCCAACTCTTATAAATGCCATGTACATACGGTCCTTCTAGCGACTAATTTCCCGATTGAGACCTAGGGTGTGTGAATTGGTCGGCACCTCTAATTATCTCAATTCTGTACTTTCTAATTCAGGATAATAATTCCAGTGTGACTGCTAAATTTGGAAACCCCTTTCCAAATCCTTCACCGACTGCGGCCGCAGATTCCTCGGATATATTATCTCAGAACGTACAGGAAATTCTCTCATCTTATCAGGATGAGTCGATAGATCCTATATTAGTACTAACCATCCGCGCACACGTTCATACGTACCCAAAGTAGTCGCACAATGACCAAGCTATGTGATCGGCTCCTAAATCAAAGTACGCATTCCCGTGTACCGAATTCGCCCTAGTACCTCAAGTCAAAGGACTAAATCGTACACTATTATAAGTTTTGAGAGACATCCCATTACCGATATGCTTAACGCACTTCCACGATGGGTCTCTCTGTTCGGGTCGTTCGATCCCCGATCGAACCACCTAGTCATATGCCCTAGCATTAAATGCCTTGTTCATGAAACTACATCAAATTCACTCCATGTGAATCATGCATAATCCTACAAGTCTTGACGATTCATTCGATACCCCGTCTCGATATGAATCTATGACTTGGAACGTTTTTGAGATCACGACCTTTGAGACTGTTTCATGATAGATCGCACTCAGTACTGAAGTGTATAGTCCCATAGTCATGAGGATCTCAGGGTTTCATCCAATCGCTTAGATAAGTTCGCGAGAGATGAAGTTGGCCATTGTTTAATTCACGTACTATGAATAAACGGGCGAATTATCTTATGAATCATAAGATTGCTTCTAAAGGTAATTCCTTAACAAGCTTATATTTGTTGGTTTGCTGGGCACTATCCTATCATAATCATGTCGACAACATCGATAGACTCAAGTTGGTCTAAGTTTTGATAGTATCAACCTTCTTGTTGAGCAGCCGCGACGAGACTATCAAAGATTATGTGTTTCAGGTATGTAAATTTAATTTTTCCATAGTAATATGTTTATTGTACTATTCAATATTTATCCAAAAGTTTGTTTAATATTACAGGTATGCGATAACCTCGATCTATGCGAAAAATATCAGTGGGGTCGAAAGTGTTGAAACGCAACCCTTGCTGAAGTTTTGCAAAACGTTGGAGAACTGACAACTTATCATGAGGAACGCAAGTGGAATGCATACGGATGCCCATGGATTGTAATTGTACGGATGCACTCTTAGTTTAGTCAAGTTATTTTTTTAGATTTATTATGACAACTTCTAAATTTCTAATGAATACGTTTTTTTGTGCAGTTTTGGGCATATAAGGCAATAGAAGGCCTGACTGAATTTTGTCATTCTATGCCCAGACCCAATTTCAGTGCGGAGTATCCGCGAATGCTAAGGTGGATTGTGGGTAGTAATTCGCCGAACAATACCCAAGTTAGAAATTTCCTAGATCAAGCATCGCTATGATTTATAGTATTTATTTATTATATTTTAATATTGCCATGAATAACAAAAAGTATTTGAAATGACTGTGTGTTTTATCATGTTTTCAGGCCGTGATCCCGATCCGCCATCGAACCGAAGAGGAGAAACGAAAGTCTTATTTTAGTCATCTTGAAGAGTGGATGGCCTCTTTCAATAATCAATTTGATGTCTTCAGGAGCCCGGTAGAAGATTTGGGTGATGATTATGTCATTGTCCGAGAGATGCCCGCTCCCGAAGGTGCTGATGATGAGGAAGAAAATGATACCTCCCGCACCTCTTTTGATCAATATGACATTTCTCCATCTTTGCGTCGTCCCAATGTCCGTTGCACCTCTCAACGCCCTTCAACATCAAATACTGAAGATACACCTCCTTGGGCTGCCCAACTGATACAGATGTGTAATGACAATCAACGATGGTTGATGCAGATCGATGAGAGACAAGTTCAGATCGATCAGAGCAGATTTAGATCGAACAGATGGTCAAAAAAGTCCATGAATCTATAGTTGGATGTCGGACACGAGCAGGGAACCGAGAGCGAGAAGATGAGGTAAATGATTGATGTATGTTTTGCGCGTATGTTTTATGATATTTTAAGAATAATATTTTGGATTATATGTTTTTGTTTGTTTGATTTATGTTTTATGAATTATTTCCTAGTTATTCGTTTTGAATTTTTATGCTAGTGTTTATTTTAACTATTGTGAATTATGATGTGTTTGTTTTGTTCGATCGGGTGCGAATTATTGTTTTTATTTTTATTTTAGGCATATTCTCCGCATTTTGATCAATTCGATGATCATATTGAAGATCATGATGTTGAAGATTTGGAAGGCTTTGAATGCCCTGAAGCCCCAGAAGGTCTTGAGCAATCAATTCAAGAAAGTCCTATGGTGAAAGACCAACAAGGCCGAATTAGAAAACTTGCTGCTTCACTGTGTTCTCCTTATCTCGCCTAATATTCTAGGAGATGTTGGCAGCATAAAAGGGTGTAAATTTTATCAATTATGAAGATTTGAAGAATTATAAATGTAAATTATGGGTGTGAATGTCTTTTAAATATTTTAATGACAATTTTTTTTGTCAGTTATTGATTTTGATAAATCATTCAATTCTAGTTCATCTGATAACTAGCTCATATCTTTATAGAACATAGTAAAATATTTAAAATTATTATTTTTGATAAATCATTAAATTCAATTGTCCATCCGGTATTCCTTGATCTAACTCAGAACTACATAAAAGTTATTAGAATATTTAAAATGATTGATTTTGACGAATCATTAGATTCGATAGTTCATCCGATACTTGAACTAGCTCGTATCTTTATAGAACATAGTAAAATATTTAAAACTATTGTTTTTGATAAATCATTCGATTCGATTGTTCATCCGATATTTGAACTAACTCAGAACTACATTGAACTTACTAAAATATTTAAAATTGTTGATTTTGATCACATTCAATTAAATTGTTCATCCGATATTACTTGATCTAACTCAAAACTACATAGAAGTTACTAAAATATTTAAAATGATTGATTTTGATAAATCGTTCGATTCGATAGTTCATCCAATACTTGAACTAGCTCGTATCTTTATAGAACATAGTAAAATATTTAAAACTATTGTTTTTGATAAATCATTCAATTGATTGTTCATCCGATACTTGAACTAATTCAGAACTACATAGAACTTACTAAAATATTTAAAATTGTTATTTTAATCACAATCAATTAAATTGTCCATCCGATATTACTTGATCTAACTCAAAACTACATAGAACTTACTTAAATATTTAAAACTATTGATTTTGATCACATTCAATTAAATTGTCCATCCAATAATTCTTGATCTAACTCAAAACTACATAGAACTTACTAAAATATTTAAAATGATTGATTTTGATAAATCATTCGATTCAATAGTTCATCCGATACTTGAACTAGCTCGTATCTTTATAGAACATAGAAAAATATTTAAACTATTATTTAAAATTATTGATTATGTTGGACTTAGAGCACTCGGCGCTTGGAGCTTGAAATGTTGGAAGCCCCAAGTGCCGGCATTGGACTTAGAGCATTCGGCGCTTGGAGCTTCAAATGTTCTAAGCCCCAAGTGCCGTCACTTAATTATTGTTGCATAAAAAATGTCTTTAGTCACTAAATATATGTAGTAAACATTAATATAACAACAATTACATTAACCTAACATTGGTTCGAACTATAACAACAATTACATTAACCTAACATTGGTTCGAATTTTCAAAGCGACTTGGACATGTCTTTGCATTGTGATTGTTACCATCACAAATTGAGCAACAATATTTTTTCCTAGGCTTTTCACCACGAGAAGGAATACGCGACATTCTAGGTCTTCCGCGTTTCTATTTCGCATCTGGAGCTAACACTACTCTCGACATGACTTCTTCAGGAATGTCGGTCCATTGGTCTCGGTATGGAACAGGCATGATAATCTCACGATATGCATGAACTATGTAGTCATTGGTGAAGTATGGGGAACAAAATTCATACGCATACCTGCCGGAATCCACTGATCCCATATCCATGGCGGCTCTTATTGCGTGCTCGCATGGTATCATATCGATTTGAAATACGCCGCATGAACAAGTTCTTGCATTTAAGTCCACAACTCCAGACCAATTACTCGACTGTACTTTCCACTTCCACACACTCAATCGAGCTATGTCCCACTTTCCCGCATTATTAAACCGTTCACATATGATTTTTTCCCTCTTTGGGGTAAGTTGACCAGGATAGTCCGCTGCTTCCTTACGATGCTGACAAAACCACATTCCCATTCTATCTACAATATATCCAATCATGGCACATATAGGATAATCTCCTGCCTCTAACATTACCTTATTAATGACCTCAACGTGGTTGGATGTCATCACCTCGTATCTATTGACTTTCTGGTGCACTCTCGACCATTTCTCAAACTTCACTTCTTGCTCGAGCCACCTCGCACATCCTTCGCTTTCAGCTTTCAACTTGGCAAAATGCTCACGAAACTCCAGTTTGGTGTATGAGCAAACGGCTAGTTCAAACAACCTGATTAAACCCTTGCCAAATTTGTCCTTTATGTTCTGCATGAGGTGCCAATAACATGCACCGTGTCCTTCCAAAGGGTAAATAACGGATACCGCGTTTGCAATCGGGGAGCCTCTGTCTGAAACAATAACCAAATCTCGCTTGTCTGGTATCAAGTCACACGGCATTGAAGGAACCAAGTCCAACGGTCCGTGTTCTCAGAGTCACCTATTCCCCAGGCAAGCGGGTAGCTGTGGCGCTCACTATCCGCCGCACATGCAATTAGGAGAATTCCTTTATATTTGTTCTTTAGAACACATGCATCGATTATAATCACATCTCGCATGAACTCGAATCCATGTATAGCCACTCCTAAAGCCATGAAGAAGTATTTAAACTTGTTATATTCGTACGTATGGATGCGAGTGGACGTGCCATCATTTTGTTGCTCAAAGCAAGTAACAATACGAAGGGAGGTTGGCAAATTTTTTTTCGAATGTGCCTCTAATGATATCTTGAGCAACTTGTTTCGCTCTCCAAGCTTTTGCATAGCTAATGGTGACATGTTCTTCATTACGAAAGAAGTTCTTCACTGCTTCACGGTTAGGTGGAACCCTCACTTTCAAGAACAGTCCCTGGACACGAGTACCAATTGTACGACTGGATGCTTGTTTATGTTCAGCAGTTCTTTCCAACAACGAACAAGTGTGTGTGTTAATATATTTCTAAATAACAAATGATCACTACTCCTCTCCTTCGTGGCACGTAGTCGCCATACACAAGTCTTATCGACACACTTAATATATTTCAAACTTGGTTTGCATGTATGGACATCAAATTGAAAATGATTGTTACAAGCAGCCATCCCGAGTTCGTAGTTAAGTTCATCTTTGTTTTTGAAGTGCTGACCGACATGTAAACTTGATCCATCGGGCCTCCCCCCGACTAGAACTTGATTCCGGACAAATTCTTAAATTCTCAACACCATCATGACTAGGTGGCTCCGCCTCACCACCATCATCATGACTAGGTGGCTCTACCTCACCACCATCTTCATGGCTACGTTTCTCCGCCTCACCACCATCATCATGGCTACGTGGCTCCGCCTCACCACCATTATCATGACTACATGGCTCTGCCTCACCACCATCAGCATGACTAGGTGGCTCTTGATAGTTGAATGGGCCAAAACCTCCCTCACCACCTTCATAACACGGTGGCTCATCAACATGATCATGGTCGGAAACATACTCAACTATAGGCCCGAGACTATTATGATCGAGCATCATCACTCACATTTAACATCGGTGTCGTTTGATTGGATCCATAAGTGTTATTCGGGTAACTAGCCGATCTTCAAGTTGTCTTCCTTTACCCTGGATCATAGTCTCCTGTCTGCTCGGAGTACAAGTCACGTACAAATCAATCTCATCATGCTTTTTGTGAATATACATAGCCATCTCCAAACTGGAGTCATTGTTTATATTTACGTAAGTCGCCGACCCAATAGATTTGCGAGTGATCATAACATCATTGTTATCGTGCTCAATACCTGTGCAACTGCAGATTGACTCCAATAATTCCTCAAAACCAATAGTCCTTTCCACAAACAAGCTTTCCGTACATGGAATATCATCAATCCATACATAAATCCAATTACCCTCATATAACTTCCACCCACCGCTGTATCGAAGTGTAACAACAATTTTAGAGTCCATATCTACAAGTAAAAAATTCAAAATTAACACACAAGGTAAATAATAAATTTAGTAAAATAGCGGACTTCGGACTTGGAATCCAACATGACACTGTTGTGTCACTTGGTGCTTGGAATTTGGAACTGGGATGGTTCTGTTCCAAGTTCCAAGCCCCAACAATTTGATAACTTGTTTCGGGCGCTTGGGTCTTGGAACTGGGACTGTTACAAGCCCCAAGGCCCCAACAATTTAGAACTTCCTTCGGGTGCTTGGGGCTTGGAATTTGGGATTGTTCCAAGCCCCAAGGCCCCAACAATTTAGAACTTCCTTCGGGCGCTTGGGGCTTGAAATTTGGGACTGTTCTAAGCCCCAAGCCCCCAACTTTTTCAGAAAATATAGATCTATTTTCTGCTTCGATTTAGCTATCAGAATACATAAATAAAGACCAAATGTTATAGAAAATCGAATGATAACCTCAATTATTGATCTTCTTGTGTATTTCTTCTTGATTTTCAATCAATGTTGTGATTTTGTTTAAAGTGAGTTCATGAAGAAGGGTTTAATGGAGGAGAGAACTGGAAGACGATTTTGATTTTCATTTTAGAAATTTGCGGGATGTTTATAATTTAATTATGGTTTATTAACTACGTTTTTAAAGTGCTTAATTAACCTATTAGTTAATAGATTAAAAGTGTATCATGTTGTAAATAAAATTTTCTAAATATTATTTTTGTAAATTCAACTTTTCTTTGTATCAATTTTAAAAAGCACTCTTAAGGCTTAATTTGTAAATAATGGTCAAAATATCTGAAATAAAAATAAATGAAAAGGAATTATATTACTTTTGTAAATACAACTTTTAGACATGTCATTTCAAGCAAATACTAAAGTCAAAATCAGAATTTGTATAGTCATGAGCGCGACCCATATTGATATTTGTTTTTTCTATAAATCCCAGTCAAGAAAATTCCATTAAAATTCGTAAGGTTGAGAGTGAAGGTCATTATCTCAATTGGACCAAGAATGTCCCTAATTTGCTTCAGTTTTGTGTCTTATGGAGTAAAATTGTCAGTCCTAAAACTTGTGGGGCTATAAGTCATGGGACTAGCCGACTAGTTTTGTCTTTTCCCTTAATAAACCCGAGAGTGGAGCTCACTCTCTAAATTGGGCCAATAATTTCTCAATTTTATTTCAATTTTATGACTTATGGGGTGAAATTGCCCCGAAAACTTCAAGATAAACTTGTCATCAATCAGAAATTATGAGACCAATTTTTCTTTTTTCCCTCAACCATGAGTTATACATATCCATGTAAATTTACGTAGCCTTGTTGGAACCATATTTTTGGAGTTGGTTATGCAAAACAATTGCTCTCCAACAAGCAAAACAAACTTGAAGTTGGAGATGTTCTAACAAATATTACATAAAAGAGGACATCATCGACGATATGATTTCAACATAAGAAGAAAAAAAGTTGTCAATAGTAATAACAAATTTATATCTGAATACAAACAAAAAACATGTTAATTTGATAAAGCAACAAATTACCAAAGTGATATCAGAAAATAATATTTTTCATAGAATATATGTTGTTAAGTTGTTGAAAAAAAGGTCCCATAACGACGGAATTGTTCTATTTGAAAATAATGTCGCTATTTTTTTGACAATAACAAATATAAACTGAACAATGATAACAATAAAAGAAAATTTATATTTCTCCAAAAATAACATCAAGTTAACAATATATTATAAGACAAAAATTGTGCACAACAATTCTGTTAATTGAATCGTTACAAATAAACAAACATCGACTTTGTAACTCTGATAGAAAAGATCTCACTATTAATTTGAAAGGATCGGATTTATTAATGCATACCAAAATTACTAATACCAAGTGTTCATTCGATGAAAGCAACAAATTATTGATGGAATATCATAAAAATATTTTTTCATAGCCGAGTGAACCCGAAATAGGCCATGGACTTGGTAGGAATTTTGTTATAAAGCTCTAGGAAAAAGTGGTACATAGCGATTTCCTATGGAAAATAATCCGCCACTAATGATTTATTTGTGACAAACATGAATTCAAATGATGACATATTATCAACAAAATATAAAACTAAAAAGAATTGTGCGTAGCAATTTTGTCGTTGATCTTTTGCAGAAAAAGTACCGACACCTACGAAAAAATTCCTATGAAACTAGCCTTTATCTATTCAATTTCACAATTATATTCAAAAGTAACTAACTAATTTTTGGATTAGTGAAAATGGATTTATTTTAAAATTCTTATGGAAAAAAAATTAAGTGAAATGTATTTCATAATAATCATTTAATCAATTTAAAAGAAGGTGTGTTTCAAGTTGCTTGAAAACTGTCGAAGCAAGACAACAATATATTTGGGACACATCAGTAAGATATAGTGTGGAGAGAAAAAAAAAATGTCGTAAGAATAGTATTGGAATTCACCACATGGATTGGGCTAAGTCCACTTACTTGGCTTGTGCCTAACTCAACCTCAAAAACTAGCTTGTAAGGTGAGGATTGCCCAAGTCCTTATAAGGTGGACCTAACTATTATTTTCAACCAATGTGGGACATTTAGTCTCAATACTCCCCCTTCACGTGTGGGCGGGCTGAATGTGTGGGTGAAACAAGCCCAACACGTGACATATTAAAGCCCAATATTTGCGAATTATTAACATGTGGGTAAGAGTCCAACACGCGAATTTGACCAGACCGTGTGGATCCCAACACGCGGATTTCCCAGACCGTGTGGGTGAAGAATAAATCCCATCATGCGCGCAAGGAAGAACCCATCACGGAAGGAGGTGGTCCACTTCAACCTGAGGCTCTGATACCATATTAGAATTCACCACATGGATTGGGCTAAGTCCACTTACTTGGCTTGTGCCTAACTCAACCTCAAAAGCTAGCTTGTAAGGTGAGGATTGGCCAAGTCCTTATAAGGTGGACCTAACTATTATTTTCAACCAATGTGGGACATTTAGTCTCAATAAATTGACACGATGAAGCATTTATTATTTTTTTCTCGAGTACTTTGTTACATGAGGGTGGTTTTTTAATATTTCATTAAATCATTTGTGGTTTTGCTTTGGATATACATTAGCTACTTTATTGCATAATTGAAGTCGTTGACATACATATTTCCACAAGAGATAAAAGAGAAACTTAATGGCCTCTCACTCTTTGAAAGTGTATTCTTTTGGAAACTATCTCTGAAAAAATATTAAAAATATATAAAATTTATGAGATACTCATTTTCTGAAAATACCTCAAGAGGAGTTTTAAAAAAAGTCTGATTTTTCTAGAGAAAACTTCCAAAAAAATAAAGTAAATATACATATTTAAGTTAAGAGAATAATTATAGACTTTTCTTAATTATATTCTACTATTCATACATCATATTTTTATATCTCAATTTTCTTTGATCTAACTGAAAAACCAACATACGCATTTTTTTCGTCAAGCGACTAGGTACAATTCAACACACAATTTTTTTGGTTTTCACCTTATAAATATTCTTCAATACGCAAAAATGGGGATTATGGTTACAACGTATATATTCTCTTTAAAAAAAAAAAACATAAAATACCATAATCTCGAACCCATGGATCAAAATTTCGTTTGGAGTGTATGTTTCGGTCAGTCAAATAATGAAAACTTTTTGGGACTTTTTGAAAATATTTCGAAAACACTAAGGAAAAATTGTGAAAAAAGTTATTATATTTAGAAAGTAATCGAGTGTAAGGCAAAAAAATAGTTTCAAAATTACATCTTGTTTTCATTTCGCTTAATTAAAAAACGAAAACTTTTCCATGTTTCGACAGAAAAGATGGAAATTTTGATCCTTGCTCAAACCCCATCTCGAATCTGCAAAAATTCACTTATAAAAAATCTCCTAAAGTTTCATTTTTAAGACTGAGAGACCAAAACAACATGCCTAACTCATTTCAATATATCTATCCTTCAAAATTGTTTCAATTACTTGAGAATTAAGAACAAAAAGAATCTCAAAAGTTGTACTTTTCTTTACATGTTTATTAAGCCGGTTGTTCTAAGCGGATATAATCATACATGACTGAGTTAAAAGGTCCTATTGCTTTTGCCTGTGTAAGATAAATTGTGTTATTTCCATTAACAAGTTGATTGCCTGCTACTCCTATATTGTACAAATGGTACAACCCATGAATCCCATGCCTTGCCAGCGCATTGTCCTTGCCTATGGGTTCAGTTGTAAAATGTGGAATAGATTTTGGATCGTTGAATCGTACCTTCAAATATTTAAATAAAGAATTAGTGGTTTGATGAAAAAGATAATTCAAATAAATTTCAATCACAAGTTAGACATACGAAAATATTGCATTCTTGGACTTACACTTTTAAAGAATATGTTTACATAAACAAATTCTTGTAAACCGAATGTCTCAAAGAAAAAGTTTTGATTTTTTTTTAAAGTCCAACTCCATTTTCAAGGAATGTCCTAATGTTTTGAGTAGAGTTGTCAATGGGGCGGATTTCAATTCGGATTCGTCCGAAATCGGTCCGATTTATTAGGATAATTGTCCGATTAGAAATTTAATGGACCTGATCCGATTATAAAGATCTGTAATCCGAAACACGTGAAGCAAATATGAATTTAGGTCGATATGATCCGTTAAAGATCCCGAACTGATATAAAGGGAGCCGAATCTGAACGAGCCTCATCCGACCAGAATCCAACTCATTGACAACCCCTTAGAGATGATCTCAATTTAACAAAACGAAATTAGAAAAATCATCTAGTTAATTGAGATGTCAAAGGGATTTATTTTTATATGTACAAATAAGCTATTTTCGAATCTCAAAAGCTTTATTTTTATGTTAATCTCTAATGAGCAACAAAAGGGCAAAAGATGCCCACTAATTTTAAAAAAAGAAGGACACAGAAAATCCTAAAATTAAAACTTTGAAAACATGAAATAGAGAAACATACTTGTAATTCGGCTGCCTGAGCTGATGCGAGGGCTAACTGGAGGGTATAATTTCCCGCTTCTACAACATTTTCAAGGTTGAATTTAATTTGCCATGTTGTCGACTGAAACTCATTTCCCGGTCCCACTTTCCTGTTAACCAATATGATTAGCACTCTAATTTAAGTCACACTATTTGCTATCTTATTTTTTAATTTTTTTGGTTGAAATATTTGGTTTTTAATAAAGTATGTAGTTTCTTAGTCTATTTAGTTTTAAAAAAAAAAAATCTTTGCGTTAATTTAATTAGTAAAGACAAAAGTAACTTTCTTGATTTCTAGTTCAAAGTTATTGATTTAATTTTGTACGATAAATTAATTTCTTCTACTTTTTTTAATTAATTTAAATTAATTTCTATTATATTTTCTTAATTTATTTTACTTTTTCTTAATTTATTTTTGTGATATTAGATGGGAAATTGGTGAACTCTATAGTATTTCAATGATTACATATTTGATTACCGTAGTATACTAAATACTGAATTAATAAAATATGTGCCTATTCTAATTAAACAATGGTTTTCAATAAATAAAATAACATAGGAAAAAGTATTTGTACATGAAAATCTCAAATAACCTAAAAAGACATATAAAAAACTAAAGGTAGCCTAAACTTATATTGCTCAAGAAAAATAAGGAAATATGATATCGAGATACTAAAATTATACCTGGTAACATGTGCAAAAAACCAATCTTTTTTGTAATCGCTTTGTCCAATTGTGAAAACTAGATCCGTCGTAGGGTATAAATCCTTATAACGCGTCCACAATCCATATTGTCTAAACCTGTAAAATGTAATCCAAAGATGATAAGTAATTAAGTAATATTTTAAACGTCCTAATTTGAAAAAGATGTATTTTTTCAATTTCAATCAAACCTTTCAATAGGTACTCCATATTGATGGATCTTAAATGAAGGGTCGGGTGTTGGAATGAAAAACTCAGCAGCTGTACGATCAGGGATTCCAATTTCCCACAATGTTGCACCATTTCTTGGAGGTTCAAATACTACATTGCTTAACTTAATATTAGATCCTGTAACAATTATTATTGGTGAGAAATATTGAACATATTGAACTACATATAATTTATCTTAATTGCATAAATTATCAAAAATAATATACGAAAACAAATTAATTTTCAAGAAACCTGGGGCAATCTCAATGTCAGAAGCATGCTTGTAATCTCCAAGAGTTCCAGGAACCCATGCAAACAAGCTGTAAGTACCAGGTACCACATTCTTAATCACAAAATTGCCACTTGCATCTGTTTGTGTCCAAAATTGATAACCCTGAAAATTGGAGGGAAAAAGGTACAACGTCGTTTTTCAAATTAGTATCTCGATCCACGTGGCCAAATCCTAAAAATCATTCAAAATATATATAAAATTTTGATATATGAAAATATATATAAATATATATCAAAATTTTGATATATATATATATAACCTTGTTTTCGTATTGCCAAGATCCCGTCGATCCTGATTGAGCCAATCCCACATATGCCGAGGCCCCCGGCACTGCTTTCTTATTAATGAACCTTAAAACATAGATAAATATTTCAAGTTACATCCAAAAATTAACGACCAAATCAAATATAAAAAAAATTGGTCAATTTTAGTATTAAATGTGTCAATTTGAAAAGTATGGCATGAAATATATATAGGTGACAAAAATTTGATATGAAAAGTATAATTCCATCTATACATAAATATATTTATATATATGTACCTGTCAAAAACAAGTAATTGACCGGTTACAACTCCCCTTTGGTCGGATTTAAGGAAATCTTTTGAAAGTGGAAAACTATAAGGCCAACTATCAACCTCTGCCACCATCTGACCAATTACTCAAAAAATGAAGAAAAATTAGTAATGAGTGTGAATGAGATATTAAAATATTAAATTTGAACAATATTTATTATATTATTATAATATAAAAATGAAATGATAATTACCCTTTTTTTAGCGTCATTCCATAACACTGATGGATCAGTCTTTGCTGAAACTTCAGAGTTGAGATAATCATAAACAGGTCCGAGAACCTTCTTCCAATACTCTTCACTACTAAATTTTAGGTCTATATCTTCCCCAGCATAATGTCGGCTAATGAACATCTTTGTAATAAAAATTAAAAATAAATATTATTAACGATAAAAGCTAATCGAAATTAGTCCAAATCAAAATGTTTATATTATTTCATGGACATTGATCAAAATTTGGTTTCGAGTGTATATTTCGGCCAGTAAAAACTTTTTAAAAATGTTACGGAAACACCAAGAAAAAATTGTAAAAAAATTACTAAATTAAGAAAAATAAGAGAGTCCAGCCCAGTTAAATAAATAGTTTCGAAATTACATCTTCTTTTGATTTTTCTTGATTCAAAAGTAAAAACTTTTCAATATTTGAAATTTTGATCCATAGATTATTTTCTTGTAATAAAGATTTAGATGTGAATTTACTTACATTGAGTACAATTGGGCCTGCATGAGAAGTAAGATCTTGTTTAAATGGGCCACCAGTACGAAATTCGTTACTTGGAGTTATCATCCAAAAACCAACACCGTCATTGCTTACCCAACCATAAACTTTGTTGTCCTTGTTATCACATGAGTATAAATACTTATGGGTTTTTGGCATTTTGCACCCTGGAATTATAGGGTTTTGGTACTTTGCACCCTGATTTAAAAGTTTTGGCACTTTGCATCCTGGAAATATAATTTATTTGGCACTTTGCACCCTAGTGTGTGTTTTAGTGAGAAAATTCATTGATGGAAGGTTGAATAGTTATTTTCAATTTTTTTTTTCACTTTGCACCTTGACAATATAGATTTTACACCCTTAAAATATAGAATATTGGTATTTTGCACCCTAAAATTATAAAATATTAGCATCTTTCACCCCGAGTTAAATTTTTTGGCACTCTGCCCCCTAAAAATATAATTTGTATGACATTTTGCACCCTAATATATTTTTCTTAAAAAAAACAGACTCATGAATGTCGGCGATGTAGAAATAAAATGGTATTTCTATGCACAACAATCATAAACTTGTTATTCTAAATTTATTTTACTTTATAATAACTTAATTTAACATTTTCTCTCTGTAATATTTAGATTAAAAGAAGACATTGTCTTCATTTTATTTTGAAGCATCCTCAAGATTATTTACTTTATATCTAAAATACACGTTTACATATCTAACATATTATTATATTGCATGTTATTTACATAATTTATATTATCATATTAAGTCGGGGTTGAAAATGTCAGAAATTATATTTTTTGGGTGCAAAGTGCCAATATTCTATATTTTAGAGTGCAAAGTGTCAAAATCTATACCTTTAGGGTTTAGAGTGCAAAAAATATTTGAAAATAACTATTATACTCTTCAATAAATTAATTTTTTTTCTTCAAAACACACACTAGGGTGCAAAGTGCCAACTAATTTATATTTTCAGGGTGCAAAGTGCCAAAATTTTTAAGTTATGGGGCAAAGTGCCAAAATCCTATAATTTCAGGGTGCAAAGTGCCAAAAGCCCAAATACTTATCATCCACCTATATATGCAAAAATAAAAATAAAAATAAAAATTAATACATTCATTATTTATCAATTTTACACATATATTTCCTTTCTTTCTCTTTCAACCACTACTTGAAAAAATTGAAATTCCAACTGAAATTGCAGCTGAAATGGTCCAAAATCGGTTGAAAAAATGATTTTTAAACCATAAACTTTGTTGTCCTTGTTATCACATGATCGAGTATAAATACCTATGATGCACGGATACTTCAAAAAATTATAAAATGCCGTGTCGGACTCTTTTCGGATACGATACTCCTCGGATACTCGTGGGATACGTATTCGACACTCCACGTGGCGTGTCGGTAAATATAATTAAAAAGAAAAGTTGGACACACGTATCGGATACTTATTTAGACGTATCCAACACATTTAATATTCTGAATTTTGCTAAGTCACCACAATTGGTAAGAACAATCAACAATGTAAGGCATCAAACCACACTTTATACAACTGCAATATAAGATAGTTTGTCTATAACAGGACATGTTTTATCTAACATTATAAAACAATGAACATTATGTATAACTAATATTATTAAATTACTAAATAATTTTTTTCCGAAAATTATGCAATTTAGTACTTATGAATCTTAAGTTGATTTATTTCAATATATATGAATATAAACATTTATATTTTTTAAATTCGTATCCATGTCGTATCGTATCCAATAAATTTTTCAAAATTCGCGTCGCCGTATCCGTATCGTGTCGAATTCGTATCGACGTATCCGTATCCGTGCAACATAGATAAATACTTATCATCCACCTATATATGCAAAAAAAAGAAGAAAAAAAATTAATACGTTCATTATTGATCAATTTTACACATATATTTTCTTTCTTTCTCTTTCAACCATTACTACTTGAAAAAAATTGAAATTCCAACTGAAAATGACCCAAAATTGATTTTTCAACAAAAAATATCGGTTGAAAAAAGCCTCATTGGTATTGGGGATGCAACCGAAAACTTTTGTAACCGTTTCAAAATCTTTCGGTTGGAATGTTAACATACGATTGGTTTACATTGTTTTGGACTACAAACAGTTAAAATAAAAAATTAATTGCAATAGTTGGACTGAAATTAGAATTAGGGATTAACGGTTATAAATGGTCAAATCCTAACGATCTTCTTAAGTACAGGTCAAATCCCATTAACAAGGAGCTTTGATCGACCTCTCTGATAGAATAGTATACTAGAAGCCAAATTTTTTTGCTTCATATTCTGTACTATTTATGGAAATTATTTTTTCGATTAATACAATGCACTTACTATAAATGGTCTATTTCATCTTTTACAATAATTATCTAGTATATAGTTGAATGTCCTTAGATTACATAGCTAAGCGATAACCCATGGGTTGATCCTGGAAAACAATATGATGATATATCAATTAATTAAAAAACACAAGAGAAATCATGCACGAATTAAATATTTTATTCATTTAATTAAATACTCTTCAAAAGTGTTTCAATTTCTTATTAATTAAGCAGCCTGTTCAAATCGTATATAATCATACATGGCTGCTTTGAAAGGTCCTTGCCATCTTACTGCCTTGTACTCCTATACTGTACAAGTGGTACAATCCATGAATGCCATGTCTTGCCAATGCATTGTCTCTGCCTATCTTGTTAGTTGTAAAATGTGGACCTGATTTTGGATCATTGAAACGTACCTTGAAATATGTAAGGAGTTAGTAACAAAATTATTGATTTAATTTGCTGGGAAAGAAAAACAATTCTATGAGTAATTAGGAACCAAAAAATACTTTAGGAGATCAGTTATGTATGATCGAGATCGTAAGCACTCATCCATGGAAAGAAGAAAATGTCATCGATTATATCAATCAGTGAAGAATTGTAAGGATTATTTGTGCGAATAAATAGAGATGGGGAAATCTTTTGTAATATTTCACATATGGTAGACATGATTTGTATGTAATTTGATTTTTTTCTAGGTATAAGCATAATCAATTTTGTAATTTAGGTGTTTTTTTTTAGCGGAAACTTGAGAATTTTTATATTGGTATAAACATGAGCAATTAATATATTAGTATATATATTTCAAGTATAAGAGAGAATACCAAAATAGGAAGGGATCGCGGAAAAATAATTATACAAGAGAAATAGAAAAAAAATAAAAAGAGTTTAGCTATTTTAATGTATCCTTAATTTCATGGTACAAAGACGGGTTAATGGTAATTTGTTCCCCTATGATACTAATATTGTTCAATTTACTTTTCTGTGATTTGAAAAGAGCAATTTACACCCTTGAGTCGAAGAGTGTAACTCACTTTCCGAAATCGAGAATAGGAATGAAAAGTGTTTTGTAACATAGGGGGATAAATTGTAACATTTTTCATAACATAAGGGGGTAAATTGGCATATTATCATAACAAAGAGAGGTGAAATGCCAAAAATAAAAATATCAAGGAGAAAGTGCCAAAAATTATAGGGGTAAAATGTTTTTTTTTTTAAATCACAGAGAGGTAAATTAAACACTATGAATATCACATAAGGGTAAATTGTCGTTAATTCGTACTAAAACTACTGTTTTATAGAAAAAGTGTTGAAATTTTTATAAGCGCTGAAAAATCATAGAAAGTGAAATTAGCAAGATGAAATTAAATGAGGAGACCTACTTGTACTTCAGCTTCATTAGCTGATGCGAGTGCTAATTGGAGAGTGTAATTTCCTGCTTCCATTACATTTTTTAGTTCGAATACAATTTGCCATGTTGTCGCTTGAAACTTACCCGCTCCCACGTTCCTGTTTACAGATAAAAAACTGATGAACTCAAATACACAATTACATTTGTTAATTAAAAAATATAATGAGTTTTTCATTAATTATATTACTTAAGTGAAGTTATTGAAAAAACTCTATAATAAACCGGAGAGTTAAATATGAAAAATATTTGACCTGGTAACATGTGCAAAAAACCAGTCTTTTCTATAATCACTTTGTCCAACTGTGAAAACTAGATCCGTCTCTGGATAAAAATCTTTGTAACGCGTCCATAGTCCGTATTGTCTGAACCTGTACATTGCAATTAAATGATGACAAATGATCAACTAATTATTATGTAATTTTTTTTTTTTTTCAATTTGAGTCGAACTTTTCAACGGGTACTCCATATTGGTGGATCTTGAAAGAAGGGTTCGGATCTGGAATGAAAAATTCAGCAGCCGTGCGATCAGGAATTCCAATCTCCCACAATGTGGCACCTGTTCTTGGAGGCTTAAAGACCACATTCTTTAACTTAATTTTTGATCCTGTTTTAATTATTTGCAACAATTACTGACAAATATATATCTTGTTTGAATATGAAATATCAATTTTATTGTTTTTTTTAATTTGATGTATAAGCATCTCTAAATATCCAATATTTGAAATATATAATTATATTCATCAAATATAATCATATTTAAGAAAAAACTAGAATCAAAACCTGGATTTATTTTTATGTCATAAGCATATTTGTAATCTCCAATAGCTCCAGGAACGAATGCAAACAAACTGTATGTCCCTGGTACCACATTCTTAATTAAAAAATGTCCTTTCGAATTTGTTTTTGTCCAAAATTGATAACCCTGGAAAGAAAAAAGTTGTGACCAAATCTTATCTCAATCTCTACAATTTATAAAAACATGAATATTTCTTAAATTTTACGGACAAAAAAACCCCTTTGTGATTTTAAAAAGCAAAAGAACTCTAAGAAAAATAGTTAGATTAGGACACATTAGAAGTTAAATGACTTAACATTATACAATTTCTAACTAGAATGTTTGTATAGGCAAAATAAACTTAAAAAGAATAGTTAGATTATAAATCACAAGGTATAACTAGATTATAGTTTTGTATAGAAAATAAAGCTATGTATAATACATTATAGTAATAATAATATTTCTATTTATAGAATTTTGTGAGATGTTCAATTTTTCTGTTAATACCTATATTTATAATATTTTTGTACATCGGACTGCTTAAAAAAATCAATAGTAATTAGTTGAACACGCTCAACGAGTGTGCATCTTTCTAGTATTAAAAAAATATATCTAAGTATTCCTTAGGATTTCGGAAAATGCAAAATTAAATATAATTAACCTTGTTTTCGTATTGCCATGAGCCAGCATCTCCTGGCAATGCAAGTCCCACATAAGCTGAAGCTCCCGGCACAGGCCGTTTGTTAATCAACCTTGAAAATTTATATCTCTTTTAAGTCGCAATATATAAAAACTAATTCATTTTTTGAGTGTGATACAAAATACATGATCATGGAACAAATTCATAGATTAATTTTGTAAAATATTTTCTCTCAAAATAATGAAACTTAAGGTGGACAAATTAAACTTTTAGATTTCAATCTATTTCTTCATTGTTTTTATATTGAATCGAGCTAGAAGTTTTGATATTGTGGACTACTTATTGAATACATACCTGTCATGAACATGTAATTTACCGGTTACAGCTCCCCTTTGACTTGATTTAAGAAAATTTGTTGAATATGGGAAACTATATGGCCAACTACGAACCTCCTTCACCATCTGATCATTACTCAAATAAATGAGTACAATGAGTATCACTGGAATTATAGGATTATTGTATTTTTTGTGTCATAACTATAATTCGTTTTTATACTTTTTGGGCTCATACATTTGGTGCCACAATTTCAACATTGTTAGTAATTTTGGTGCCAATTGAGGCTCAATTCCAGAATTTGTCCGAAATCCCCTTTGTGCGGGCCAATTTTCATGTCAGGTAGCCCGAACGTGGGGACACTACAAGAATCATGACTTTTAGCCATGGCTCATAGCCGTGGCCAATAGTAGTGTTGGGGTGGCCAATAGCTATTTGCCTCGACAAAGCCACGGCATCTTTTCGATTTATTAAAGATGGTATCCAATACATTGGCCACGGGTAATAATCATGGCCAATGTTATGGCCACCCAAAAAACCATGGCTAATACTGTCGTGGCATTAATTATGGATATTAGTTTATAAACTTTGGCCACAACATTTTGGCCGTGGCTTATAGATTTTTTTTTTTATTTATTCTTATTTTAGGGAATTCTATTTATTTGGATGGTATCCACAATAACATGCATACAATAAATAATTGCATTTTATAACCCTATTCCAATTCTCTAAATATTTAAACAATATCCCAATTATCAAATGTCCAATTTTCTTCATTCTCCTTCTCAATAACCAAAATATTTTGTGCACAACAAAAATTTTCATCAAGTTTAGAATTATCATCATTGCTCAAAATCCAGCAAGTACAAGAGACATAAGTCGTAAAGAAAAAGGAAAACCAAAATTTTCATAAGATTCAAAATAACCCGCAATACTCCTCTTTGCATCGAAGATCTCAATCCTCTGGCAAATTCCTTACATCCAAGAACTCCAACAAGACCTAGAAAAAAAATATTCACAATCATAAAGGGCAAATTAGAAAAGGTTTGTTTTTCAATCAGAACAAATATGCAAATGAATCATACGAACCGGAAAAGATCTACAATCTTATTCAAATATCAAGGGAGGAAAAACACAAGGATCCAACAATAATATCAGTATCACCCCCTATACACTCATACAATCAAAACACTTCATCTATATATATATATTGTCAAGAAAAGAGGTTAATATTCTAGCCATATGAATCGATGTTAATACTCCATCTACAATGTCAGGAGGGTAAATAAGTCATGTTACCATACAAATTTAATTAACACTTACAGTATTAACGTGAGTAGAACACTATAGATGCAGGATTTAGTTGCTACTTTTTCAGAAATACAGAGAACAATTTCTAATAAGAATAACATAAGAAGATAAAATTTGAGTATGCATCAACTCTTGATCTATAACCATCAAAGCAGTTCAACAAAAACAACAAACAAAAATCTAGATCAACTCTTAAACTTAAACCAAAAAAATCAAAATCAACAGAGAACTAAAAGGCAACTTAATACTTAGCAACAATGCATCAACTCTTGATCTATAACTATCAAAGCAGTTCAACAAACAGAGCAAGCTACCCAGAAAAACACATGCAAGATCTTCATTATTATATATTATATACTTTAAAAAAATTGTCAAATCTTACCATGATTTGTGTCTATAGATCACTTGAATTTCCACTTGCACTTGCTCCATATGTACTTGATTCATGTCTCATATCGAAAGGCTTAAACGAGCTAGGAAATGGTCTAAGTGGGGCACTAGGTGCTCTAAGTGGCGCAATAGGTGCTCTAAGTGGAGCAATAGGTGCTCTAAATGGAGCAGTAGGAAATTTCCCAAGACCGAAATAAGACACCACCTCCTCCACCACTTCTTGGGTCATTTTGTTTCGTTCCTGAGATGTAACTAATTGTGCACGAGCCATACCTTGTGCCATTTGCTCCACTAATCCTCTCATCTGCTCCCTTTCCTCTCTCATTTGCTCCATTTCTCTTTTTATTTGATCTATTTCCTGACAATCTTTTCGGCGCAACTCCCCACTCCATAGTACCATCAAAAGACACTGTATCTCTACGAAACCTATGATTTCTTTTTAAAAATCGTCTATGAAAAGTATATGAGTATTTACGAGCAAAATTCAAACGACGGCACATAGTTTTCATTCCACAGCAAGGACAACCTTTATCAGTCATTGTACCCCAACCTGATAGTATGGAATAACCGGCAAATCACTGATTGTCCATAACAAAGCTGCTTTCAACATGAACATTTCATTCTTAGATATATCAAATGTTTCAATCCCATTGTAAAATAACTCTTTCAATTCCTCAATCAACGGTTGCAAATATACATCTATTTTGTTCCCAGGTCCTTTTGAACCATCAATAAGAGTTGATAATATGAAATTATCTTTTTTCATGCACATCCATGGTGGCAAATTATATGGAATTAGCACGACAGGCCAGGTACTGTGGCTTGTGTTCATAAGCTTGAAAGGGCTAAATCCATCAGCAGCAAGACCTAACCTGACATTACGACTATCACTAGAAAAGAGAACATTTTTTTGGTCAAAATCCTTCCATGCAAGTGAATCAGCAGGATGCCTATATTTACCATCATTTATACGCTCTTCAGCATGCCATCTCATAAGTGGAGATGTATGTGATGACATAAATAACTTTTGCAATCGTGGCTTCAAAGGAAAGTATCTCATTTTTTTTATAGCTATCTTTTTGTCCCCTTCTTTATACCTTGAAGTTCCACAAATTTCACAAGCTTCCAAAAATTCATCTTGATTCCTAAACAACATACAATTGTTAGGGCATGCATCCCATGTTTCATAAGTAAAGCCCAACTTCGTAGTAATCTTATTTGCCTCATTAAAATCTTTTGGTAAATTTACACCTTTCGGGAATGCCTTTTCCAATAAATTAAGAAGTAGTGTGAAAGATGTATTTGTCCACCCCGAGACCACCTTTAAATTCAAAAGGTGGGTGATGAAGGAGAACTTTGTGAACTCTGCGCAACCAGGATATAGTTCAAGGCTTGCATCTTCTAACATTTGATAAAATTGAAGTGTTTCCTTGTTTGCTCCACTTAGATCATTATTTTCTGAACTTTCACCATCATTCATTTCATTGTCAGACATCCGCTGCATTCACATTGCCTCATAAAGAAGTCCAACTATATTATCTCCTTCATTGTCAACTCTCGACTCATTGTTTTGGAACCTAGATGCTTCTACGGTAGGTCTTTGAATGGGTACATATGACTCCCCGTGGTATGTCCAATTCTTGTAGTTTTTAGAAAAACCATTAAAAAAACAATGATCTCGAATGTCCATACGGCTCTTGAAATAACGATTGTCACATTTTTCACAAGGGCAACTAATCGTGGTATCATTAGGTCGATTCTTAAATGCAAAGTCCAAAAATGCATCTATTCCACGTAAATAAGAAGGTGTCTTACTTTCTAGATCTATCCAACTCTTGTCCATATTAATGTTTTGTCCACCTTATTTCGAAAAAAAAAACCCGTTAAAATCATTCACAAGACTCATTAATAATTCAAAATGTAAAAGTAGAATAGACTACCATAATTTTATTTTTATATTATCTAAAAAAAACCATGGATAACTTAATTTTCAATGACATCGATCACCAAAAAATCCATAAAGCTGCAAATTACTTTTAACTTCATAATAAACAACTACTATTACCTTGAGGGTGAATACGATTATGAACTGGAACTGAAGTTGAAATAAACAAAGGGAGAGCTACATAAGGGGGGGTACAGTGAGAGAGGGAAAAGTGAGAAAGAGAAACAAAGGGAGAGCTAGTTTTCCCTTCATAATCTTTTGGGAGCATATGTCAACAAGTCGTGCAAAGCATAAAAAATACAATCGCTAATATAGGTGCACCTCTGTATAACAATTAAACCACATATCAAGTCATAAAGAATTACCTTGGATTAAAAGTGAACTTCTGCCAATGACTCAATAGCCCCTTATGTAAGCGATTTCCCTGTTAAAATTTTGAAAATGTATGAAATGAAAAAGGAAGATCTGAATTGGAAAACAAGTATATACAGGTAACATAGAATTAATCAAGAAATGCAATAAACCACTGATCAAATCAACTACTCCTATACTATTAAATAATTCTCTGATAGATATAACACTAACATTGTTCATCTATTTTCCATGTTATTTGATGCCCAAATACTTAGAGATCATGATGCATCATCAGCCATTAGGCTTATTATGTACTAGTATGTTAAATAGATAATAGATTGTGCCCAGACCAGAGAACATAGTATATAAAACAGAACAGAACAGATGTTTGCTACATACATATTACACATTACTATTTCACAGCTTGTATATAAGATGAATGTATCAGAGTTTTAATTGTGAAGTAGTGATTTAGTAATATAATATAAATGACAGATTATAGTATTACCTACCTATAGCATAAGTAAAATCACATATCAACTTTTAGCCTTCTAATGTAGGTAATTTTTTTTTACTTCATTGATTTTTCTGTTGGCAGGTGTGTAATGGTGTTTAGCCCCTCCCATTTGAAACTATCAGACATTGTTGTAGATTCTTGAGCTATTTTCGGTTCTTGGATTTGGATTTCAGTGAGTATATGATAAGTTAAATAAAAATGAAAGAAACTCAATGTTCAGTCATTCGATACAAAGAAAAACATTTCTCTAATCATATTAACTCATGAAAATCCAAGAACCAAACATAGCTTTAGTGTTCAAATTCTGCAGATTTATAGAAATATGCCAACTAATAAGGCTAGGTACATTTCTTGGTGAAGTTGATATATGACAGACAGTACTCTTTTTTATAACTTGTCTGCATCGTTTTAGAATCCGGTAACATATTTATCATTCTGTTTTGTCACATGGTTTGCTGGACCCTAAGTTTATTAAACATGTTAATTACATGTGGAGCATACATAGAGCATTATACAATATATAATTAAACGTCGTATGTGTGCAAGTAAAATCACACGTAGCGCTTGTTTGCTGAATTTTGCTATTTTTGAAAAGCTTTGCTGCTAACAAAAGCTACAAACAAGTCTTAACTTACTTCTAATTTGAATGATTTTTATATTATCATTATTTTTCTAATTATTGCAGAAGCTGAAACATCAAAATCAAATAAAACTTAACAAAATACTGAAAAGCACTTCTATTATTTTTCCTTTTTCCTATTAACAAGATATAACTTGGTGGCATTTATATGTATCCATGTTAGCATGTTCACTGAAAAATCTCAAGGGCAAGTACACCTATTTTCAAATGAAGCAATAGAACTTTCTCAACATTACACTGGATTGATAATTTGCAGCAATAATTTTGATTTATTTTCTACCAGAAAACGATAATGCTTAAAAGCTTACAAGTTCAGTCAAGAATGCCCATAAAGCTGAAATACTATTACCTTGAGTGAGAATAGGATTATGAACTGGAATTGAAAGCCGATTCCAGACTGAAATTGAGCTGATTGAAACTGAAATTGAGCCGATTGCGAACTAAAATTGAGCTGATTCGAACTGAAATTGAGCCGATTTCGAACTGAAATTGAGCCGATTCGAACTGAAATTGAGCCGATTGTCAATCAAAATTGAGCACTGTCAACTGAAATTGAGCCGATTATGAAAGATGAACTTCAATTTTGAAAGACGAACTTCGATTTTGTTTGTGTATATGAAATGAGGAAAACGGGAAAGAGAAATAAACATTGTATGCGTGAATTAGAATGAAGACGGGAAAGAGAAATAAACATTTTTCAGATAAATGGGGAAAGAGAAATAAACATTTTTCAGAGAAATGAAGACGTGAATTAGAATGAAATATCAAGTGTGGAATAAATGGGGAAAGAAGGAAAAAGAAAAAGAAATGGAAAAGTGGCCGTGGCATTTGTTATATCTAATAAGGTGGGCTGTGGCGGATAAGTTGAACATTTTTCTAATCGGCCCAGTACCGATTCAAATGTCAATTGGCCACTACTTTTTTTACCGTAGCTAATATGATGTGGCTAAAACTCAAATTTCTAGTAGTGGGATTTCGAGCCAATTTTAAAATTGGGCATCAGTTGGCACCAAAATTGCTACCGATGTTAAAGTTGTGGGACCAAATGTACTAGGTTGAAAATTTACGGGGTGGAAACGCCAGCGAGCAATAATTGTGACATAAAAAATCCAATAATCCCTTGAAATTACTATATACTTCCTCTGTCCTCAATTTTCTTTTATCTTTTTACTTGTGTCACGGAGTAAATTAAAAAGGTGAAACTTTTAGATATTTTTACATGTATACCCTTAAAAGTAGTGTTTGAGAGTTAGTGGTGTCAAATCACTACTTATGTAAAGGGGTATTGTGGGAAAAATAATTTTATTTATAGAAAATGAGTATTATTTAAGGACATCCCAAAAAATAAAATTATAGTGAAAATTTAAGGACAGAGGAAGTATCATTTCAGCTTATTAATGATTTTTAGGTAAGTTCATATCACATTAAATTTAAACAACATGTATCACTTGACGGGAAATTCTTACCCAGACCGGGTTTGGCCGAACCCAAACTAATTACATGGTAAGTGTAATACACTTGCTTTGTGATTGGATGTAACTTCCAGGAAAGTGACCAATCACAAAGCAAGTGCAATACACTTGCTTGGTGGTTGGATGGGTTTGGCCAAGCCAGGCTTGGGCAAGAATTTTCCATCACTTGATTGATAAAAATAATTTCAAGTACCTACCCTATGTTTAGCGTCGTTCCATAGAATAGATGGATTGGTCTTTGCTGCAACATGAGAGTTGAGATAAACATAAACAGGTCCAAAAACTTTTTTCCAATACTCTCCATTTTGAAATTTGAGAGCTAGATCCTCTCCAGCATAATGTGTGCTAATAAACATCTTTCCAAACCAGACACATTAATTCGTTACTAATTATACAACAATCTAACATTTTTTCAATGAATTTTATCAAGGTACATAAATAGATTAACGAGGGTAAAACACTTTTGATATCAAAATTTAGTCCAAAAAATATATTTTGTATCAAGTTTTTTGAAAAATATATTTCATACCATGATTGATACCCTCTTGACACATTTAGTTTTGCCGTCAATTTTTGGATGAAATTCAGTACTGTTAAGTTGGCGGAAAATTCTTGTCCAAGTCTGACTTGGCCAATATGTAATTATTTTTGAAGATAAACAAGATAAACATTGGAATACCAAAGCAAATGTATTACACTTGTCATGTAATTACTTTGGGTTCGGCCAAACCCGGCCTGGATAAGAATTACCCTAAGTTGACAATGAGAGGGAAAACATATAGACACGAGTTTTAAAGACCCATCATTGTTAACTTAACGGCCATGTGAGCGGCAAGTGCTGAATTCTGTTCGAAAATTGATAATAAAACTAAATGTATCAAGAGGATGTCAATCATAATATGAAATGTGTTTTTTTTCTTTCGAAAAGTTTGATACCAATATTGAAGTTGGATATAAAAAGTGTTTTTTCTTCGTAAATTAATTAATTTGAACGAATAATTTATATAGTGATTGGAAGTACTTACATTAAGTACAGTTGGACCAACATGAGAAGTAAGATCTTGTTTAAACGGACCGCCAGTGCGAAATTCATTACTAGGAGTTATCATCCAAAAACCAATGTTGTCACTGCTTATCCAACCATACACCTTGTTGTCTTTGTTATCACAAGAGTACAAATACTTGTCATCCACCTAAATATCAACAAATAATAACATAATTAAGAATGATATATAAGTTGCATGTAATTATTCATTTGTGTCTACTTACAAAATACTAAAATTAGACAAAAAGTGTTGGTTAGAAATTGTTGATTCAGTCGGAAATGACGCTGGCACTATTTGAGTACATAACACTAATCATCCCTTTATTTAGACTTGATCACAATTATTTGGTAGGAAATAGTGAAGGTCAATTTTTCTTTATATGGTGAACAATTGATCAAATAAGGAAGACACAATTAATGGGTTTTTGGAAAGTTAACTTCATGTGTGTAATATGAAATAATGAATAATTTACCTTCTTTTTAGTGGAGATGATGCACATACGCTATATAATGCAATTAAAACTACATTATCAATTGTAAAATGATCAATTTAACCTTACATTGACATTATATTCATTTCACTTTATCTCATGTGATATGCGTAAATAGGCAATTTACCTCCCTATGATGTGTAAATTGACACTTTAACTCCCTGTGATATTAATTGTATAATGGTCGTATGACCCCCTTGTGAAAATGTAAAATGTAAAAAACAAGAGGAAGTCAGAGGTATATTGTCCTTTTATTTATTACAGGAAAATCAGCCGCTATTTAAATTAATACATGTAGTTAATTTGCTATTCATCTGCAATTAACAAACATGACATATTAGCATTAAAAGAATTGGCCCATATCCAACCCTTTTATTTTGGATCCAAACAGGCAAAACCCTTCTTTAACTCGGAAACAAATTCTTTAATCCTTAGCCGATCCTCATAATCACCCAGATTTAATATGACTTACTCAAATACCAATCTAACCAAACACGCACATTTAAGCATGTAATTTCTTATATAGGATGTTACATATTGTACATAATAATATTTTGCAGCAATGAAAATAATTAACTAGAGCGCCCTTTCTATTGCAAGTTCAAATAAAATTACCCTCAAGTTTATGTTGCAATGTCAATGAAATCTAAGAGGTCAATTTAATTGTCCTTTTTAATTGCATGTCTATGTAGAATATGTTGTATGATAGATAATTTTTCCATACCTCTCCTTTGAGCTCTGGATTTTTTGGATTCGTCAAGAGAATAGCTTCTTTATAATCAAGAACCCTGCCCGTAGCGCGATCCACGGGCATTGGCATGACCCTTTTTCTTTCATCCGAGATTGCCATGTAGTGGAACCTTGATAAAATTTTGACCATAGTTAAACAAATGATTATGTTAAACTTTATTTGACATTTTCATACAATATGTATGTAACATCTAAGTCCCACATAGATTGTGGAAGAATTGTTTGAATTACTACGTACTTGTCAACATGAGCTTAAATATTTTGGGCTAATGGATTAGAGCCCAAGAATGTTGACTGAGCTAGAAATGGATCACGATATTTACAATGATATCAGAGCCAACTTTGTGGTACAACGGGGACGATCTTGGGCTATTTAGTTGGGGATATTGTAGTGCCCCAATCCGATGGGAGAATTATAGTGCGCCAATCCCATATGGATTGTGGATCACGGTCTTTAAAATATATTTGTGTACATCAACTCTCACCTACTATATAAAATTTTATTCATATATTATGATCACTGTTATTGTCTAACGAGACCTAATAAATAATTTTGAGCAAGACCAGATTGATAATTTTTATGTAAAATGTTGATGGACAAAGAAGAAATGGTCATTGACACTCAGATTCCCGAGGCTTATCGTAATTATAGAAAACTCAACGTAGTTTAAAATATTACTAGGTCACTCCTTATAGGAATTTTAGAAAAATATTTTCACAAGTTATATGGGGTGTCATTGTAATGATTAGTGAACCATAGGGGGGACGGTTCTTCTTCTAATTTCTCAATCGTCAGGAGATTCCTTATAAAATAACTATATTAACCTCAGAATGTCCGATTGTAAATCACCCAAAAAGAAAATATGAACTCCGTAAGCATATCTGTATGATTATGGGACAATGAAAGTGTAGATTAAATTTGAAAAGTGTATAGAAAATCCAAGCCAAGCCCAATTGATAAACTTGAATATGATGGGTAATTTAGAAAGTCTAATAGAAACCGGTCCGAATCATTTAAATAGATAAAAAAGGGTCATTTTTTTTTTTCCTTTTTTAAATTTGGTACAAAAATACTTCGTCTGTTCCAGTCCTTTTTGCTCCTTTCACTTTTAGCGCGGAGTTTGAAGTAAGAGTTAGAAAAATAAAATTTTTACATATCTTTACATTTTTGTCCCTAAATATAGTGATTGACAATAAAAGGTGTCAAAACGAATTCATTATTTTTTGTGAAAGAGTATTTTTGAAAAAGACTTAAATAAGGAAATGAATTTTATTTTGGGATATCCCAAAATAAAAACTAGAGTAAAAATATGGGACGAGGGGAATATGAAACATGAAAATCAAATTCAGTACTCTGATTAGCATTCCCCTTTTAGTAGTATTTAATTTTTGTAACTTAAATTTTAAAAGTTTAAAATACAGTCTAACAATTTAAAAGAAATCGAAAGAGTTAAGATGGATGAAATTTAAGTACTTGTTTTCTTGAAGCTTGAACACAATTCTTCCTTCTTGGATATCGAAAGCAGGCCATCCTTTTAAACGCTCAAGAACAACATATGTATAGAATCCATGTGAGCCACGTACCATTACAAATCTGCTTATTAGCAAATTAAATTATCAAAGTTTATAAAATGTTCAATTTAATTTGACATGAAATATCAAAGAACTTCACCTTTTATCAACATTTAAAGGAACTTTATAACTACCAACTGCCCATGTTGTGGTGAATGAAATCTCTGTTTGTTCCTTGTTTTGCACTATCACCTTGTAACTTGTTCCTAGTAATCTGCCCATTTTATTGTAGCCATTAAATACAAGGGTTTATGCCAATTTATCCCGGCCCCTTTGACATGCATAATCACTATTAGAAAAAATAAAAATTGCAATCGAAATTGCAACTGATAAATGGTAAAAATTGGTTGAAAATTGAATTTCCAAATGTTTTGCAATCGAAAATATAGGTTGGAAAAACCTCCGTTGGAATTGGATTTGCAACCGAGATTTCAAACGATTATTTTATTTTGCAACCGAAATTCCAACTGACTTCGAATTTGGAAGCAACTTACCTCCTTCAGCCGGAGAGTGCAACTCACTTCATGATGAAACTGAGAGTATGCATGAAAAATGTTTTGTAACATAAAGGGATAAATTGCTATATTTATCATAACACATGGAAAAAATTGCAACATTTATCATTACACAGAGGGGTAAACTAACACGTTATGATAACACAAGGGGATAAAGTGCCACATATAAAAATGACAGGGAGACGATGTGATGTGAAACTTTTATAAGATAAATTGGCATTAACTCTTAAATATAATGACTTAAGTAAATTAAATTAACTATTCGATACTTACTTATCCATGTTATCATAATCTCCTGGCTTGTTCCAAAGAACATCCCAATACCTATCATTACAACGCGTTATTAAACTCAATATTCAAACTCATTTTTTTAAAGAGATTAAACGAGAAAAAAAATATAATAAAGTGTATTTGTATGTATACCCTCTATTATCTTCTCTATTTTGGGTTTCAAGCAAATTTTCACTTCCTTTGTATGTTATATCGGTAACTAGACCACCTGGTACAGTTAATGTCACGCTAACAATGCCATTACTCATTACCACCTGTGATACATATATATATAGGTTGAGAAGAGAATCGAAAATTATTGCTATAGTACATCGATCTTAAATTAAGTTTAAAATGAAAAGGGTAAACACCAAACCCAATTTGTCTACAATTTTAATGGTAATTTACCCCCTATGAAATGCATAACGTTCAATTTACTCTTTTATAATTTGGAAAAAAATTAATTTATTCCCTCTAGCCGAAGAGTGTAACTCACTTGCCGAAATTGAGAGTAGATATGCAAACTATTTTATAATATAGGGAGATAAATTGTCGCATTTATCATAACACAGGGGGTAAAATGCCATATTATCATAACAAAAGTGGATAAAGTGCCGCCTATAAAAATATCAGGGAGACGATGTGAAACTTTAACAAAATTTCAAGGGGTAAAATGCTCTTGGGGGGAAATTGAACATTATGCATTTCATAGGGGTTAAATTATCATTAACTTTGGCGAAAATTGGCTTTGGTACCAAAGTTGCAATGAAAACCTATCATACGGTACCAAATTTGCAATTTCGTATCCAATGGTACCAAAATTACAAGTTGGTCTATCCTATGGTACCAAAAAAGTAATTTTTCCATTTTATAAGGAATTAAATCAATACAAAATAGTTTTATGAGGGACTAAAATGTAACACTATAAGTAAAAGACCCCTTGTAAATGACCAAAGTGAAACAAATAATTTATAGTGGGAACTAATGTGAAAAAATTAACACAAAAGAGAACCACTATGTGAAAAGTTTATGATAAGAAAGACTATTAATGGTGTTTACCAAAATGTAAGGGTACATATATATAGGTCATCACTGACGACATTAATGACATTATTAGTTACTTATCAAAAAAGAAAAAAAAAAAAAAGACAATCATTACTAGTTACTAGTTAATTGGTTAACAAATAGGAGTAAGTTTTACATGTTGATTATGTTGATGCAAATGCACTCTGAAATCGGAGAAATTAGCTTGAATGCTTTCTTCGAACAACCTTGTTCTGCAGTTAAACAAAGATAATCAAAAAACTAAAATCAGGGTCTTGTTAGAACTTAGAAGTGGTTCTCACTTAATTCTTCCCTCGAAAGGAATTAAACATTGGAGAATTAAAAAAAAAATTAAGGAATGAAATATTTGTTCAAATCACCCAACAACTTAAGGTTTCTTTAAATCACAAGTATAAAACCACTTCCTAAATTGAATTGCCAGGCATTTAACTTTGACCAGGAAATAGCAATAGTTGAGGGGGTGTAAGTGCAAATCACCTAGTTAATATTTCCTCTATCCCAATTATTCCTATTTTTTTGGAATGTCCCAAAAACAATATTTCCTATGCATGTTCCATTGTTTTAACTTCTTTCACTTTCAGAACGGAATTAATGGTAAGAGTAAAAAATTAAAACTTTTAAATATCTTGTTTGAGACATCCCAAAAAAAAAAAATAGAAACAAAAATATGGGACATATAAGGTACCATATTTCCTAAAATTGAATTAGATTTCTCAAAATTATCATTTCACCTAAAATAATAATTTTAAATCACTAATTTTCATTCTCAAAAAAAAAAAAAAAAAAAACCACTAATTTTCAGCCGTTTCTTTTTTGACATCATAAATATAAAGTTTCACTAAGATAAACCTTTTACATTAAAGCAAATTAAACAAACTCCTCAATTTGCCTCTTTTTCTATCTTACAAATCCAATGTCAAAATATAATTTAAATAATTAAATTTTTGTAACCGTTAGTGAAAAGTTAATTGTGGATATATTGAATTGAAAAGTATATCAAAATTAAAGAGGGCTTTAAGAAACATTTATTGATCCTAGCTAAGGAAAAAACAAAAAGAATTATGTAATTAAGAAATGTCACTTTATATTAAACAACAAATAAAATGATCAAGATCACTAACAATTAGTGTGCAACTAATATTGTAAAATCAGGTGTAAGACATGATTATAATTTGGAAACCCAAAAAGATAATATTATAAATATTTCTATGAAGATACAACTTTAGTTGTATTTAAGAACTACTCCCTCCATTTTTTTTTTATTTTTCGCTTTTGCATAAGAAGTTTTTTTTACTTTTATTTGTTATTTTAGATTTTCAATATAAAATTTATTTTTCTATCAATATTATCCTTCTTGTTAATACTTGTAATTATTTGGTTTCTGGCTTAAAAAAAGACTATTATTATATTTCTTAATTCATGTGCAATCCTTCAAAACAAAAAATATGAAAAAAACGGAGGGAGTAAAAAGAAAAGATTAAGTAAACAACTATATAATGAATGAATTAGAATATGCATGTATGAACTCACCCGTTCAAATTCTGAGAATCACATAGTAGAAGAAACAGTTGCAAAACTACTACAACTTTCCAGCCAAGCCCGATCCGAAATTTTCTCATCCTTAATCCAAGAATATCCTAAAAATTGTTTTATTAAATATATATATTAAAAAAAAAAATTGCAAGAATAGATCAAAATGTACAAAAAATGTTATAGATCATTTGATGCATATACTGCATGAGTATGATACACAAATACAAGTAACAAATTCATAACATTAAACATTTTCAATTAATTCGCAATTTTCAATGGCTCATTTGCAATATGAACAAACAAAAAAGTTAAAGGAATCGAACCTGTTAGATAGAACTGATCGATGAGCTTTCGGAATTAACAAATATATATAAATAATTAGGGAGTGAATTCTTCGGACTAAATTAGGGTATTATAATTTATTTTGTGGAATAAGTCATGGAAAAAATCAGGAAACCATATTGATTAAAAATTGCAGCCAAATTCATTTGTGGATAAGAGTAGTATCAGTTTTCATTCATATCTCCAGAAAAGGTGAAAAACAATTTTATGCATGCAACGAATGAACGTGAATCTTTTTTCCTTCTTTTAGTCAATTTGAATTTGATGCATGCAAATATGGAATTATTTTGTAATCTATCATCAGATTACGTGAATACTTTGCTTAAAAGTGAATGTGAAATTTGTTAACATTCTTTTTCTTTTGAGAAGAAAATTTGTTGACATTTTTATACAATTAGATTTGACATGCATATATATTAAATATAAATGGAAAATTCTTATGAACGAGTGAAATGATGTAATGATGATGTCTTTTACAATATGCATGATTTTAATATAGGGGCCTTTAATTTAAGACAATAGTCTATGCACTCCAATAGTCATAGTTCAAATTTTATATAAGTACTATTATTTTTTATTCTTCTTTAAATATTTAATTATGAAAGACATTATAAATAATATTGTATTAATTTTTATACGTAAAATATAAATAATAATATAGATTCGATTTAATTCTTTATAAAATATTAAAAATATATATAGATAATAAGTTAATTAATAACATTTTAATATATGAAATAAATGACTTTAAAGTTCGACATTCTATATTACTTTTATTAACAACTATATTTTCAAATATAATTTAATTTACTGATGTGGAGGCTTTGCAAAATTTTACATGGATAATCAAATTTACATAAGAATCCATGAGGGAAAAAAGAAACATTAGTCCCATAACTTTTGATTGTAGGCAAGTTTGCCCCAAAAAATTTCAAGCTAACAATTTTACCCTATAAGTCTGGAAATTGGAGCAAGATTTGGGACATTTTTTTAGCCCAATTGAGAGAGTGAGCTCCACTCTCAAGCTTATGAAAGTAAATTGAAGAATTTGACCATGATATTTTTTTTCAAGAGGCACAAATTTGTTTTTAGGAGGAATCGATCCAATCTCGATTTTGAAACAAAAGCTTTAAAACAAAAAAAAACTTGCTTTACCTAATCGCGATTTTGAGAAATTTATTTTGTTCTTCCTAATCCCGATTTTAGAACATAAATTAAAAGAAAAATTTATTTTTATTTTCCTTTATAATTTTGGAGCAACAATTTTTAAAAAGGAAAAATTATGTTGTCCAAACCCCGGCTTGGCTATATTCATCCAGCCACCAAGCAAGTGCATTACACTTTGTGATTGGCCACTCTCTTAAGAGTTACATCCAATCACAAAACAAGCACTTTCCATATAGTTACTTTGGGTTCGGCTAAACTCGGTGTGAGTAAGAATTTTTGAACTAAAATTTAGTATCAAAAGTATGTTTTCACCATTTTTTTTCCCAAATCCTAAGTATGATTTAGGGAAAAGAATCTAAAAATAAAACTTATGATCTTCTTTATCGCAATTTTGAAGCAGGAAAAAAAAATCAACATTTATAAAAGTAAAATTTGTTTTAATTGGAGCATTCTAAATATTAAGTTTTATTGGTTTTATAAAATAGTCTCACAATTGCGATTACGAAAAGAAAGGAGAAAAATAGTAGTGTTGTAAATAATATATATTAGTGGGTATTCCTATTTAATATTTATATAGTTTAGGGACTTATTTTGTAATAGCCATCCACTATCCCACATCCCATATATTTGGGATTTGTAACTCTCCATGTAACAGATTGGTTATTTAATAATATCTCTCCCCTCCCCAAATCAGATCCCCCAATTTTATACACGTTTGTTTTTCTCTCTGTTATCTCTCTTTACAATTATCACCATTGTTCATTAATATCTTCACACATAATCACTTAATAAAATAAATATTTTACAACACATTATCAGCACGAATAGTCTCTTTGTGATCGTGGAAGGAGATTGTTAAAGAAATTTTTTTGTTCGGGTGAAGAACGAACTTTCGTGGATCAATAATTCATAGCAATTTTCAAGTAAGACTAAACCTTTTTAAATTCTTATGAATGATATGCTTTAAATCTGAAAATCTTATACTTTTAAAGCATGTTCTGAAGTCTAAGTTTAATTGTTGTTGCAAAAGGCTGAAATTATATAATTTGGAATTTTGGAACAATGTTTGACACTAAGAAATTTCAATCGATCATACTTTGGAATTGATTTATGATATTGGATCTGATGGATATAATTTTATATGTATTATGTACAAGATGAATAAATATACATACAAATAATTAATGGCTAACAGAACATTGAACATGCAATTGTATGACCTAATTATTGATATGGCTTACTATGCGAATATTTGTACGTCTTTATGGCATGCTTCAAGTATATATGCTTCTTTGTTTATATATTGCTACTGAGACTTGGATTCTACTTTATGTATATAATTGGTAGAACATACATGTTATGATGAAACTTATGTATTGATTTTAAATCTTGAATTTCAGATTTAAATTTTTTTTTAGAGTTATCACCAGACTAAAGAAAATCTTTTAACTATGATTATTTTTAAGATTGATACAATTGTTTTTTTCAAAAAAACTCAAAATAGCAAGTATGAACATTTATTGTTCTGAAAGTTTGAATTTGATAAAGGTGGTTATGATTTTCCGTAAATTGATTTGAGATTTAGAATTTGGAACTTAATTCATTCATTATTTGGATGTTGATAGTAAAAGGATTATATATATCAACACTGGTGATTAACACTTTTTATCATGCAAGTATATGGCAAATTTTATTGGTGAATTTTCAGAAACCATGACTTGTCACATACTGCTTTGCAAATTTGGATTAGGAAAATTTGTAAAACTCCTAATACATGGATACTTAGTAAATTAGATTTTCAATGAAGAAAAAAAATCACTAAATGTACATTTTCAATGTTGTTGTCATTTGTTAACATTGTTGGGGCCTGATTGGTTAAAAGATTTGACCCGCTGCTGCTGTGTTTTAGCTACACACAACCATGGTTTAACAACAAAAGAGTCTCTCAATTCATAGACCTCTGAAATAGCAAAACTCCGATCAATTGGTTCATCCTGCATGCAAAACATAGTCTGAAAAGAGCACATGGACTGGAATGTGTTACATACTCATGCATGCCTCAAAGAAGGAAATAATATGTATGTACATAATAGCTAGCCAAGTATAAATGAAATGTTGAAAATGGGCCAGAATATAATTTCCAACTACTCTTTACTGGATGTTAAGTAACATGGTATACTAACCGAGACGGAATAATAATATACACATACATGGGTTACGTTATTATCACTAAAGTTATTTGAAATCAGTGAGTGCTCTATGATTGTTCATACCTAAAACATGAAGAGATTTTTTTTCTTATTAAGAAAATCATTCGAGAAGAGACATGTAATCAATTAATTAGATTTAATTATGTGCTCGATAATTGCATGTCCTGGAATATGCTTTTGTTGTTTCTATCAATTGTTTAAATGAACTAGCTATTAATTATCTATGGTATTTACGTGTGAGGCATGTATGTTTGTAATTTGCAATTAATTTTCATTGTTTAATTTATTTATCATGTCTTATTTTTGGGGCATAAGTATCTAAACAATAAGCTTTATTGGAATTCGCTTTTATTTTTCATTTTATGCATATGGTGATTGATTATATATGATTGCATGATAAATGGATGTGAGTGAACTTGGGGTTCATGAATATTGGGATTGGAGTTCACTCGGATTAAAACCACATAGTTCGTTATGAATCAAGAAATGGAACAAAATGGCATGGGTTCAGTTAAATTATTTATGGAGGCTATATGCCCGTAAAATACTCATATTTTCTTAATGAATTTGCTTGTAGGATGGATCTCCTGAGCAAACTTGATTTTATGTCATTGAGTGTATCTGGCGAGAACTACATCAGTTGGACAAGAGATATCAAGATCCATCTGACATCTAAGAAACTGAGCATGGCAGTTGTAGTGGACAACTTGTTAAATGATGCTCAAAAGGCTGTGGCTATGATTCTGATCAGGAAACACTTGGATGAGGCCCTTAGGTTGGACTATTCATTAATTGAGGATCCCTAGAAACTTTGGGATGCCCTGACTAGTCGTTTTGATCACCAAAAGACTATTTTATTGCCAGAAGCAATGAATAAGTGGAATACTTTGAGGTTGTTGGACATCAAAACAGTTAATGAGTATAACTCAGAGGTATGTCGCATAAAGTCCACACTGGAGTTCTGTGAAGAGAAATTAACTGATATTCAGCTTTTGGAAAATACATATTCCACATTTCCTGCCTCTCATTTGATTCTCCAACAACAGTATAGAGCCAAAAACTACACTATGTTCTCAGAGTTGATCACCACTCTACTCCTCGCTGAGAAGAACAATGATCTTCTTTTGAAGAACAATCAGGCTCGGTCGATTGGCACTCAACCGTTGCCGGAGGCAAATGTTATCAAACGAGATAATCGAGGTAGAGGCGCTGGCCGGGGGCCGAGCCGCCATAATAGAGGCAGAGGTAATAGGGGAGGCTTTACTCCTTATAACAGACCACAAAATGGTCTTCCACAGTATAGAGGGAATGCCCCAAGAGGGGGTAATAATAATGGCTGACGTGGAGGCATTCAAGGTGGTCACCGTAGCTGAGGTAATCAAAATATGGCTCATAATCAGAATCAGAACAAGGATATATGTTACAGATGTGGTGGATCAGGACATTGGGCACGAACCTACCGTGCAAATAATATTTTGGCTGATGGATATGGGAATGTGCCAGGGCACACTAATAATGTTGAAACCAACGTCCTCCATGTGGACCCCATCACTATGCTCCCGAATTTAGGCACGTCTGATCTCATGACTCAAAGTGGGATGGAGTAGTAATTTCATGTTTTTAGAATTTATGTTTAAAACTTCTGGACATTAAGTTGGTTATTATTTTTTCTGATATCTTGTTTTTGAGTGGTCATGTTTTGAACCACATTTGGATTTGAATTATGTTTAGTTTATTTTCGGCCATTTTTTGTGTGGTTTTATTTTTAATCCGATTATTATGGTGGTATTAGCTTACTATATACTTTTCCAAGTAAATGTTTTAATAGAATATATTTATTTCTAGGCATGGCATGTGGAGAATAATGTCTGGCAGATAGTGCAACTACGCTCACTATCCTAAGGGATATATTATATTTTATTAATATAATACCTAGTAAGACCTCTATGACAACAATATCTGGCACATGTGATTTAATAGATGGCTTTGGAAATGCCCACATTTTGTTGTCAAATGGCACGGTTTTAGCCATTAAAGAGGCTCTATATGCTCCACGTTGAAGGAGAACATTGTTGTATTTTAAAGATTTAATAAAGTGAGGGGGGAATCTCACAATTTATTTAACCCCCTGATGCATCAAGGGACCAACCCCCGAAAAAAGAGTGAGGGGGGAATCTCACAAATTATTTAACCCCCAAAAGGTCAAGGGATCAATCCCCGGACCAAAAAAAGCCAACAAGGTGGTAAAATTGTCCTCGCAGGGACCCCAATGTAAAAGATACAAGCTCAAATACAAAGGTATGCTAAAACAATCTAACCAACATATGGCTAAACAAACCGACCACAAAATTAAACACCCTAAGCAAGCAACTCAGAAAATAGCGAACTTCACAAGACAAAGCTTCCCACTTTTCCGTAGTAATTTTCGGCAAGCATTCCAATAAGTGAAAGCAACAAGGATTTCTCTCCTGCTTAATGATAAATCAATAAGAAGATTCATGAGACAGGAGCAAAATTAGACACCCGGCAAGCAGAAGAAAAGCAGTATCCGAAGGTGTTAGTCCAAATGCAACAGCCACCATATCAAGCAAAGGAGGGTAAGTGTTGGAAGTACACCTACATGGAGACAAAACGAACACGTGAGAAGGAGGGAAGTGAGCCCAATATTCACGTCAAAAGCTCTCTGAACTCAACAATTCCAACCACAAGCACGGATGCAAGTCCCAAATTTCCAGGAAGCCATCAAACCAACCACTAACCTAACAACCAAAGCAAGCTATGTCTTCCGAAGGCAAATGAACAACAAAGACTCCCACAATCCAAAAGATCCATAACCGGATGCTAACCTTAAACCCTCATTGACACGCATCACCTCATCAACCTCAAAAAGAAGGGAAATTATCCAAATGCCACCAACAAACTGAAATCACACTAGTTAGAAGCAAAACAAACAGCCCCTTGGATTAGCAAAAAGACCCCTCAAAAAGCAAAAAGCACCCTGAAAATGCAAAAAGCCCCATAACTCTAATGTAATCCAAGATGGCAGTTGTAAATGAGATATCTATCTCAACAAATCAGCAACACAACTCCATCTATCAAACAAACTAATAAGTAGTAACCTATCAGACCTCCTTATGAAATGCACTCCTATAGCCGAAAGCAACAAGGAGCTTTCTCACAAATTTTGATAAATCAACCAAGATGAAACGTGAGACATGAACAAGATTAGACACCTAGCAAGCAGATGAAGAGCAGTACCCACAGGTGTTAGTCCCAAGCAACAACCACCAAAGCAAGCAACAAAGTTGAAAGAAGTTGGATGTCCAAAACAGCCACTGAGTTGGAGGGAAGTGAGCCCAATATTCACGTACCACAAAACAAAAATTGCAAGCCATGTCTTCTGAAGTCGAAGGATCAACAAGGATTCCCACAATCCAAAAGATCCATAACTATGTGCTAAGCTTAAATCCCCATCAACACTTTCCACCTCAATGACCTCAAAAAGAATGGAAATCAGTCCACAAGTCACTCACGAGCAACTGAAACACACTAACAAGGAAGTAAGGAAGGTTACAAAGCATACACCAAGAGATTAGCAAAAAGCCTCCTGCCAAAATCAATAGCAAACATCCCCCTATCTCCCAAATTCAACACCAAAGCAACCAAACAATGCAAGAAACAGCCCAAAATCAGCAGAAAACAGCAGCAGTAGAACAGAAATAGTTCGGCCCGAAACTGTTCTTCGCGGCCCGAATCCACCAAATCCAAAATTGAAGTGAGGAAAATGAAATTCACCTAATCACGAAGATAAGCCCTCAAAGAACCAGGAGAAAACAGGCCTCGAACACCCGAAATTAGAAGATTAAAGTAGGTGCATGAACCCTAACTCACTCCCCCAATTCAAGAGGCACACTTAAATCCAATCGAAAATGTGAAATAAAACTGATCAATAGGTGATATTCAAGCCCAATTTAACATTGATGAACTCAATTACAGGAAAATGATACGAATTGAAGCAAATTTACGAACCCTAGAAATTGGGGATTGCAAATTTGAAGCCCTAACTCACCAATCTCCTCAATTCAGCCAAGAAACATAAAATTGATGCAACCAAATGATGTTAAATGATCCCAGATGATGAAATACGAGCAGAATTGCAAGTAACTGACAAGAATCAAAGCTCAATCGCGCCCCCAAAATGAAGAACACGAACCCTAATTCCCAAAACAATCAATTGCCAAAATCATACCTTGTATTCTGAAATTGCACCGATCAACATCACTAATCCAACACCACGAAGTGATTCACGAACAGAATTTGAATGATTCGAAGCCAATTGATGAAACCAAATTGGGGATCGCGACCAAGAAACCCCCAATTCAATCAATCTCTTCAATTACGACCTGAACCTTGAAATTAAACCAATAGGATTGACGAAAAGGACTCCAGGAAGGCTTCAACTAACGGATTTCTGCCCAGTTCCACTGAAATAAAAGAACTCCACGAACCATAGAATTTAAGGCCGAACTCCAAACGCATCCAATCGCGCAAAACAGCCCAGAAACCCAGAAATTGCTCCAATAGTAAGATGCCCAGTGATGAGACGAAGCTAACCCAACAAGAATCACTAAAATCCGTCCACAAACGAGGGAGAAATCACCATTTTTGTGAGAGGTAGTGAAAATGAGCGGGGAGAGAGAAAATCCTAGAGAGAGAAAGTTCTCTCTCTTATGTTTTAAAGATATTCGAGCTAATGGTTATCATGTTGAAACCACTGAGGAAAAAGGAATCTAATATATGTGCATAACCTCTAATTTGTACGGCCAGAAACTTACATTGGAGAAATTTGAGGGGCTCTCGACTGGGTTATATAGGACCACAATACGAGTGCCTAAGGTACACCTTGTTCATAGCTCGAAGTCAAGTGACTCGAGCAGGTATTTTCTATGGCATGACTGGGTGGGACATCCAGGTCAAAACGTGATGCGCCGTATCATTAAGACTTCTATCGGGCATCCACTAACGAATAAGGATCTAGTACACAATGATAAGTTGTGTCTACCTTGATCGATTGGAAAATTGGATCCTATGCCATCTTATGCACAAACGAGTAAGGATTCTCTCACTTTCTTGGAGCCAATTCAAGGGGATATATGTGGACCTATCACACCACCTTGTGGACTTTTTAGGTATTTTATGGTAATGATTGATGTTTCGACCAAATGGTCACATGTTGATTTATTGTCCACAAGAAACGCTGCATATGCTAAACTCCTGACTGAGATTATACGGTTGAGAGCTCACTATCCGGATTATCCCATTAAGTCTATTAGACTGGATAATGCCGCAGAATTTACATCGCAATCTTTCAACGACTATTGCATGTCCCTGGGTATTGACATGGAACATCCGATAGCACATGTTCATACTCAAAATGGCCTAGCGGAGGCATTCATAAAGAGCTTACAGAGAATATCTCGGACTTTGGTTATGCGCACCAAACTCCCGATCTCTGCTTGGGGCTATGCAATATTGCATGCAGCGATGGTAATACGTTTGAGGCCCACTGCGACCCAACCTTTCTCTGCGTTACAGTTGGTGTCTGGGCATACACCAGACATTTCTCATTTACGCACATTTGGGTACGTTGTATATGTGACAACTGCTCCGCCACAACGGACTAAAATGAGACATCAACGTCGAATAGGCATATATGTTGGTTTTGTATTGCCATCTATTATACGATATTTGGAACCCTTGACAGACGATCTCTTTACTGCACGATTTGCGGACTATCACTTTGATGAGACTGTCTTCCCGCCGTTAGGAGAGGCAATAATGTTCACACTAACGTTCGGGATGAACGGCGTGAAGTAGTGTGGAACAACCCCACTATGTCTCATCACGATCCCCCTACAGCGGTCAAAGAATATGAAGTACGCAGAATAATTGAACTTCAAAAAGTAGCCAATAACATGCCAGATTCATTCTCTGACTTAGCTAAAGTGACGAGGTCTCATATACCAGCTGCAAGTGTGCCTGCCAGGATAGATGTCCAAGATGGACAAAATATGGGAAGGCCATCAATCCCAGCTAACCAGTCGTATCTCACGGTCCATAAGAGGGGGAGACCAATAGGATCAAAGGATTTGCATCCCTGAAAGCGGGCGAATGCACAACAGTTGAATATGGTTAGTACTAGTAACAATGGGATCCCACCCGATTCATCTCATGAAATAGTTCCGGACTATGGATCTGTCTTGGAGACGACGTTGGGGGACGCCTCGACATCGGTAACCATCCCCGAGAATAGGGAAATCTCGGTTGGCTATTCATGCATGAATGAGGTGTGGCATCGGGATGAAATAATCATCAATGATGTATTTGCTTACACAGTAGCTACTGAAATTATATCAAGTGATGATATTGAGCCTCGATCGGTGGACGAGTGCAAACAAAGGGATGATTGGCCAAATAGGGAAAAAGCAATCGAGGTTGAATTTGATTTATTAACAAAAAGAGGAGTATTTGGATAAATTGCTCGTACACCTCCCGGAGTTCTACCCGTGGGATACAAATGGGTATTTACAAGGAAAATAAATGAGAAAAATGAGATTGTGAGGTACAAGGCTTGTCTTGTTGCACAATGATTTTCTCAGCGACCTGGGATTGACTTTGAGGAGACATACTCTCATGTGATGGACGTTATTACGTTCAGATACTTAGTTAGTTCAGTAGTATCCGAGGAACTGATTATGCAGCTCATGGATGTGGTCACAGGGTATCTTTATGGGGATCTAGATACGGTTATATATATTAAAGTACCGGAGGGACTTATGGTACCTAAGACAAGTAGTTCTAGACCACGGAACACGCTCTCTGTAAGGTTGAGGTGTTCACTTTATGGCTTGAAACAATCCGGGAGGATGTGGTATAATCGCCTAAGTGAGTACTTGCTCAAAAAGGGATACATGAACAACTATATTTGTCCTTGCGTGTTCATTAAAAGGACAAGTTCTGGGTATGCTATTGCTACCGTTTATGTCGATGACATGAACTTGATCGGGACTCCCGAAGAGGTTAGGGAGACAACCCAGCTCCTGAAATCCGAATTTGAGATGAAGGATCTCGGACGGACTAATTTCTATCTCGAGCTTGAGATAGTACACCGTGCTGATGGGATTTTGGTCCATCAATCGAAGTACATTCAAAAAATGTTAAGATGCTTTAATGAGGATAAAGCGAAGCCATCAAGCACGCCAATGATAGTGCGATCATTGGATAGGTCGAATGATCCATTTCGTCCCGTGGATAGTAAGGAAGTGTTAGCACCCGAGGTGCCATATCTAAGTGCAATAGGCACATTATTGTACTTAGTTCAATGTACTCGACCTGATATTGCGTTTGTGGTAAATCTACTAGCTAGGTTTAGCTCAACACCAACACCACGCCATTGGAATGGCATAAAGAACATACATGCTATGATTCTTTGTTTATATATTGCTATTGAGACTTGGAATCTACTTTATGTGTATAATTGGTAGAACATACATGTTATGATGAAACTTATGTATTGATTTTAAATCTTGAAATTCATATTTTAAATTTTTTTTAGAGTTATCACTAGACTAAAGAAAATATTTTAGCCATAGTTGTTTGAGGCGCAAGGTGACGCGACACGACGAGGCCGAGCCTTGCCTTAAGGCGAGGCGAGGCGCAAAGCGCGGGCTTTTTGGGGGCTAAAATGCTTGTATATGAATTTCTCAATATATATCAAATTATCAACAATAATTATAAAATTCAAGACTTTCAAAGACAATATAATAAACATATTTATCATGCAACATCCCAAAAACCAAATTCATAACTCAAAGTCTCAAAATAAATTTAAAGTGTTAATAATCAAATACAAAATAGTCTTAAATTGAGCAAATAAGTTCAAAAGCAATGTAAAACGTCGATAATAAATGAATATATGTGAATATCTAATCAGACCACTCTCCTCCAATCACATGATGATGATCATCATCATCACTATCATTATCGCCGCTTCCTCCGTTCTCGTCATCTTTATAACATTCATTATCTTTCTCTTCCTCTTCATCATCATCACTATCACCACTAACATCACGTGTAGACGAAGATTGTGGTAATGTAGATGAGGATGTTGGTAATGTAGATGGTGTAGTCGGCAACGTAGATGAGGATGATGGTATTGTAGATGATAAAGAAGTTGGCAAAGTAGATGATGGTGTCGGTGCTCTATTCTTTGATGCATTTCCCGCGAGTGCTGAAATTTTATCTATTGGGGTTTTAGATGTAGAAGCAGAATCTCTCGATTTCCTCAAAGAATATGCAGGTTCATTTGCCCCCAATGCATGGGCAACTTGTTCCCAAGTTAAGTCATCATCGGAATGCACAAGATCAATATCATCATCATCATCCATCGTCACTTCCCCTATTTTTCCCACCAACCATTCATCAGAACCATCTACGTAGGGATTCTCCAAGATAATAGGGTCGATGGTAACACGCAACTCATATCTCCGTCTTAAAGATCTATTGTACTTAATGTACACTAAATCATTAAGACGTTTTTGCACCAAACGATTCCTTTTCTTGGAATGGAGCTGCAAAGTTTAATTAATTATAACTTATTAGAATATTATATTAATATATGTTAGAACTTTAGATTATGAAATGTAAAGACACTTACGTGATGAAATACACTCCAATTACGTTCACAACCGGAAGAGCTACAAGTAAGGCTGAGAATTTTGATGGCAAGTTTTTTCAAATTTGGCGTCGAATTCCCATATGCACCCCACCATTCAGCTAATTGAAAATAAAAAAGATTTAAAAACATTAGTGTCATTTTTATGAAATTAAAAATAATATTAATTTTGTATATTTAATATTTTCATTACCTGGTGCCATTTTTGTTCTTTGTCGAATAGCTTGTTTGCTTGAAAAAGTTTCTTCTGCTTGTTTGTAAAACTTTAGCTCCGAGACAATTTTATCTTGTATATCTTCATCTTCCACCAACTTTTCAACGCATTTATCAAACTCAGAGGTAATCACTTCAACATCTTCAATTTCCTTATTTGCATAATAAAACTCGGAATTGAATAAATGTCCCGCGGCATGCAAAGGCCTATGAAGTTAATTTTGCCATCGATTGTCAATGATTCTAAATATCTCGGAATACCTCTGCTCATTGTTGTTGAAAGACAACGCAATTTTCTTCTTTGCACGGTCCATTTCCTCATATATGTATCCCATTGGAGGCTTTTTCTCTCCATCCACAAGTCGAAAAACCTCAACAAGTGGGCCAGCAAACTTCATAATGAAACTTATCATTTTCCAAAATTCGATATTCAAAATAACTCTCACTGCTTGTTTGCCGCCTCTTTTCTTTGCAAATTTGCTAGATTTCCATTTATCAGAAATGAACATGTCTCTCAATTGCGACTTGTGCTTTTGAAATCTTTTCAAAGTCAAGAAAGCCATTGCAAAATGAGTTGATCCCGTCCTAACCATATCTCTTTGGCTAGTGAACTCTCTCATCATGTTCAAAACTATTGTTCGATTATAGATATATCCATTGATATTAATTGCATGTTCAAGTGTCATTTTCCATTCGGGTAACTTGAACATATCTTCGAACATTAAATCCAAACAGTGAGCTGCGCATGGAGTCCAAAACATATGAGGATATCGAAGCTCCAACCTCTTTCCTATTCATCGAACAATAAAAAAATAAAATTAATTGAATATAATAAATATATTATAAAATGCACGAAATTAATGATTTATTACTCACCGGCATAAACATTTTCACTTGCACTATCGGTGACCACTTGTATCACACTTTTTTCTCCAATACGTCTCACAACATTATCGAGCAACTCAAATATTTTTTCGCCCGTGTGAGAGTAACTTGATGCATCAACTGATTCGATGAACATGCTCCCTCGAGGAGTATTGACCAAAAAGCTGATCAAAGACCTTTGTTTTCCATCTTTCCAACCATCCGCCATCAAAGAGCAACCATACTTCTCTTTTTCTTCCTCATTTGCCTTCATCAATTGTTTTTGTGTGCTCCACCTCCTTCTTCAAATAACTAACTCTTACCTCGTGATAAATAGAAGGTTTCATTCCAGGACCGTATTGTCCTATAGCTTCAATCATAGCTTTAAAACTATCATAGTTCACTGCATTAAATGCGATGCCGACATCATACATCCATCTACAATATTTTTGAACTGCATTTTCCCGCATCTTCTTTTGAACTTTTAAGAAAGAGTTGGATAAATCACCTTTCTTTCTTTGGACATCCTCATCGGATTGTTTATTAAAGAACAAATTGATGGGGCCTAGTTGTCTCGGCTTTTTGGGAACCATCGGTGGTCGGCTAGAAGAAGAGATGGGCCTTTTACCATGAGCTCGATCCTCGCGTGCCTCCATATCCTCCATTTCTTTTATTTCTTGCTCCGCAATTTCATCAAAATGAGGCGTTTCCGATTGTGTTTCCTCCAACACTCTTTTCGCGGTTTGTTTAGCATCAAACACTTCTTTAAAAAATAATTTGACGGCGGGGGGGACTTTCGTGCAACCCGTCACATTCCTAAAACCTCCAACAAGATGTTGTTTTGCTCTCGATATACCTCCATTTGTTACTTTACCACAATACTTGCACTTTAAATTCTTCGACTTATCATTCGGATTCAACATAATCACATGTTCTCATCCGGGGTCCACATAACTAGACATTCTATATTCAAAAAATTTACACAATCAATTGGATGTAATTATATACCATATATATTTATATATAGTATGTTGGATGTAATTAACTATATACCATATATATTTATATATAGTATATCAAAAGCAAATAATTATCATTGAAATAATTATTAAAGCAAGAAAGTTGACTACATTTAATTCCTAGGATTTATCCAAATAATTATGAGTAATATTTCTCCAATACATTTATCCAGAACTTAAAATTAATACCTAGGTTATTAATTTCTCCAAGAAATAGTTATTAACTTATAACTATATCAAAAGCAAATAATATTAACCTTTAATCCTTGGACTTGGAGACTTGGAGATGGCAGGCGGCGGCGGCAGAGGACGACGGCGCGGCAGGCAGCGGGGGTTCAAGACTTCAATGTTGAAGATAAGTTAGGGTTTTATTTTTCCCATTTTTAAAGAGATAAATCGAGGAGAGAGAAAATGGGGAGTGATGGTCTTTGCAAAATTGGTAAGAATTGGAAGTCAATATTTTAAATTGACTTCAATTTAAAAAAAAAAATTGATTGCCAAAAAGCCACGCTTTGTCGCGCCTCAGGGCGCGGCTATGGACCTTGGCCTCGCCTTTCGATAAAAGGCAAGGCGAGGTGATGAGGGCTCGCCTCACCTCGCCCCGGGCAATAGCGCGCGCCATACGCGCTTTCTACAACTATGCTTTTAGCTATGCTTATTTTTAAGATTGATACAATTGTTTTTTTCAAAAAAAACTCAAAATATCAAGTATGAACATTTATTGTTCTGAAAGTTTGAATTTGATAAAGGTGGTTATGATTTTCCGTAAATTGTTTTGAGATTTAGAATTTGGAACTTAATTCATTCATTAGTTGGATGTTGATAGTAAAAGGATTATATATATAAACACTGGTGATTAACACTTTTTATCATGCAAGTAAATGGCAAATTTTATTGGTGAATTTCAGAAACCATGACTTGTCACATACTGCTTTGCAAATTTGGATTAGGAAAATTTGTAAAACTCCTGATACATGGATACTTAGTAAATTACATTTTCAATGAAGAAAAAAATCACTAAATTTGCATTTTCAATGTTGTTGTCATTTGTTAACATTGTTGTGGCCTGATTGGTTAAAAGATTTGATCCGCTGCTGCTGTTGTTTTAGCTACACACGCCCATGGTTTAACAGCAAAAGAGTCTCTCAATTCATAGAACTCTGAAATAGCAAAACTCCGATCAATTGGTTCATCATGCATGCAAAACATAATCTGAAAAGAGCACATGGACTGGAATGTGTTACATACTCATGCATGCCTCAAATAAGGAAATAATATGTATGTACATAATAGCTAGCCAAGTATAAATGAAATGTTGAAAATGGGCCAGAATATAATTTTCAACTACTCTTTACTGGATGTTAAGTAACATGGTATACTAACCAAGACGAAATAATAATATACACATACATGGGATACTTTATTATCACTAAATATATTCGAAATCAGTGAGTGCTCTATGATTGTTCATACCTACAATATGAAGAGATTTTTTTTCTTATTAAGAAAATCATTCGAGAAGAGACATGTAATAATTTAATTAGATTTAATTATGTGCTCGATATTTGCATGTCCTGGAATATGCTTTTGTTGTTTCTATCAATTGTTTAAATGAACTAGCTATTAATTATCCATGGAATTTACGTGTGAGGCATGTATGTTTGTAATTTGTAATTAATTTTCATTGTTTAATTTATTTATCATGTCTTATTTATGGGGCATAAGTATCTAAACAGTAAGCTTTATTGGAATTCGTTTTTATGTTTTATCTTACGCATATGGTGATTGATTATATATGATTGCATGATAAATGAATTTGAGTGAACTTGGGGTTCATAAATATTGGGATTAGAGTTCCCTCGGATTAAAACCACATAGTTCGTTATGAATCAAGAAATGGAAAAAAATGGCATGGGTTTGGTTAAATTATTTATGGAGGCTATATGCCCGTAAAATACTCATATTTTCTTAATGAATTTGCTTGTAGGATGGATCTCCTGAGCAAATTTGATTTTATGCCATTGAGTGTATCTAGCGAGAACTACATCAGTTGGACAAGAGATATCAAGATCCATCTGATATCTAAAAAAACTGAGCATGGCAGTTGTAGTGGACAACTTGCTAAATGATGCTCAAAAGGCTGAGGCTATGATTCTGATCAGGAAACACTTGGATGAGGCCCTTAGGTTGGACGATTCATCAATTGAGTATCCCCAGAAACTTTGGGATGCCCTGACTAGTCGTTTTGATCAGCAAAGGACTATTTTATTGCCAGAAGCAATGAATAAGTGGAATACTTTGAGGTTTTTGGACTTCAAAAGAGTTAATGAGTATAACTCAGAAGTATGTCGCATAAAGTCCACACTGGAGTTCTGTGGAGAGAAATTAACTGATATTCAGCTTTTGGAAAAGACATATTCCGCATTTCCTGCCTCTCATTTGATTCTTCAACAACAGTATAGAACCAAAAGCTACACTAAGTTCTCAGAATTGATAACCGCTTTACTCCTCGCTGAGAAGAACAATGATCTTCTTTTGAAGAACAATCAGGCTCGTCCGGTTGGCACTCAACCATTGCCGGAGGCAAATGTTATCAAATGAGATAATCGAGGTAGAGGCGTTGGCATGGGGTCGAACTGCCATAATAGAGGCAGAGGTAATAGGGGAGGCTTTACTCCTTATAACAGACCACAAAATGGTCCTCCACAGAATAGAGTGAATGCCCCAAGAGGGGGTAATAATAATGGTCGATGTGGAGGCATTCGAGGTGGTCACCGTGGCCGAGGTAATCAAAATAGGACTCAGAATCAGAATCAGAACAAGGATATATGTTACAGATGTGGTGGATCAGGACATTGGGTATGAACCTGCCGTGCAAAGAATATTTTGGCTGATGGAAATGGGAATGCACCAGCACACACTAATAATGTTGAAACCAACGTCCTCCATGTGGACCCCATCACTATGCTCCCGAATTTAGGCACGTTTGATCTCATGACTCAAAGTGGGATGGAGAAGTAATTTCATGTTTTTAGAATTTATGTTAAAACTTCTGGACATTAAGTTGGTTAATTTTTTTTCAGACATCTTGTTTTTGAGTGGTCGTGTTTTGAACCACATTTGGATTTGAACTATGTTTAGTTTATTTTGGACCATTTTTGTGTGGTTTTATTTTTAATCCGATTATTATGGTGGTATTAGCTTACTATATACTTTTCCAAGTAAATGTTTTAATAGAATATATTTATTTCTAGGCATGGCATGTGGGGAAGAATGTCTGGCAGATAGTGCAACTACGCACACTATCGTAAGGGATATATTATATTTTATTAATATAATGTCTAGTAAGACCTCTATGACAACAATATCTGGCACATGTGATTTAATAGATGGATTTGGAAATGCCCACATTCTGTTGTCAAATGGCACAGTTTTAGCCATTAAAGAGGCTTTATATGCTCCACGTTCAAGGAGAACGTTGTTGTGCTTTAAAGATATTCGAGCTAATGGTTATCATGTTGAAACCACTGAGGAAAAAAGGAATCTAATATATGTGCATTACCTCTAATTTGTACGGCAAAAAACTTACATTGGAGAAATTAGAGGGGCTCTCGACTGGGTTATATAGGACCACAATACGAGTGCCGGAGGTAAACCTTGTTCATAGCTCGAAGTCAAGTGACTCGAGCAGGTATTTTCTATGGCATGACTGGTTGGGACATCCAGGTCAAAACGTGAGGTGCCGTATCATTAATGCTTCTATCGGTCATCCACTAACGAATAAGGATCTAGTACACAATGATAAGTTGTGTCTACCTTGCTCGATTGGAAAATTGGATCCTATGCCATCTTATGCACAAACGAGTAAGGATTCTCTCACTTTCTTGGAGTCAATCTAAGGGAATATATGTGGACCTATCACACCACCTTGTGGACCTTTTAGGTATTTTATGGTAATGATTAATGTTTCGACCAAATGGTCACAGGTTAATTTATTGTCCACAAGAAACGCTGCATATGCTAAACTCCGAAATCAGATTATACGGTTGAGAGCTCACTATCCGGATTATCCCATTAAGTCTATTAGACTGGATAATGCCACATAATTTACATCGCGATCTTTCAACGACTATTGCATGTCCCTGGGTATTGACGTGGAACATCCGGTAGTATATGTTCATACCCAAAATGGCCTAGCGGAGGCATTCATAAAGAGCTTACAGAGAATATCTCGGACTTTGGTTATGCGCACCAAACTCCCGATCTCTGCTTGGGGCTATGCAATATTGCATGCAGCGATGGTAATACGTTTGAGGCCCACTGCGGCCCAACCTTTCTCTGCGTTACAGTTGGTGTCTGGGCATACACCAGACATTTCTCATTTACGCACATTTGGGTGCGTTGTATATGTGACAATTGCTCCGCCACAACGGACTAAAATGGGACATCAACGTCGAATAGGCATATATGTTGGTTTTGTATCGCCATCTATTATACGATATTTGAAACCCTTGACAGACGATCTCTTTACCGCACGATTTGCGGACTGTCACTTTGATGAGACTGTCTTCCCGCCGTTAGGAGAGGCAATAATGTTCACACTAACGTTCGGGATGAACGGCGTGAAGTAGTGTGGAACAACCCCACTATGTCTCATCACGATCCCCCTACAGCGGTCAAAGAATATGAAGTACGCAGAATAATTGAACTTCAAAAAGTAGCCAATAACATGCCAGATTCATTCTCTGACTTAGCTAAAGTGACGAGGTCTCATATACCAGCTGCAAGTGTGCCTGCCAGGATAAATGTCCAAGATGGACAAAATATGGGAAGGCCATCAATCCCAGCTAACCAGTCGTATCTCCCGAACCATAAGAGGGGGAGACCAATAGGATCAAAAGATTTGCATCCCCGAAAGCGGGCGAATGCACAACAGTTGAATATGGTTAGTACTAGTAACAATGGGACCCCACCCGATCCATCTCATGAAATAGTTCTGAACTATGGATCCATCTTGGAGACGACGTCGGGGGACGCCTCGACATCAGTAACCATCCCCGAGAATAGGAAAATCTCGGTTGGCTATTCATGCATGAATGAGGTGTGGCATCGGGATGAGATAATTATCAATGATGTGTTTGCTTACACAGTAGCTATTGAAATTATATCAAGTGATGATATTGAGTCTCGATCGGTGGACGAGTGCAAACAAAGGGATGATTGGCCGAAATGGGAAAAAGCAATCCAGGTTGAATTTGATTCATTAACGAAAAGAGGAGTGTTTGGACAAATTGCTCCTACACCTTCTGGAGTTCTACCCGTGGGATACAAATGGGTATTTACATGGAAAAGAAATGAGAAAAATGAGATTGTGAAGTACAAGGCTCGTCTTGTTGCACAAGGATTTTCTCAGCGACCTGGGATTGACTTTGAGGAGACATACTCTCTCCTGTGATGGACGTTATTACGTTCAGATACTTAGTCAGTTCAGTAGTATCCGAGGAACTGATTATGCAGCTCATGGATGTGGTCACAGCGTATCTTTTTGTGGATCTAGATACGGTTATGTATATGAAAGTACCGGAGGGACTTATGGTACCTAAGACAAGTAGTTCTAGACCACGGAGCTCGCTCAGTTGAGGTGTTCATTTTATGGCTTGAAACAATTCGGGAGGATGTGGTATAATCGCCTAAGTGAGTACTTGCTCAAAATGGGATAGGGGTGGGCATTTGGGTCGGGTATTTTGGGACCCGTCCCGACCCGTTTGGGTATTTCCCGTTTGGGACAAAAAAACGGGTATTTTTGAACCCGAACTATATTTTCGGGTTGGGTATTGGGTATCAATTTCACACCCAAACGGGTATTCGGGTACCCGTTCTGGTATTTAAGAAAAAAAAAATTTTTGGCCCAATTAAGTAATTGACAGCCCAAAAAGGAAAAAAAAAATCTAAACTGCCTAACTCTAAGACCTAAGTCTCTTCTGACTCCTTTGACGACCTCTCCCCAATTCACAGTTTCACACTCTCACAGCAGCAGCCGACATTTGAACAATTGAACTCCCAAATCTGAAAATCTAGCCAAGAAGAGAAGCAATTTATATCAAATCTTCATTCAAGGTATTATTTTGTTCATTTGTTAAGTAATTTTTAATAAGTTCATATCATTTTTAAATTCACTTAATTATTGCGTCTCATAAGTTGGATATATCATATATATACGATTTACATAAGTTTGTATAATGTTAAGCATGGGTACCCGAACTACTATATTGGAATTAATTAAGGTGCTACTATATTGGAATTAATTAAGGTGCTAATTGTCTACAACAACAAACACATTTAACTACTATATTTGAATTAATTAAGGTGCTACTTGTCTACAAATAGGTGTGAAGATTAATATATTTTCATGACTCGACAACAACAAACAACATTTAATATTGTGTGCCTTTTAAAATGATTAATATTTTTTTAATCATTTTGCTACTTATTTAATCACCATTTATTGCAATTAGTGGTTATATTGATATTGTTTTTGTAAAATGGTATAGATTAGTTTGTTAAAAAATGGTATAGATTAATATATCTTTAGACTAGTTGACAAAATAGGAATATTTTTGTTAACTTGGTTATTTTAATTTTGATTGTAGATGTAGAATCGTGAAATTGAGGGCTCTTCACAATCTAAGCGAATACTCGACGGTGATAGTTTGATTACAAGAACTACTAAAAAGGTTCGTTTTGTTGAACAATCATCCATTCAAATAGAAGATGATGGGGTTAATGTTGATAAGGACGTGGATAATCTTGAAAATATTGATAATGCAAATGATGATGGAGACAGAATCCACGGGGATGGAAATGCGAATGATGATAACAAGGATAATGTAAAGAAACCAACAAATAAGAGGAGTGAGTTTTGGGCATACTTTACGGAAGAGAATGTCACTATCGATGGGGTTGAAGTTATTAAGGCCAAGTGCATATATTGTGGGGTACTCATTGCCGCCGGAGGTAAACGTTATGGAACCAATGGCCTTCGTAATCATTATAATACTTGCAAGAAAAAGCCCCATGAAGTTCAAACAAATCAAACTCGGATTAAATTTCAACAAACTCGTTCGGGTCAAAGAGGAGGGCTAACTAATTGGCAATTTAATCAAGGTAATTGTCTCGATGCATTATGTCATATGCTTATTGTTGATGAATTGCCATTTCGAACCGTTGAAAAATCCAGGTTCAAACATTTCATTTCGGTTATATGCCCTATGTATTCCATTCCATCTCGTAGGACAGTTACTAAAAATATTTATCAAATGTATTTGAATGAGAGGTTAAAGTTAATGTCATATATAAAAGAACACTCTCAAAGGGTGAGCATCACCACTGACACATGGACTTCAATTCAAAAGATTAACTATATGTGCCTCACCGTGCATTTTATTGATGATGATTGGAACTTGCAAAAAAGAATTTTGAATTTTTGTCCAATTTTCGGTCACAAGGGTGAAAATATTGGTATGGATGTTGAAAAATGTTTGAAAGATTGGGGAATTGAAAAGATTTTTACGATCACTGTGGATAATGCTTCGTCGAATGATCTAGCCATTTCATACTTAAAAAGGAAGTTTGTTACTAGAAAGAATGCTTGCATTTTAGATGGAAAATATTTGCACATGAGGTGTGTTGCTCATATTATAAATCTTGTTGTTCAAGATGGATTAAGGGGCAATGATGAGCACATGGCTATATCCCATATTAGATCGGCCATTAGATATATTAGGAGTTCTCCGGGTAGATACAAAAGATTTAATGAGTGTGTCTCGCTTGAAAATGTATCATCAAAGAAGATGTTCTGTCTTGATGTACCTACTAGGTGGAACTCAACATACTTGATGTTGAATGCGGCCATAGCTCTTAGAACGGCATTTAGTGCATATGAAGATAATGAGCGCCTCTTTTTGACCGACCTTATGGATGAGGTCCCGACTAATAATGATTGGACTAGGGCAAAGGTTTTAGTGAAGTTTTTGGCACACTTTCATAACTTGACACTACGCATTTCGGGCTCTTTGCATGTCACAACAAACATTGTCTTCAAGGAAATTAGTGCGGTTGAACGTCTTCTTGATCGTTGGACCACTTCTTATGACTCCGAGTTGAGTTCTATGGCAATAAAGATGAAGGAAAAATTCTCAAAATATTGGGGATCGGTTGATAAAATGAACAAAATTTTATATTATGCGGTGATCCTTGATCCACGTCGCAAAATTGCTTATTTGGAGTTCACATTTAGAGAGTTGTTCCCAAGAAAGTAGATGGAACACCGAATTACAAGGAATTTGTTGATAAAGTGATATTTGATTTCGAAGAATTATTTAATGAGTTTAAAAAATTATATGGCAATGCTACCCCATCAAGCCCATGTGCAAAATCAAGTGATTCAAGTTCAAGTGGATTTATTGAACATGATGAATTTGATTGTGAAAGTGAGATGTATGATTTGGATAGTCAATTTGAAAGGTTAAGGAAAGGGAAAGATAAAGTAATCAAGTCCGAATTGGACAAGTATTTAAGTGAGGATTGCGAGCCATTAGTGGACACATTTGATATATTGAGTTGGTGGAAGGTAGAAACTCACCGTTTTCCAATTTTATCGAGGATGGCTCGTGATATATTGGCTGTCCCAGTATCCACCGTTGCTTCTGAGGCCACATTTAGCACGGGATGTCATATTCTTGATGCCTTTAGGAGTTCTTTGTCTCCTAGAATTTCCCAAGCTCTAGTTTGTGCTCAAGATTGGCTCCGCTCGGATTCTCAACCAATAAACGTGGAGGAAAACTTAATGGATTTGGAAAGCTTAGAGAAAGGTAATAAAAATTTATTTGAGACATACTTTTATTATTCTTTATTTATTACTTAAAGTCTTAAATAATTGATATTCACATTTTGACTTTGATGTTTGATCTTATGAGTTATGTCATTCTTTTTCTTGTAGATTTGATCGAGTTGGGCGCGGATTCATCTATGCTTGATCCTTGAGTAATTTAGTTGAATTTTCAAGCTTGTAGTTTGATATGTTTGGTGAAGATCCGAATGATGAGTTAAAATATTAAATATTATTGAATGTGATTTGTGATTTTGTGTCTATTGTAAGTTGTAACTTAACTTTCGTGCGATTGTGAATTTGTGATATTTGATATTTTGATGCTTTGAGACTTGGAGTTTGATTTGATTGTAATTTAGACATTTATATTGTTTTGTTTTGAAGTTGTTGTGTACAATTAATGTTTGAATTCATTAATTTACAATTTTACGTACATATATGTTGAAAAAAATTCTTGAAAAAAAAAGTGTGAAATTCGGGTACCCAATACCCAATACCCGAAAATTTTGGGTACCCGAACTTCGGGTACCTGCCAAATCGGGTAGGGTTTCGGGTATGAAAATTCACTACCCGCCAAGTCGGGTACCCGACCCGAAATACCCAATACCCGAAATACCCTACCCGCGCCCACCCCTAAAAGGGATACATGAACAACTATATTTGTCCTTGCGTGTTCATTAAAATGACAAGTTCTGGGTTTGCTATTGTTGCCGTTTATGTCGATGACATGAACTTGATCGGGACTCCCGAAGAGGTTAGGGAGACAACCCATCTCCCGAAATCCGAATTTGAGATGAAAGATCTCGGACGGACTAATTTCTATCTCGGGCTTGAGATAGTACACCGTGCTGATGGGATTTTGGTCCATCAATCGAATTACATTCAAAAAATGTTAAGACGCTTTAATGAGGATAAAGTGAAGCCATCAAGCACGCCAATGATAGTTCGATCATTGGATAGGTCGAATGATCTATTTCGTCCCGTGGATAGCAAGGAAGTGTTAGCACCCGAGGTGCCATATATAAGTGCAATAGGCACATTATTGTACTTAGTTCAATGTACTCGACCTGATATTGCGTTTGCGGTAAATCTACTAGCTAGGTTAGCTCAACACCAACACGCCGCCATTGGAATGGCATAAAAGGACATATTTCGATACCTTCGTGGTACGACTGACATGGATTTGTTCTACCCCTATGCGTCATTAAAGAACGCAAAGCTTGTGGGGTATGACGATGCTGGTTATCTAACGGACCCACACAAAGCTTGTTCCCAGACTGGGTATGTCTTTATGATTGGGGACACAACTGTGTCTTGGAGGTCTACAAAACAGACTTTAATTGCCACTTCGTCGAATCATGCCAAAATTTTAGCACTTCACAAGGCAGTACGTGAATGCACATGGCTTAGGGCCGTGATTGGGCATGTTCGAGGTTCCTGTGAATTGGCTACCACAGAAGATCCTACGGTTATGTTTGAGGATAATGCGGCCTGCATCGAGCAGATGAAAATGGGTTATATTAAGGGCAACAACACCAAGCACATAGCTCCAAAAAAATTCTTCAATCAGCAACAACAAGAGCTCAAGCAAATAGTGATAAAACAGCTATTGGCTTGCGCAGGTTATCTGAGCTCGCTCCATTATAGGTTTCAGTGGAGTTAACTTGAGGGGGAGTACCGTGTAGGTATTCCGTATCCAGAAGATACCCGGGTGTCCTGTTGTACTCTTTTTCCTTCAAGCGGGGTTTATTTTTCCCACAGGGTTTTTGTTGCCAATCAATGTTTTAATGAGGCAACATTTGCTGGTTGAAAATATTATGCGTTGTACTCTTTTTCCTAACCAAGGTTCTTTTTTCCCACTGGGTTTTTATTACTCGGAAGGTTTTAACGAGGCAACATAAAAAGCATAATATTGACTCAATAGGAATCCCCAAGGGGGAGTGTTGTAAATAATATATATTAGTGGGTATTCCTATTTAATATTTGTACAGTTTAGGGACTTATTTTGTAATAGCTATCCACTATCTCACATCCCATTTATTGTGGGATTTGTAACTCCCTATGTAACAGATTGGTTATTTAATAATATCTCTCCCCTCCCCAAATCAGATCCCCCAATTTTATACATGTTTGTTTTTCTCTCTGTTATCTCTCTTTACAATTATCAATATTGTTCATCAATCTCTTCACACATAATCAGTTAACCAAATAAATATTTTACAACAAAATGTTTTTGTCCGAGATTGTAGTCCTTTTAAAAGTCAAAATCATATTTTGTATAGTCATGAGCGCGACCCATATTGATATTGGTTTTTTCTATAAATCCCAGTCAAGAAAATTCCATTAAAATTCGTAAGGTTGAGAGTGAAGGTCATTATCTCAATTGGACCAAGAATGTCCTTAATTTGCTTCAGTTTTGTGACTTATGGAGTAAAATAGCCAGTCCGAAAACTTGTGGGGCTATAAGTCATGGGACTATTTTTGTCTTTTCCCTTAATAAACCCGAGAGTGGAGCTCACTCTCTAACTTGGCCTAAAATTTCTAAATTTTACTTCAATTTTAAGACTTTTTCGGTAAGATTGGCTCGAAACTTCAAGAAAAACTTGTCATCAACAAGAAATTATGAGACCAATTTTCCTTTTTTCCGCTATCATGAGTTATACATATCCATGTAAATTTACGTAGCCTTGTTGGAACCATATTTTTGGAGTTGGTTATGCAAAACAATTGTTCTCCAACAAGGAAAACAAACTTGATGTTGGAGATGTTCTGACAAATATTACATAAAAGAGAGCGTCATCAACGATATGATTCCAACATAACCAACAAAAAAAAAATCTGTTGTTTTGAAAAAGCAACAAATTACAAACGTAATATCGGAAAAATAATATTTTTCATAAAATATATGTTGTTAAGTTGTTGAAAAAAAGTTTCCATAATGATGGAATTGTTCTATCCGAAAATAATGTCGCTATTTTTTCTACAATAACAAATGTGCAATTGAACAACGACAATAATAAAAGAAAATTTATATTCTTCCAAAAATACATCAACTTAAAAATATATTATAAGACAAAAAAGTTGTGCACAACAATTCTGTTAATTGAATCGTCACAAATAAACAAACATCGACTTTGTAACTCTGACGGAAAAGATCTCACTATTAATTTGTATAGATTTATTAATGCATACCAAAAATTACTAATACCAAGTGTTCATTCGATGAAAGCAACAAATTATTGATGGAATATCATAAAAATATTTTTTCATAGGAATTTTGTTAATTATAAAGCTCTGGGAAAAAGTGGTACATAGCAATTTCCTATGGAAAATAATCCGCCACTAATGATTTGTTTGTGACAAACATGTATTCAAAGCACACGACAAATTATGAACAAAATATAAAACCAAAAAAAATTTATGCGTAGCAATTCTGCCGTTGATCTTTTGCAGAAAAAGTACCGACACCTATGAAAAAATTCCTATGAAACTAGCCTTTATCTATTCAAATTCACAATTATTTTCAAAAGTAACTAACTAATTTTTGGATTAGTGAAAATGGATTTATTTTAAAACTCTTATGGAAAAAAAATTAAGTGAAATATATTTCATAATAATCATTTTATCATTTTAAAAGAAGGTGTGTTTCAAGTTGCTTGTAAACTGTCGAAGCAAGGCAACAATATATTTGGGACGCATCAGTAAGATTATTGATGAAGCATTTATTATTTTTTTCTCTCAAGTACTTTGTTACATGAGGGTGTTTTTTTTTTTTTATAACATTTCATTAAATAATTTGTGGTTTTGCTTTGGATATACATTAGCTACTTTATTGCATAATTGAAGTCAATGACATACATATTTCCACAAGAGATAAAAAAAAAAACATAAGGCCTCTCACTCTTTGAAAATATATTCTTTTGAAAATTATCTCTGAAAAAATCGTAGAGAAATATGAGATACTCATTTTCTGAAAATACCTCAAGAGTTGTTTTAAAAAAAAGTCTGATTTTTCTAGAGAAAACTTCCAAAAAAAATAAAGTAAATTTACACATTTAAGTTAAGACATTATAGACTTTTCTTAATTTTATTCTTCTACTTTTATAACTCAATTTTCTTCGATCTCGTCTGAATTCAAGATCTAATTGAAAAATCAACATACACAGTTTTTACGTCAAGCGACTAGATAAAATTCAACTGTAACACCCCAATCCCACATTGATTGTGGATGAATTGTTTGAATGGTTAATAAAGACTTAACCTACTTCTACTTGTCATATGGGTTTAAGCATTTTGTGCTAGTGGATTAGAGCCCAAAAATATTGACAAGGCCAGAAATGGATCAAGATCTTTACATCAACACCCAATTTTCTTAAAAAAATCATAAAATACCATTATCTCAAACTCCATCTCGAATATGCAAAAATTCATTTACAAAAAATCTCCTAAAATTTCATTTTTAAAACTGAGAGACCAAAACAACATGCCTAACACATTTCAATATATCTATCCTTCAAAATTGTTTCAATTACATGACAACAAAAAGAATCTCAAAAGTTGTACTTTTCTTTACATGTTTATTAAGCCGGTTGTTCTAAGCGGATATAATCATACATGACTGAGTTAAAAGGTCCTATTGCTTTTGCCTGTGTAAGATAAATTGTGTTATTTCCATTAACAAGTTGATTGCCTGCTACTCCTATATTGTACAAATGGTACAACCCATGAATCCCATGCCTTGCCAGCGCATTGTCCTTGCCTATGGATTCAGTTGTAAAATGTGGAATAGATTTTGGATCGTTGAATTGTACCTTCAAATATTTAAATAAAGAATTAGTGGTATGATGAAAAAGATAATTCAAATAAATTTCAATCACAAGTTAGACATACGAAAATATTGCATTCTTGGACTTACACTTTTAAAGAATATGTTTACATAAACAAATTCTTGTAAACCGAATGTCTCAAAGAAAAAGTTTTGATTTTTTTTTAAAGTCCAACTCCATTTTCAAGGAATGTCCTAATGTTTTGAGTAGAGTTGTCAATGGGGCGGATTTCAATTCGGATTCGTCCGAAATCGGTCCGATTTATTAGGATAATTGTCCGATTAGAAATTTAATGGACCTGATCCGATTATAAAGATCTGTAATCCGAAACACGTGAAGCAAATATGAATTTAGGTCGATATGATCCGTTAAAGATCCCGAACTGATATAAAGGGAGCCGAATCTGAACGAGCCTCATCCGACCAGAATCCAACTCATTGACAACCCCTTAGAGATGATCTCAATTTAACAAAACGAAATTAGAAAAATCATCTAGTTAATTGAGATGTCAAAGGGATTTATTTTTATATGTACAAATAAGCTATTTTCGAATCTCAAAAGCTTTATTTTTATGTTAATCTCTAATGAGCAACAAAAGGGCAAAAGATGCCCACTAATTTTAAAAAAAGAAGCACACAGAAAATCCTAAAATTAAAACTTTGAAAACATGAAATAGAGAAACATACTTGTAATTCGGCTGCCTGAGCTGATGCGAGGGCTAACTGGAGGGTATAATTTCCCGCTTCTACAACATTTTCAAGGTTGAATTTAATTTGCCATGTTGTCGACTGAAACTCATTTCCCGGTCCCACTTTCCTGTTAACCAATATGATTAGCACTCTAATTTAAGTCACACTATTTGCTATCTTATTTTTTAATTTTTTTGGTTGAAATATTTGGTTTTTAATAAAGTATGTAGTTTCTTAGTCTATTTAGTTTAAAAAAAAAAATCTTTGCGTTAATTTAATTAGTAAAGACAAAAGTTAACTTTCTTGATTTCTAGTTCAAAGTTATTGATTTAATTTTGTACGATAAATTAATTTCTTCTACTTTTTTTAATTAATTTAAATTAATTTCTATTATATTTTCTTAATTTATTTTACTTTTTCTTAATTTATTTTTGTGATATTAGATGGGAAATTGGTGAACTCTATAGTATTTCAATGATTACATATTTGATTACCGTAGTATACTAAATACTGAATTAATAAAATATGTGCCTATTCTAATTAAACAATGGTTTCCAATAAATAAAATAACATAGGAAAATGTATTTGTAAATGAAAATCTCAAATAACCTAAAAAGACATAAAAAACTAAAAGTAGCCTAAACTTATATTGCTCAAGAAAAATAAGGAAATATGGTATCGAGAATGCTAAAATTATACCTGGTAACATGTGCAAAAAACCAATCTTTTTTGTAATCGCTTTGTCCAATTGTGAAAACTAGATCCGTCGTAGGGTATAAATCCTTATAACGCGTCCACAATCCGTATTGTCTAAACCTGTAAAATGTAATCAAAAGATGATAAGTAATTAAGTAATATATTGAACGTCGGGTTTTTTTAAGTTAGCTCCATGTGATATGTTTAATGGGCAATTTACTTCTCTTAGAAATAAAAATAGGCAATTTAACTCCCTGTGAAATGAAATAATGTGCAATTTACCTCATTGTGATATAAAAATAGGCAATATACCTCCCCGTGAAATGAAATAATGAGCAATTTAACTCCCTTTGATATAAAAGAAGCACATTGCCTCCCTCTAAATTGCTTATTAATTCATATCAGAGAGAGTTATTTTGTCATTTTTCTTAACACGGGAAGTTAAATTACCTATTTAGGATATCACAGAAAAATATTTTGCCATCTTATTTATCACACTGAATTAAATTGCCTAATTTGAATAACACAAGGAGTTAATTTGCTATTCACTAATTTTTTCAATTTCAGTCAAACCTTTCAATCGGTACTCCATATTGATGGATCTTAAATGAAGGGTCGGGTGCTGGAATGAAAAACTCAGCAGCTGTACGATCAGGGATTCCAATTTCCCACAATGTTGCACCATTTCTTGGAGGTTCAAATACTACATTGCTTAACGTAATTTTAGATCCTGTAACAATTATATATTATTGGTGAGAAATGTTGAACATATTGAACTACATATAATTTATCTTAATTGCATAAATTATCAAAAATAATATACGAAAACAAATTAATTTTCAAGAAACCTGGGGCAATCTCAATGTCAGAAGCATGCTTGTAATCTCCAAGAGTTCCAGGAACCCATGCAAACAAGCTGTAAGTACCAGGTACCACATTCTTAATGACAAAAGTACCACTTGCATCTGTTTGTGTCCAAAATTGATAACCCTGAAATTTGGAGAGAAAAAAGGTACAAAGTCGTTGTTTTAAATTAGCATCTCGGGTCCACGTGGCCAAATCTTAAAAATCATTTAAAATTTGAGGGAATTGCATTTTTCATACCAAATTTTTACCTAATTTATACATTTGGTATCAAACTGTTGAAAAAGACACATTTAATATTAAGATTTTTACCATAGCATGCTTATGTGCCCTATATCACATTTAGAAATTACCGTGGGATGATTCCTTGTATGAGATATGATTAATTTTGATTAATATCCCAAAACTTTGTTTATTTTTTGCGGATTATTTATTGCGTTTCATGAATTGAAACGTATACCATTAGAAAGCTCTCGTCAAGAGCTTTTCATTCATATAAATAATACAAAATTTGGCCTTGTAAATTGACGGAGAAATAAAATGTGCAAAAAATCCTTCAATTCTAGTATTAAATGTGTGTTTTCAAAAGTTAAGTACCAAATATATAAAGTAGGTACAAATTTGATACGAAAAATACAATTCCATTTAAAATTTTGATATATAAAAAGAAAAATATATATGTATAATTAATTAACCTTGTTTTCGTACTGCCAAGATCCCGTCGATCCTGATTTAGCCAATCCCATATACGCCGAGGCCCCCGGCACTGCTTTCTTATTAATGAACCTTAAAACATATATAGATAAATATTTCAAGTGACATTATTTACAAATGGATTGTAATATATGAATTAGAATCGCGATTAATATATATAAATATATATATATTTACCTGTCAAAAACAAGTAATTGACCGGTTACAACTCCCCTTTGGTCGGATTTAAGGAAATCTTTTGAAAGTGGAAAACTATAAGGCCAACTATCAACCTCTGCCACCATCTGACCAATTACTCAAAAAAATGAAGAAAAATTAGTAATGAGTGTGAATGAGATATTAAAATATTAAATTTAAACAATATTATTATATTATTATAATATAAAAATGAAATGATAATTACCCTTTTTTTAGCGTCATTCCATAACACTGATGGATCAGTCTTTGCTGAAACTTCAGAGTTGAGATAAACATAAACAGGTCCGAGGACCTTCTTCCAATATTCTTCACTATGAAATTTTAGGTCTATATCCTCCCCAGCGTAATGTCGGCTAATGAACATCTTTGTAATTAAAATTAAAATAAAATATTATTAACAATAAAAGGTAAACGAAATTAGTCCAAATCAAAATGTTTATATTATTTCATGGATCAAAATTTCGTTTCAAGTGTATATTTCGGTCAGTAAAAACTTTTTGAAAAATGTTACGGAAATACCAAGAAAAAATTGTAAAAAAAATTACTAAATTAAGAAAAATAGAAAAGTTCGGCCCAGTTAAATAAATAATTTCGAAATTACATCTTCTTTTGATTTTTTTTATTCAAAAGTAAAACTTTTCAATATTTTGGATAAGAAAATATGGAAATTTTGATCCATAGATTATTTTCTTGTAATAAAGATATAGATGTGAATTTACTTACATTGAGTACAATTGGGCCTGCATGAGAAGTAAGATCTTGTTTAAATGGGCCGCCAGTACGAAATTCGTTACTGGGAGTTATCATCCAAAAACCAACACCGTCATTGCTTACCCAACCATAAACTTTGTTGTCCTTGTTATCACAAGAGTATAAATACTTATCATCCACCTATATATGCAAAAATAAAAATAAAAATTAATAGATTCATTATTTATCAATTTTACACATATATTTACTTTCTTTCTCTTTCAACCATTACTACTTGAAACAATTGAAATTCCAACTGAAAATAACCCAAAATCGATTGAAATTTTGATTTTTCAACAAAAAATATCGGTTGAAAAAAGCCCCGTTGGTATTGGGGATACAACCGAAAACTTTTGCAACCGATTTCAAAATCTTTCGGTTGGAATGTTAACATAAGTTTGGTTTACATTGTTTTGGACTACAAACAGTTAAAATAAAAAATTAATTGCAATAACTAGATTATTTTGTGCATTCGTTGTACGGAAGACATAATGCAGCATGCGGCTAAGATTTATTAAAATTAAAATTTGCATGTTATATGACGGGGAAGAGATCTTAGAGTCAACTTCTCCTTAAATTTAGAAGCAATAATTACATCCACGTGTTGCACCATATCATCCGCACATTGGATTCTCAAAATAATTTATCTAGGGAAACTTAAATGAAAATTCAAAGGCTCAAGAATCCAATAACAATAAACTATTTTTTTATATATTAAGAAAATTTCAATACCTCTCCTTTGAATTCAGGATTCGTCGGATTTGTCAAGAGAACCGCTTCTTTATAATCAAGAACCTTCCCGGTGCTGCGATCTACGTACATTGGCATCATCCTTTTCCTTTCATCCGAGATTGCCATGTAATGAAACCTTTATTTAAAAAATTAAAAAACTTAGTACCCTTGTCTATTTATAAGTATTAATTAAATTTGTTTTATATTGTGTGTTTCAAGCTACAAAATCTTAGAAACATCTAGGTAACATTTAGGAAAATTGTGAAACTTTGCAGACTAATCTTGAAATATAAAAATAAATAAAATTTTAAACTTGAGCATCTATTAATTTCCACCTATAAAATCTTAGAAACATCTTGGAAAAAATTAATGAAAGATTGATAATTTAAAGAACTTGTAGAAAAATATAAACAATGCAATTTTAAAGTTGAGCTAGCATGTCCAATATATAACTTTTATTCGGCCAAACTCTCAAATTTTCAGAATAATATACGATAATACTATATATTGTCCATGTTTTAGAGGAATTATTTGTAAATTTATGTCTATAAGTTTAGCATTAAATATCAATTATCTATCTATATGTATTGGTTTCAAACTAAATGGAAGCTAGCATATTTATAGTACTTTTAGATAATTAGCTAAGCAATATTAGTATTCCGTAACTATTTTGTTGGTGATGCCCTTTATTTTATATATTGATTATGTGAAATATATTTGTAGTAGTATGTGATATAGAATAAACAATATTTTTATGAGCAAGAAAAAAAATTGTTGTTAGAAAAAATAGTTGAGGGTGCATTTTAGGTACTTGTTTTCTTGAAGCTTGAATACAACTCTTCCTTCTTCAATGTCCAAAGCAGGCCATCCTTTTAGATGTTCGAGCACCGTATATGTATAGAACCCAGGCGAGCCTCGCAACATTACAAATCTGTCGAATTGTATCGAATTGTTACATCAATTTCCATATAAAATAGATTGAAATTTCTGAATTTGGAAAATCTCACCTTTTATCAACATTTAAAGGAGCTTGATCACTTCCAATTTCCCATGTTCTTGTGAATGAAATTTCTGTTTGTTCCGTGTTCTGAATTATTACTTTGTAGCTTGTTCCTAGTAACCTACACCAAAACAAAATTCATTTAATTGAAGCTAATTAAAATCACAAACCACATAATCATAAATATAAATAATTGCAAGTAATATAACATAGATACTTACAAATCCGTGGTAGAGTTACCTTCCGTCTTGTTCCAAACAACGTCCCAATACCTATGAATATATTTTTAATATATTATATTGACAATAATAAAATTTATAATGATATATTCACCGTATAAAATTAATAAAAAAAAATTATCTAATAAAGCAAATTGGTATACCCTCTATCATTTTCTAGATATTGGGTTTCAAGCAAATTGTCACTCCCTTTGTATGTTATATTGATGACCATACCATCTGGCACTGTTATTGTGACGTCAACAATGCCATTACTCATTACCACCTGTGAAACATAATGTTTAAGTGGATAAAATAATTAAAAATAATTTGATTAATTTAATTTAGTATATCATTAATTTTGAGTTCGTAAAATAAATTAATGGGATATGATTCAGTTGTAGAATTTAATATAGTAAAATAATAATTATCTTTTCTTGAAAAAGAAAAAAAGAATTTATGTAGAGTTGATCGATGTCATATCAATTATGGTTAAAAAATAAGTTTTACCTGTTGATTCTGTAGATGCAAATATACTCCAAAATCTGAAAAATTAGTCCCAATATTTTCTTCCACCAATGTTTCCCTGCATTAATTAAACTAATAAAATTAAAGAATAGAAATAGAAAAAGTAATACAATCAAGACTTAACATGCATTACCACATGATTTGTGACAATAACTTTTCTAGAGTGTTATTCAATCGAAAATAATAAATATATATATAGTAATATAATTAAACTACAATTCTGGTGTCATTAAAGAATGTAGAAAGAATTTAAATGTTTGAAAATCTACTAAGCGAAGACTTAAATTAATTTTTGATAAATAAAAAAAATTTAAATCGTTAATATTTGATCGTCGACTTAAATTAACATTAACATTAATCAAAACTTATCATCTATGGAAGAGATTAACTAACTTTAATTTAGTAGTGGATTGCAGATTTAATTTGACGTCTTTCTTCCTCACTTTAATATGTTCAAAGTTTTATGGTTTCATAACTTGAGTCCCCATTAGTTTTTCATGATATTGTTGAACTCGGTTTCAATTGAATAAACATATGGTTATTTAATATTTGGGGACCCCTTTTTTCGAAAAGAATTCCATTAGGACTTTCCGACTTTGTTTAAAGTTTTCAGGGATAAATGCAAAATACTCCTCTTGTGTTTTCAAGTTGGTCCCTACAACTTCACTTGATATATTTTAAAAATTATTTCTTGAAATTTGTCGATTCAAAATGACTTATTTTTAAAAATTTGGTGTTTTTTGCAGGGTTTTTGAAAACACAAGGAAGTTTGGCGCAATAAAAATTTCACAGGGCAGTTTTTTACAGGTTTAACGTAATACATAGGAGTAACTTGCATTTTCCCCAGGTTTTCAAGATTTTGCTCAAGGAAAGAAAAGAATCTCTAGATTAAAAATCAGTTGAATTTCAAGAACCAAAGAAAAAAATAAACTAATTACCTAAATAATCACTATAACATATAGTTTAAGTAACTACATATATATTTTCTCAAAAAATAAAAGTAACTGCATATGTACGTATGAATTCACCCGTTCAAATTCCGAGAATCAGCAATTGCAAAGAACAGGTGCAAAACTACTCCAAGCCACCAAATCATCGAGTTCCACCTATGCAGTTTAAGTCCCATCCTTTGTCTGAATATTATCCTACAAGTTTTCCTAGAAAATCTAGATTATCAGAAACACAAATCAAAATTTTCATCGTTTTGACGGGAAAAATTAAAATTATTCTTAATCAATTTTAACGAAAAAATAAGTATATTTTCAAATTCTTTGTTTGACGTGAGACTTATTTATTGATTTATTTGTAATTTTTCATAATTTTTCTATTGTTTCTAAAATATATTCGATTTTTCCAGAAAAACTTCCAATATTTAACTAGTTGAAATATAATCTGTAAATAAAATTTGATACATGAAAAGAAATGCAATATTGTAAAGTTTCTTCATGAATGTGACACACATAAAAAAAGGGGTGGGGGAGATCATACCTACTAGCCTTGATTATTGATGTCCAATTGACTAGTTTTTGGAACAAAGATAGATATTAGGGGAACTCGAAATGTATAATTTATAATTTTATTTCAAATTCATTTTGTGGATTATATATACATAGCAGTCAAATTGTTATTATTTTAGTCATTTTCATTTATGGAATATAATTATAATGATTAAATATTCACTAATGCATGCATGCATTGAGCCAACGCGATATTTTTTCTTATTGTAGTTAAATTGAAATTTGATGCATGCAAATATGGAACACGCTTGAAATATTTCGCAATCTATCCAATGGATTATCTATGAATAGCTAATTTGATCGTTTGTTATGAGGAAATTTATTTATGATGGTTATTATGGAAATTTGAATTTTGAATTTTGAATTTTGAACTTTGAACTTTAAATTATTATGCATAAATAGTAAGCACTGGTAATTGGGAAACAAAATCTTATTAATTAGATAATCTTAAGATTATTATTACTTTATTTAGGCAACTGATGTATTTATGATATTTATTTTGATGTTATTACTTTATGAATGTCTTATGAAATATGAATTCTCAATCCATCCAATTACTTTTTTATCTATTGCAACGTGATTAATTTTCAAATTATTATGATAAAAATATTTACTTTATTTTGATAATAATTTCATATATTAAGTAACAATATTATAAGTATCCATTAGCATGACAAGTTTGAACCATTTTAGATTTAAAAAATTCATCCAAAAGATACAATCTCGAGTTAAGTAATTTTGAAGTTGTTTAAGATTTCAAGTTGATTTGTTATAAATTATTTCTTTTCTAAATTTTAAAGTGAAACAAGGTATAATTTATTGCCACAATTTTCTTTTTTATAAATAATATTTACACTTTGACCCCCTCGACTCTAGTATTTTCGATTCGTCCCTGTAAAGACTACAATTTAATTACTGTGTAAAAGAGTTTTGAATTCTCAAACATGTAACGTAAGAATTAACTAACCCAGGAACGTGTGATTTTTTGAAAAAAATAGCTATGTACCTATGTTGCACGGATACGGATACGTCGATACGAATACGACATGACACGGATACGGCGACGCGGATTTTAAAAAATTTACTGGATACAATACGACATGGATACGAATATAAAAAATATAAATTTATGTATTTATGCATATTGAAATAAGTAAAATAATAAATGTTTATATTCATATATATTGAAATAAATCAATTTAAGTTTCATAAGTACTAAATTGTATAATTTTCGAAAAAAAAAAAAATTATTTAGTAATTTAATATTATTAATTATACATAATGTTCATTGTTTTATTATGTTAGATAAAACATGTCCCGTTATAGACAAACTATCCTGTATTGCAGTTGTATATAATACAAAGTGTGGTTTGACGCCTTAATTACATTGTTGATTGTTCTTACTAATTGTTGTGACTTAGCAAAATTCAGAATATAAAATGTATTGGATACGTCTAAATAAGTATCCGATACGTGTGTCCAACTTTTATTTTTAATTATATTTACCGACACGCCATGTGAAGTGTCGAATATGTATCCTACGAGTATCCGAGAAGTATCGTATCCGAAAAGAGTCCGACACGATATTTTATAATTTTTTTAAGTATCCGTGTATCATAGCTATGTACTATATATGTTCTTTTTCCTCAAAGAAAAAGAAAATGAAATATGTTTTACATGATCGGGTTGCCTAAATCATGTTTACCTTTTTTTTTCATATGTGTTGGCTCAGTTTCTTTTTTCTTTTTATAAATATATAACTTTTTATAAATATATGTTTGGGCTTATCTATTAAGCGCTTGCTCATAATGAACTAGTATCAATTCGTAAGTGGGCCGATAAAACTGGTGCAAAATTTCAATTTGGACAACAATAATTATTTGTATTCAATTCAATATTCAAGTTCTTTTTAAAAGGTCTAATTACCCACTCAATAAGGTAAGCCCCCTTCACTATAGTTGTCATTTGGAGTCTATTATTATTTGAGTTAAGTCCGAATTTGGCCCAGCTTATAAGAATTTTAATTGATTATTAATTATATGGTTCAAATTCGATTAAAAAGATCAGTATATGGATCTATGATGGTCGATATAAACTGTTAAGGATCCTGATTTAAAAATAAATAAATAAAGGGTAAATTACAAATATTCTCGAAGATAAGGCTTAATTACGAAAATTTTCCTCACATATTGTGTATTATGAAAACCTCCATAAAATTTGTCATCATCTGACAACTAACTCCTTACCACTAAAAGTTTCCGACTTTGCCCCCTAATGTGTTATTTGTAATGTCTTAAAAAAAAGATTGGGTGTTAGTTGATATAGGTTCCACCAAAAAATTGTATAATTGGACATAAGTTTCAAAAAATACTAAAAAAAATCTTATTTTTACATATTTATTAACAATATTATTTTTGTAATATTAAATTAAATAAAATTTCATTAATAATATTTTATAATGTATTAATATATTTAATATTTTAAAAATTAAAAATACAATATAATATTTTTAATGTACTTTTTAATTTTAAAATAATAAATTTTATTAAATTATTATTATAAACATAAAAATAATTTATTCAATTAAATGTGTAAATAAATTTCATATATTTGTTAAATATAATTAATAAAAATTTTGTTTATTATTTTATAATAAAATTAAATTGTTAATAAATATGTAAAAAATAGTATTTTTTTAAATATTTAGGCAATTATACCATTTTATAAAAAATTTTGTGGTAAATATATAATTTCTAAATTACAATTAGCACTCAATTTTGTTTTAAGATGTTACAAACAATTAATAACCCGGCCCTAAGGGACAATTGGAACTTTACAGGGGTAAGGGGTCAATTGTAAGATGGTCTCAAACCACAGGGAGGTTTTCGTAATATTCAATATGTAAGAAAAAATTTCGTAATTAGGTCTTAACTCAATGATATTCATGATTTGACCTTACCTCGGGTATTTGTAATCCACCCATTAAAATATTTTACATACATAATGTTGATTTTTATAAGTAACATAAGTCATTAACAATAATTTACTATCATTTTAAACAAGACCTTAACATATCATTCCGTGGTTTATTTTTATGCATATCTTTACCAAAATTGAAATACTTCATTTGGGTCAACCCAAATTCAAGCCGGAGCAAATCTGAATATGACTTGCTGACTACCTACTTTCACATGTAGTTTGCAATATGGAGGGATTTCAATGGGTCGTTCGAGAACGAATCTTCTCTGTTTAAAAGTTGAATCTGATTTGTTGGATGAAGATAAAAAAGTGAAGAGATATTTTAATAATTTTTAAAAGTCATTAGCTAAGTAATGGAAGCTTAGTAAACCTGTGAAGAAATTCAATCGAAAAGCGAGTAAAATTAGAAGATTGAATTTTGGTCCAAAAGATTACTAATCTGATGCTGAGTTTGGAATCAGACTGGTGGATTTCAGCAGAGTCAAATCAGATGAGTTTGATTTGAATCAGCAGAGTGAAAGTGATCGGAAAGTCATTCCAACAGTAATAAATGCACTTGGTGTAATAAATTATGTAAAAGAAGGGTATTAATGACATTTATTGAAGAAAAACTTCGTATCAGCAATGTGCATTAAATGTGACTGAAAGATCCATACAACAGACTGTACAGTGTATAGTCGCAGAGAACCATCCAGAGACAAAGACCAAAGCTCTTGGAAGATCTGAAATATGTCTCACTTCAATGGGCAGAATTCAAAATCGCGAGTATTAATAGTTATGAATTCAAGAGTTAGAGACATGCACAACAAAGGAGAGCTTTATACGATGAAATTTCTCTAAGTCTAAAAAACTCAAGCACAGAACACTATCAACCGAGTCATCTATTGACAAAGCAAGTTGAGGAAAAAAAGCTCATACTTATAAATCGTAGTGATTTATGTAAACTTTGAGCGTTTTGAGAAGTAGATATCCATCTTAGTGAGTGATATTACTTTAGAGGATAAATTTTCTTTGTGATCTCCTATTGTGAGCTTGTAGGTTTATATCATTTGTTGTAAAAGCACAAGTAGAGTGTACCGGATACTACGTGTTTCTAGTAGAACCAAAATCTTCGTGATTTTGAAGAGTGGACTAAAAGACATTTTGACTATATAACCACTATAAAAATTCATGTGTTTGATTACTTGCATATTTCCATAAAAAAACAAACATTTTAAAAGATAAAGCTATTAAAAGAGAAATTTACAAAACTGGGATAAAACTTGTTTGAAAAACATATTTAGACAAATCCGCTGCATATAAGTTTGAAACTCTGAATTTATCTGAGCAGACAAGTAAATCAGACGAATGACCAACTTACAATGAATAAGCTAAGTGTTAAATCAGCTGAGTAGTCTTACGAGTAAGTTTAGTTTACTCTGGTGATAGAAAAGTTATAAAAAAAATTTAGAAGGTACAGATGTCTATAAATCCCACCCCTAAACTTCATTCTGACCACTCCCAACTATCATAACAACACAAATTTAATATTATTTGATTACTAACAAAAGTACAAAGATAATTAACTAACAAAATTTATATATAACTAAAGATACACACTTCTGATATAATTCAAATACAAGATCTCTAATCCTAACCCTAACCATTGTCCTACAGATTACATATTAAAACCAAGATTAAACTCAGCCCTTGAGTGGAACTAAATTTGAATCCTCAATACTTGGGCCCAACTAATTACTTGGTTCAACATTACATCATTACATTATATTCCCACCCCCCCCCCCCCTCCCTCCCTCCCCCTCCCCTTTATATTTAGGATTTACACAAATTCAGGAATGACATAAATAGTCATTTTTTAAGCAAAAATTTCAAAAAAAAATTGTTTAATCAAATAATTTTAGCATGCATTAATTAGCATTAATAAAAAGTATTAGTAAAAAAGGTAAAATTGATAAAATGACAGTAATTTTACATTGAAATCCTAAAGTGACAAATAAAAATAAACAAGAAAATTTTGTCAAAACAACAAATAAAAAAACGGAGGGAGTATTTTTTTTCTTCCAAGAATACTTGATTGACAGAATCACATTAATAAGATGTTGGATATATATCTTTAGTCTTTCTTGTTAAAAAAAAAAAAAAAAAGAACTTTTGTCTCTACTTTGGTATCCAATTCAAAATATGGATTGGAGTCCGGCTTAGTACATCAATCTGAACATAAACGAGTATTTAATACCCAAATTTTGTGTCTCCCAGTTTAGACTAAATGTTGATATTTTCTAACAAGATATATCTAACAAAATATTACTAGCTTTTTAAGAACATGGGAATGTCTTTTCTCTTCTTCAAATAAAAATTTAAACTGTTGAGAGAGAGGAAGATAGAGAGAGGATGTGGCGTGTCACGTGTGTTTGTAAAATGGTTTATTACAATTTTTTTTTCCAAGGGTTTAATCCCTTTCGAGGCGGGTCGGACACATTAAGTGGATACCTCTTACAACATGGATTCGAACCTGAGTCCGTTACTCTGTAGTGACTAGTCCCTTCCACTATACTAATCGCCTGTTAGTGGTTTATTACATAATTGTTCTTAATTTTTTTTATTAAACCGGCGCCGTACAGTGCTTAATTCAGTTCATACATATAATAATTCATTTGATGAGTTCCACTAATTAAATGGCCACTATTTCAATAATTTCAATTTTACTACTCCCTCCGGTTTTTTTTTATTTCTTTAGAGTTTGCACCGAGTTTAATGCAAGTGAAAGAGTGAAACTTTTAAATATTTTTACATACTACTATCTGTCTTTAAAAAATAATGATGGAGAATTAGTAGTGTCAAATCAATATTTTATGTGAAATAATATTTTTGAGAATATATATAATTTTATTTTGTGAAAATGAATGTTTTTTATACATCTCAAAAGAAAAATATAAGAAAAATAAAAAGACCGAGGGAGTATTTGTTTTAGGTCCGATCTTGCATTAATATTGATGTCATCAATTAATCACAGCAATTTTTATTATTTCAGAAAGCTAAGACATGGACACATGTATATTTAATTAAGCAAGCTAGCATTGATTTCATCGGTTTATAATACTATTTTAAATGTATGATTTACGTCCATTTCCCCCAAATTAAAAATAGACACATATTAAATGGGATCGTCAAAGTAGTCCAAGAACAACTCGCCCCTGCATGCATTGGGCCCGATTGCGATTTTATATAGTTTCATAATTCATTTATATCATAATTGGGTAAATATGATATAAATTAATCGAGTCGAAATCAAAGGTATATAATTTAATTAGGGGTTTTTTGCAAGTTAACTCCATATAATATGTCTAATGGCAATTTACCTCCCTGTGAAATAAAAATAGGTAATTTAACTCCCTGTGAAATGAATAATGAGCAATTTACCTCCATGTGATATAAAAATAGACAATTTACCTCCCTGTGAAATGAAATAATGAGCAATTTATCTCCCTGTGATATGAATAAATGAACAATTTAGAGGGAGGCAGAATGCTTCTTTTATAAAAACACATGGAGGCATTTTGCCCTTTTTCTTATCACAAGGAGTTAAATTGCCTATTTAGGATATCACAGTGAGGTATTTTGCCATTTTATTTATCACAGGGAGTTAAATTACCTATTTAGAATAACATAGGGAGTTAATTTACTATTCACTCAATTTAATTAAGTTAATTTTACTTTTGTATCGAGCTTAGATTCTTGTTTGAATTTGACTTGATTAACCTAATCGAATACAAATTATGCAATTGAGGGCTAAGATGAGTATATCTCGAACAATTTGATGTTTTCACATACTATGCCACTTTCAATTTAATAAGTTGAATGAATTCTAAACTATCATACAAGGCTTGCTCAAATTACTTCTAATCAAGAGTTAAGCCATCGGCGCTTCATAAATCAATGTTTGGATTATTGCATTTTAAGAAACGTGAAGCAATTGGTGCTTGATAAATCAGTGTTTCGATTATTAGAAAGAATACGAGACACTCCTTTGTGTTATGCTTTAAAGAAATAAAAATACAATGATCATAAATGGGGTTCCTTTGGTTCTTGTCTTCCCCTGTCCACTATAATTGCTCGTATATAAAATTTGAACCAGGATTTTGATCAACGCAATAATGCAATCACATATTGGCATAGGGTCAAAATCTATCATACATGAATATGTTGGAATATATATTATAGTTTATATAATTTATATTTTTTAAAGGATATGGGAATATTCAATTATACGTTGGAGATATGTTCAAAGTCAAATAATTATAAGGACGTAATCGTCATCGACAATTAGGTTAACCGCGACCTAGCATGTTAAAGCGAATTAGGATTCAGTCAAGATCTCACAAATGAGTTGGCTAGGGAAATGAATATCCATTGTCATTCTATAGCAAGATCAAGGTCGATAAATCGGGCCTTCATGGAGAAAACCGAGGAATCACCCTAACAAATGTCTCAATCATGACAAGCTAATGAGCGACGTACTTCGCAATTCTACCGGAGCTTGTTTATATGGGATATACTTCATCAAAACTTACCCGTTCAAAGCTCTCAATTCTTAGTTAATGCTACAAAAATTATTATATTGACATAAGCATAAGAGGGACTTTTGCCAAAATTATTTTTGATCTGTTTTACCAGTGTGGCTGTTAATATCAACGGAAAAGCATCCATTCGTAGGTTTAAAAAGTTCGAACCTTCAACACATCTATTTCAAAATATTGACATCATTCGCGCTCAAAGCGAATTCAGGCATCAGAATGGCTTTGTAAGAGTTGTCTAACCTAGTTTACCCTTGTTCTGTAGGTGATTGACGGAAAAAAAAAAAAAAAAGATTCAATAATTTGCCCAATCATGAACTCAGCTAGAAAACTTGAAACCAAATCTACCAAACAAAAACTACTCAACCCGTAAATTAGAGAAAAGCTCGATGACCCGGAGTACTAGTGCAACCCCAAGCAACCTCTAGTGTGCCTGACAACAATGTAAATTATCCTCAATCAGTGGCATACATTTCGTCGCCTGGAGCCACACCATCGATTCAACAAACCTGGATATGTCCCCATATTGGAGAGGAGTAACCTTCCGTACCAAAAGCAAGGGACGTCGGTCAGAGGCGGACCTCAAGAGGGACCGGGGGGGCGCGGGGGGGGGGGGGGGGGGGCATGGTACCCCAGAAAAACATAAATTGATACTATATATATGTAAATATTAACAAAAATTTATAGTTGGAGAAGTGGTTAGGCTCTTCATGAAGTATCTAAGGGTTGGGAGTTCAATTCCTCTAAAAAGCTGAAAATATTTTAACCTCTTTGTTGATATTTAATTGCCTTTTTGGCCTAGTAACTTTCTTCTCATTTCATGGAGATTTAATTTTTTTTCTCTCCATTCTTTGTATAGATTTAATTTCTTTTTTTGGCCCTCTCTTTATGAAGATTAATTTTTTTCTTCATTTTATGAAGACTAAATCTTTTCCTCCATCTTGGCCAAGTGGAATATATATACACTTCTTTTTATAAAAATTCAATTAACACAAACACATCTACTCATGCACTAATATATTTATTTTTTCATTTAACCCAAAATTTTATTTAGTTTTCCTTTTTAAAGTATTCAATAAATGACGTTTCTCATGAATTTTGTCTTTGTGCAAGATTCAAGTTATGAGATCATAATTATACTATATTTACAGAAGTCGGAATATGATTTTAACAATATATTATACATATTAGTTGGACATTTGACACGTAATAGTCTATGTAAACAACATTTATTTGTTTTTAGGTTAGATATAGATTGCATCTTAAACATCTGTTTTGCGTGTTTAAAAATCCGTAATCTTGAAATATGGAAAATATATTTTTTCACTTGTTCTTGAATAAAATTATAGTATTATATAACCATAAGTTAATTTTTGTTATTTTATCAAAACCTTGAAAATATACAAAGGTTTTGTTACCAAAAAAAATTTTGACCCCCCCAACGAAAGTCGTCTAGGTCCGCCCCTGACGTCAGTGTAAATCCTACAATATTTTTGGAAAACGTTGGATGTGTAGTCAGAGGCGGACCTAGACCATTTTGGTTGGAGGATAAAATTTCTTTAAAAGCAAAAGTCCGATAATTTTTTACATATTTTCATAAAATGATCAAAACTAACTTAAGATTAAACTTTTAGCCTCGACAATAAGAAAGTGCAAATTTAAAGAGACCTATTAGCTTCTCATATTTAATTTGTATGGTACTAAAATCGAGTTGTTGCCTCAATTGTAGTATATATATGTGCATTAATTAAGGGAAAATTGCAAAATTGGTCCCGTAACTATTGCTCGCTGGCAAAAAAGTCCTGTAACTTTTCGGGCTGGCAAAAACATCCTGTAACTATTATATTTTGGCAAATTAGTCCTATTTTAGCCCGAACTGCCAACGTATCTGCCAAGTCACGCCCCTTTGCTGACCTGGAAATTGGAAAATTGCAAAATTGGTCCCGTAACTATTGCTCGCTGGCAAAAAAGTCCTGTAATTTTTCAAGCTGGCAAAAACATCCTGTAACTATTATATTTTGGCAAATTAGTCCTATTTTAGCCCGAACTGCCAACGTATCTGCCAAGTCACACCCCTTTGCTGACCTGGAAAGTAAAACCCCCTTGTTGACATGAAAAAATAGCAAAAAATGGTTCCATAACTAACGATCACTAGCAAAAAAAGTCTTTTAATTTTTTGGGTTGGCAAAAAAGTCCTATAATTAAATTATTTCAGCAATTTAGTCCTATTTGGTCCAAATTGTGATTTTTTTCCCACCCATATCTAACATACTTTAACTTAGAAGTAATTTAGACTCATGATAATATTGAAAGACACTTTATCACATTGCACCAAGGCACATATTGAACAAGAATCAATCTTCGACAATTAAAATAAATCCCAAATTATCGAATAACGATGACAAAATCAGCTGCAATTAAGTTCAAAAGTAGTTATGGAATACAAAGCATTAATTCTGACAAAATCACAATTTGGACCAAATAGGACTAAATTGCTGAATAATTTAATTAGAGGACTTTTTTGCCAACCCAAAAAGTTAAAGGACTTTTTTGCTAGTGATCGTTAGTAATGGAACCATTTTTTGCTATTTTTCCATGACAACAAGGGGGTTTTACTTTTCAGGTCAGCAAAGGGGCATGACTTGGCAGATACGTTGGCAGTTCGGGCTAAAATAAGACTAATTTGCCAAAATATAATAGTTACAGGATGTTTTTGCCAGCCTGAAAAATTACAGGACTTTTTTGCCAGCGAGCAATAGTTACGGGACCAATTTTGCAATTTTCCAATTTCCAGGTCAGCAAAGGGGCGTGACTTGGCAGATACGTTGGCAGTTCGGGCTAAAATAGGACTAATTTGCCAAAATATAATAGTTACAGGATGTTTTTGCCAGCCCAAAAAGTTACAGGACTTTTTTGCCAGCGAGCAATAGTTACGGGACCAATTTTGCAATTTTCCCATTTCCAAGTCAGCAAAGGGGCGTGACTTGGCAGATACGTTGGCATTTCGGGCTAAAATAGGACTAATTTGCCAAAATATAATAGTTACAGGATGTTTTTGCCAGCCCGAAAAGTTACAGGACTTTTTTGCCAGCGAGCAATAGTTACGGGACCAATTTTGCAATTTTCCCTTCATTTTCTAATTGACTTCATTTTCTAATTGACGCATGCCCTTTAATATTTTGGTACAATTATGAGGATTTTGTAACTATGGTATACTTATTGAGGAAAAAACACTTTTGGTCCCAAACTTTATCTGAGAAAACACATTTGGAATCATGCTTTGCAGAAAAACAGATTTGGTACTACAATTTAGAGAGTCTTGACACATTTAGTCATTCCGTTAAATTTTGGACGAAATTTTCGCGAGTGACTGTCACGCGCGCGTTAAGTTCAAAATGGTCACGAGTTTTGCACGTGATAAATCGGTCAAAACACTTTTGGTCCCAAACTTTACCCCAGAAAACACATTTGGTACCATACTTTGCAGAAAAACAGATTTCGTACCACAATTTATATACTCTTGACATATTTAGTGTCTCCGTCAAATTGATAAAAATCACATATAATGAACAGACAACATTTTCTCTAAAAGATTTGATAAAAATCACAAAATATACTTAAATTATTGAAAATATTCTTAACAAAAGTACCTTGGATACCTGACTTGGTGCACTTTGACTTGCACTTGTATTCCAATGTTGATACAAGTACCGATCATTCATTTTTTCCATCGAAAACATAGAAAAGTTTCCCTTTTTGAATCAGGCAAAACGAAAACAAGATGTAATTCCGAAACTATTTATTTGCCTTAAACTCTGTTATTTTCCTTAATTTAGTAACTATTTGCCTTAAACTCTGTTATTTTCCTAAATTTAGTAAATTTTTTTACAAATTTTCTTTAGTGTTTCCGAAACATTTCCGAATAGTCTCGAAAAGTTTTCAATATACAAGTGCACCAAGTCAGGTATCCAAGGTACTTTTGTTGTCTGGTATCCAAGTGTTATCAAATCTTTTAGAGAAAATGTTGTCTGTTCATTATATGTGATTTTTATCAATTTAACGGAGACACTAAATATGTCAAGAGTATATAAATTGTGGTACGAAATCTGTTTTTCTGCAAAGCATGGTACCAAATGTGTTTTCTGGGGTAAAGTTTGGGACTAAAAGTGTTTTGACCGATTTATCACGTGCAAAACTCGTGACCATTTTGAACTTAACGCGCGCGTGACAGTCACTCGCGAAAATTCCATCCAAAATTTAATGGAATGACTAAATGTGTCAAGACTCTCTAAATTGTAGTACCAAATCTGTTTTTCTGCAAAGCATGGTACCAAATGTGTTTTTTGAGGTAAAGTTTGGGACCAAAAATATTTTTCCCTCTATACTTATTGGGTTTGCATAACTGTAAATCCTCTGATAAAAGTAAAAACGAATCCCCCAACTAATTAATATTCCTTAGTTGGGCTTTTCTTGGGTCAGGCCCCCGTTTGTAGTGTTTAGCATCAGGTCCACCTTAAAACGAACAAGTATGATAATTTACAATTTCCCTTTTGTCTATTATTAATTTGAGCAAACGAGATATTTTTAGTTTATGGAATTAATTTGGTTGTGACGACGGCCAGAAGAATGAGGAGGGGGGGGGGGGGGGGTGGTTGGGCAGGATAGGTGAGAAACTGAGAATGAGAGTGAGGTAGAAGAAGGCTATTTTTGCAAATAATGAAATTTAGAAAAATTGTGTATTTAATCCTAATTTTTAAATAATTATAATATTACATCCAAATTAAATATCAACTGAATCGCAATCATATAAAATAAATTAATTTCTTGACATATTAAATCTGTTGATCGTAAAATTTTCAACACTAAAATTTAAGTACCATACAGTGTAAGTATTTGTAAATTATCACTTTTTTTTTTAAAGTTAAATTTTAAAATTTAAAATACGAGGATTATATTGCAACTGATATATGTATTAATCAGAATCAGGATAGATGTAACATTTCTCTAAAATAGCAAACAAAATAATTTGCATCATAAATTCTAATTACTTAAGGATCATAAATTCAAAATGTTAGGAATTAAACTGATTTAATTTAGTAGTTTTATGACTCAATTTAATAATTTAAATAGGACTTAATAATTAAACTTATGTTATAAAGATTAGGACTAAATGTGTAATTAAAATCACCTCACCCAACCCCCACCCACCCAACCATTCCCCATACCATAACCCGTCCCCTTGCTGAGTAAAGCAGTATATATCCAGAAGTAGGGCTGGGTAAATGGGATCGGGTTTCGGGTACCCGTCCCGTCTCGATCGGGTTTTTTCCATTTGGGACGGGATAAAACGGGTATTTTTTCATTTGGGACGGGACAAAACCCGGTCAAGAAAAATTGGGACGGGTTTCGGGTATTGATCCCTACCCGACCGGGGAACCCGGTCCCGATTACATAGTTTAATTAAAAATATATATATAGTCAAAATACTTAATCTAAATCTAAAATTCAACCATTCATGCACATCTCATTCTAGGTATTATTCTTCTCTAAAATCCAAACATACAAGTTAATATATCTAATCAAAATACTTAACTCCACCATAACTCAACTCCCGCCGTCCGCCACTGATCCGTTGCTCGCCGACGTTCGAGATTTTCAACATCATCTTATAGGATTTCAATTTTCAAACTTCTCCAATAATTTCCCTTAATCATATCTTGAGGTTTTGATACATTTTTTAGTCTATATGTTGTGCATAAGATGGTGAATGACATACCAATATTGACACATAAGATCCGAGGCATTTTGAAAATTGCATTAAACTAAAAAATTAATAGTTTATCGGGACACCCGGTCCCGTCCCGAAATCCCGAAATTAAATCGGGTACCCAAAACTCTCGGGACCTTGGTTGATCTACCGGGTTTCGGGATTTGAATTTGAGATCCCGAAACCCGATATCCCATCCCGAAATACCCGAATTTCCGAAATCCCGTCCCGATCCCACCCCTATCCAGAAGCCAAAAAGTTGGGATATTTTTTAATTGAAGGGTGTCTTTTTTTCTTTTTTCTTTTTTTTTTTTATTTATATAATATACTTATTTAATATTTGGGATTTTGGCACTTTGCATCATGAAATTATAGAATTTTGACACTTTACACCTTAACTTAAAAGATTTGGCACTTTGCACCCTGAAAATATAATTTAGTTGGCAATTTGCTCTATAGTGTGTGTTTTGAAGAAAAAATTCATTGATGGAAGGGTATAATAGTTATTTTCTAATATTTTTGGCACTTTGCACTCTAAAAGTATAGATTTTGTTACTTTGCACTTTGAAATATAGAATATTGGCACTTTGCACCCAAAAAAATATAATTTATGGCATTTTCAACCCCCGACTTAATATGATAATCTAAATAATGTAAAAAACATGCAATATAATAATATGTTAGATATGTAAACGTGTATTTTAGATATAAAGTAAACAATCTAGAGGATACTTAAAAATAAAACGCAGACAATGTCTTTTTTTTTATCTAAATTTACTGAGAGAAAATGTTAAATAAGGTATTATAAAGTAAAATAAATTTATAATAACAAGTTTATGATTGTTGTGCATCTACATCACCGACATTTATAAATTTGTTTGTTTTTTAAGAAAAATACATTAGGGTGCAAAATGTCATACAAATTATATTTTTAGGGTGCAGAGTGCCAAAAAAATTATATCGGGGTGAAAATGCTAATATTTATAATTTTAGGGTGCAAAATATATATTGCCCAGGTGCAAAGTGAAAATTACTATTCTACCCTTCTACCAATAAATTTTCTCACTAAAAACACACATTAGGGTGCAAAGTGCCAAATAAATTATATTTCTAGGGTACAAAGTGCTAAATGTCAAAACCCTATAATTTCAGGGTGTAAATGCCAAAAATCCTTTAATATTTTAAGAAACTGAAAATGTAGAAAGTACAACAACCTACGTCTTTACCTATTTCGATTTTTTTTTTTTTTTGACAACCCAGGTGTCCAAGCTTACACTAGACTAATCCTGGACCCTCAGAACCCTTGCCCTAGAACCCTGAAGGATGTAAATCGTAGGATGTGCCTCCACCAAGCCTCGGGATCCCACCATATTGCTATACACTCTGTGCACAAAGGGGTTTTCACCACAAAGACCCTTAGATAGACACATGCAAATACTTCCATCCAGGTTCCAAATGGGATTCGAACCCCCACTCTTGCCGCTAGAGCAAGCCTTATGAATTGTTGGTCAGCCAGTTGGAGATATGGATGGTTACCCTCTTGTCGATTGAAACAACTCTTTTTGCTAATTTTATGATATTTCTTTTATTTATCAAAAAAAAAAAAAAAAAAAGATTGAAGGGTTGAGATCAAAATGAAGGTAATTAGAGGGAGACCTTACTTATACTTAGCACAAGGGGTCCTAATAGCATAAAAGTCCTCATTAGTTTATTAGTTTTCTTTGAATAACTATTAGTTACATTCGTTATCATGAATTTACGATTGGTCAAATGTTTATCAACACTTACACTAATTAAAATATTATATCATATATATATACTAAATTTATCTTTTTAAAATATTAAAATAGTACATTTTCAAAGTTCTAGTTTTAGTGCTATATATGAACAGGCCAGGACTTAAGTCTAGTTTCCAATTTTTGATAAAAATGGAACCAAGATCATTCGGTCAATATGGCAATTGGTTTTGCCATGTCTTAAAATTTAGCCCATTGTATTTTATGAGCTTGACAATACCAGCGTCTTCATGGGACGTTATTACTGTAACTAAAAAAAAACTTAAAAAAAATTAAAAAAATAAAAGAATTAATAGAGCGAAGTTGGAATTACAACCGGAAATTGTACATGTTGGAGAAATAATGTCAATCAACATAAAATACATCAAAAGCAATAAATAATTTGAATTTAATAAATATTCAAATTAATTAATTGTCGCTTTAAAGATTTATTTTTTTGTTTTAAATTAATTGACGCCTTAGGATTCCAATACAACATTAATTACATATCTTTCAATTTTACCATTATTTATTTCTTGTTTCTCTCTCTCTCTCTCTCTCTCTCTCTCTCTCTCTCTCTTTCTCTTATACTTTTAATCAATTGAAGGAGATAGAGGGGTATTTTAGGAAAAAAAATTGTCTAGGCCCGGTCTTTCATTAACCATAACACAAAATCTTGCAAATATGTTGGGTGGATGTTCTGATTTTGTTCATGGTCTATGAAAGACCTGGTCTAGACAAGTACCACCTATATTTTAGATATATTTTTAACTTTTTCCTAAATTTAGGCTAATTATTACTCCCTCCGTCCCATTTTAATTGTCGTTTTAGGTGTTTTCACACATATTAAGGCACCTACTTTATTGCCTCAATTTTAGGGAAAAAACAAATGATATTCCTAAAATACCCTTACATTCTCTCTCTTTCTTTTTCTTTTATTCTCTCTATCTTTCTCTTTCTATCTCTCTTGGAGTAATAAAGTAAGAGAGAGAAAAAGCAAAGGGCAAAATGGGAAAGTATGTAATTAATAGTGCATTGAAACTCTAAAGTGACAGATAATTTGGGACAAAAAAAATTCTCTAAAACGACACTTAAAATGGGACGGAGGGAGTAGCTTCCTAAATACACGTGCAAAAGTCTAAAAGGACAATTAAAATGGAATGGAGCGAGTATTACCTTGTATTGAAATCAATGCAACAATTTACATGTGTACTTTTGTGTTACATTTTTGTGTCATACATATAAATTTATTGAGAAATGTATAAATTCAAAATTTGTGTGAGGATGGATCTTTTATCATGGTACACTGTATGTTGCACTTATATTTGAATTTCTGGATGCATTTATTAATGTATGGTGCACGTACGTATGCACTTATGTTCAATGTCTGGATGCATTTATTGCAATAAATTAGTATTAACTAATTAATGGTACTTATCCAATTGTATTTGAATTGATGAATTAAACCAAGGTACTAACTGATTGTTGATGTCTTCGTTTAATGTAGTACAATTTGTAGAACTGGAATGAAACATTATTGTAAGGGTGAATTACATCCACCTCCTCCAAAATTTTAATTATTTACACCTCCCTATAGGCTATAACAATAATAAACTCGAAACTTAAGCAAAAGGAATTTTAACATTTTTAGTACACATTACTGCACTTTTGAGTGCATTTAAGATTAGGGATATTACGATATTACATCTACTTCAGGGTGAAATTATAGAAACCTTTTTGACTCAACAATTTTTTTTAAATAATAAATAAATCTAATATATAGTATGTTTATATTGGCCCCTTCCTTCTTAAGTAATAATTCTCCTAAAAAAGGTCAAATTAGTTGAAGCCATGGATCAAAAAAATTATCTTTTCGTCGAAATCATTAAAAAGTTTCCGTTTTTGAATTAATGTAAATGAAAATAAATTTTAATTCATAAACTATTTATTTACCTTGGGAGTCTCTTAGTTTTCTTAATTTAATATTTTTTCTTGTATTTATGAAAAGCTCGTGAATTTTTTTAATATTTAGTTGACCGAAATATACACTAGAAACAAAATTTCGATCCATGGTCAAAATACAAAATAATTACATAGCCCCTTGGACCTTACTTTGGCTGAGGCTAAGGCTATTTTATTGGCAATGGAATATTCCCGCGATCGGGGTTGGAGCAATATTTTAGTTAGGGGTGGCGGATGGGCGAGTTGGATCGAATCGGTTTGGGTCAAAAAAGGTCAAGTTATTAATGGTCGGGTCAAATTGGATCACGGGTCGATCCTTTAGTCTTCATCTTTTTTTATTTTTTGTTTTAAAAAATTCACAAAATATCTTTGTATCATGGGTTGAAAAATGGAAGTAATTAACGCCGAGATTTGAAATAATAAAATCAACATGCAATTTAGGAGACATTAGTTACATGATTTAAAAATATAATTTTTGTTATTCCCTTATATCTAAGAAATGTATGAAATATATTGCGCAAACAAAAATATAAGAAACCCTTTCGAGTCGATACCAATATTTTATTAATCCAAAGTGGTAAAAAAAAATTGTTATAGAAAAGAAGAATTATGGATTAGTTATTAAAAAGAAAAATGAAAAGTCGGTTCTAGTTGCCTTCAATTTTATGATAACAAACGAGAAATTATAGGATTTCTTTTTAGAATAAAATATGATGGTCAACTTGCTTTTAAGACTCATTAATATCTACCCACTAGCTAGGAGACTCATTAATTATAAGGGTGACCTAAGACCAACCCAACTCAACAACCATAAAAATTAATAGGTTGGATCTGGATGGGCCCGACCACGTCACAGGCCGGCCCGCGTGTCCAAACCCATTCTACCAGGCCTAATCGTAGTTGAGGGTGATTCGAGTGTGGGTGTTGGGGTGATATACTATGCCGAGGAACCTACAGATCGATCATTTTAGTTCGAGGAGATCCGTCATACTAGGAGGGAAGGCAATGAGGTCACAATTACCCATAAAAAAATCTCTAATATGGTAAAGCAAAAATAAATATAACGAGTGAAATAATCAAACCATTAGTTTTACCAAATAAAAAATAACGTCACATATAATTTTTTAAAGCAAAAATAAATATAACGAGTGAAATAATCAAACCATTAGTTTTACCAAATTAAAAATAACGTCACATGTCATTTTTTTTAGTTTAACCACTACTTTTGCACGACAAGAATATACACACATTTAAAGTTATTTTAATTGTAAAAAGAAATGGAATCACTATTGTAGTAAATTTTTTGTTCGTCGACTTACAGGTTCATTGTACAATCTGGTTCTTAAAATACAGGTTAGAATCAACAGGTGATTGGTCTAGTGGAAGGGATTAGTCACTACAAAGTAGCGGACTCAGATTCGAATTCTTATTGAGAGAGATTCCCACATTATGTGTCCGACGCGCCTCGAAAGGAATTAAACCCTTGAGAAACCAAACCAAAAAAAAAAAGAAAATACTGGTTAGAACACGTAACCTCCACACTAATAGTTGAAGAGAATATCAATTTATTTTCTTCCTTTTTTGCAAAATCTTTTATGCAAGCTAATTAGATGATTCAATAATTAATACATACAAGAATAAACCAAATTTGGAAGTAAGAACTAGAAGTTTTCACCTTTTCTAAAACTTAAAATGTTGATTTTCACGTAATTAAAATTTATTCAAATAGTTTTCTTAATTTTACACTTATATTAAAGTACCAAGATGGACAATTCTATAATTTTAATAGTTGAGGTTTAGATAAATTCATATTAATAATTTTATAAAACATATATTTCGTAAAATTACTATTTAGTGTAGTTTTGTGCATAGCACATGAATATCTCAAGTAGCAATGTCTCTGGCTATGTCACACTCATAATTTATCGAAACGTGTCAAATTCAATTAATAGAAACCACACATGATTATTTCTCAATTAACATTCGCTTCCCACTCGTCTACCACCATTAATTTTAATATTCTGCCATTGAACTGCAACTCAAATATTTAGGACCCCCGGTCTACCACCGTTAATATTAATGTTCACTATGAATTGTATGTTCTCTTAATTTATATAACAGAAATTTTAATTAAGTAGAAAGCCCTAATTAAATTGGTAAAGTAATAAATCAATTGCAGTAATAAAGAAAAAAAAAACTCAAGCAAATCTCAATTGAATACAATTAATGGCTGAGTTCAAGGATCCTTCAAATTTATGAACCGTTGGCTATACAATTTTTTTTTTTAAATCTTGAATAGAGCATGGAGAAATTTATTGCATTTGTTTGGATAAAACGAAAGTGTAAGGATGGAGAACAAAAGGTGTGTAGATTGTAATGGGAAATAATCCTGTGTGATGTGTGTTAATTAAACTTGACACGTGTCAATAATTATGAGTGTGACATAGTCTGGGATACTAAAGTTGGGACAGAGGATCCGCAGCTCTCGAGTAAAGGCGGACTTAGACGACTTTTACTAGGGGACAAGAATTTTCAAGGGTCATGCAGTTAATATTTTTATCGATGTTTTGATATATCAAGTAATCTAATTTTGCACACAAATGTAGACATAAATATCTTTGAGACATTGTCATTTCAATTATGGCACACAGTGTTTCTGTTGGATAAGGATGAAGATCAAAGCTCTGAAGACAATTTGAAAAGGGAGGTTTTGAAGAATTCCAAAACTTCAAGATTGGCTAAGTATGGAGTAACTTAGCTGATGATCCCTTAGAAGAAATTTTGACTAAGTAAAGAAGACATCAGAAGAGTCAAAGTTTCAAGGTCCAAGACTTCTGATCTGCTGAAGTAAAGTTATCAGACTGATGAAGATCAGCCGACTCAAATCAGATTTGTTCAAGTTTGAGATCAGCCGAGTTCGCCATCAGACGTGTACTTTCGTCAGCCAAGTAAAGAAGATCATGAAGTGTTCACAACGGTAATAAATGCCCCTTGGAGTAATAAATGCTGAAGTACAAGGTTATTAAAGACAAATGATTGAAGAAATGCTTCGCATCAGCTGGGTGCATTTAATGTTGCCTGCAGAATAGTATTGTTCATAGTACGGACAGACTGCAAAAGAGCCGTTCGCGGATTTTAAGGACCAGTACTCGAGGAATTTGAATTTTGTCTCTCTTCAACGGACATTTTTCTATCCTCAAGTATAAATAGCTGACAGAGACGAAGAAGAAGAGAGCAACACACTTTCTGAGAGAAATTTCCGAAGCAAAATTCTTTAAGTCTCAAGAACAGCTCACTCATCAGCTGAGTCATTTGTTGACAAAAGCAGAGTTGAAGAATCAAGAAAAATACATCTTCTGAGTGATTTTGTAAACAAGAGTGTTGTGCGGAGTTGTGATCCATCTTTGTGAGTGATCAAACTTCAGAGAATAGGTCTTCTGTGTGATTTCCTATTGCGAACTTGTGGTCGTTTCATTTGTTGTTCGACGCAAGCAGTGTATACTGTAAACTTTGTGATTATAGTATAACCCAAGATCTGTGTGACTTGGAAGAGTGGACTAAAGGATATTCAAATCCATATAACCACTATAAAAATTGCTTGTGTTTTTATTTGCACTTTACTTGCATATTTTCTGTTTACATAAAACACATTTAAGTTAACTGTTTGAAAAAGAGTTAAAAAGGAGTTTATAAAACTGGGGAAACATTTTTTAAACTACTAAGATTACTTGTGAAAAACACTTTGAAAATCCGCTGCAAGTACTCTAAGTATTAAAACTGATTTTAGAAAAATCAGCTAAGTAATAATCAGACGAGTGGTCAACAAGGCTGTTCAAAGATTTGTTCGCGAACAGAACTGTTAATAACTAATCTGATCAGCTTAGTCTGTTCAGTTAAAAGTTAAAGTTTTAAAGTTAAATTTGAAGAAAATTTTTAAAGAGGTTTATTCACCCCCCCCCCCTCTAAACCTCTTCTGACCACTTGGGACCAACAAGTGGTATCAGAGCAGGTGGTTCATTTGAATCAGCTGCCTGATCAACGAGCTTGATCCAAGTGTTTTTCAAAGGTTTTCAAACTTTTTCAAAAAAAGCATATTTTTTAAAAACCAAAACTTTTTGAAAAATGGATTGTATCAGTCATGTTCCCCACATTGCTGGTATGTCCTTTGAGGACTGGAAGATTAGAATGGAAATCTTTCTAGCAGCCTATAATGACAACATGTACACATGTATCATTAAAGGTCCATTCAAATTCACCAAGACCATCATAGTAGATGAAGCTGAAATGGTGGTGGAAAAAGATCTGACAGAGATGACAGCCGAGGAGATAAAGCTGTTCAATCTGGATAAAGTTGGCCGTTTCATCATGACCAAAGCCCTGGATAATGATCGGTTTGACAAGGTCAAACATTGCAAAACTGCAAAGGAGATGTGGGACAAGGTTCGTGACATGAGTGAAGGAAACGACGCCATCAAAGAGCATCAGCTCAGTGTTGCCTTGGAGAAGCTAGACAACTTCAAGATGAAATCTGGAGAGACCATTGATCAGATGGATACCAGGTTTACCAGAACGTTGAATGAAGTTCTAAAGCTGGGAAAGACCTTTACTGACAAGGAGATCACCGTCAGAGTTCTAAAGGCCCTGCCCCCCAAGTTCAATATGAAGGTGACAGCTATGGAAGAATCAAGAGATCTGGGGAAGATTTCTCTTACAGAGATGTTTTCCGTACTCAAGGCATTCGAGTATAAACTGCCTAGAATGGGTATTGAAGAAACCTCAACTTCAGGACCCACAGCTGCCTTAGTTGCTGCTGAAAACACCAGGAGACCAGCACATAGAAGTCAAGATGTGGACTCATCTGATGAAGCATCACTACTCAACAAGAAGGAGTACACTGCTGGAGATGTAGCATTGTTGATGAACAACTTCAAGAAGTTCTATAAGAGAAAGATGAAAAACAAATACAATCATGCTGCTTCTACTTCTAAACCTAACTCTTCTTCTCAAGAAAAAGATGATTATAAAGCAAAACTAATGTGTTACAACTGCAGGAAATTGGGACATTTCATCAGGGACTGCCCATATCCAAAAGCAGAAAAATACACTGAGGAAGAGAAGAGAATCAGAAAGGAAAGAAAGCATCAAAGAGGAAAAGCAATGGTAGCTGAAGCAGAAAAGCTTGCTGCTGTCTACTCATCTGATTCAGATTCAGACTCGTCTGATGAAGAATCTTCTGATGAAGAGAAACCTGCTCTCCTCTGCCTGATGGCTAAGGAATCTGATGACTCCGAGGATGAGGTAACTCCTCAAAATAATGAACTGTTTGATTCTCTAGAGCAAATGATGTTGAACAATACTACGATTGCTGGAGAATTTGTTAAGCTTAAGGAAAAGATGAGCTTGCTAAAAGAGCAAAATAACTCACTGAAACTTAAAGCTGAAAAGCCTAAGGAATCAGCTGAGTATAAACAGCTTGAGCAAGAGCATGAATCTCTGAAAGCTGAATGTGAGGTCTATAAAGGAAAAATCATGGAACTTGAGAAAATTATCGAGTCTCATGATAAGTCAACTGTTGCATCCATGCCTACATCTAGTAAACAGGAGACACCTTTAGAAAAGGATAAAATAGAATTGAATCATACTGAAAAATTCATATCTGCTGACAATAGTAAGGTCATTCTGTATGTTCAAACTTCTAAACCTACCTCGTCTGAGAAAGTGGTAAAGGAGAAGAAATCTCCTAAGGCTAAAAAGAGCAAAGAGCCTAGTGTAGGAAAACAGACTAGTAAACCCAAACAGAAGAGTCCTAGGAAGTCTTCTGATAAGGTTAAGACTAATCAGACTAGTGAGAAAACTAAGTCGTCTGTTAAAGAGCAAGCTGTAAGTAAACCAAAGAAGCATAAGAACAAGAAAAATCAAAATGCTTGGTATGGAAATGAGTCATATTATGTGCAACCTGCTGCATATCATCCTATGTATCATGCACCTCAATTTCCTAGTTCCTATGCACCTTATCCTGCTCATCCAATGCATGCATATCCTGCTTATCATGCACCTTACCCTGCTTATGAACATTATTCTTATCATACTGATCATCAACATGACTTATCTGATAATTATGATGAAAATAAAACTGTTCATGCTCCTGTCAAAACTCAGAAACCTAAGAAGCCTAAGAGTTCAACGTCTTGGGTTGTCAAAGGTGGAACTAATCCTTCAGGACCCTCTCAATAAGGGTACCTAAAACAATTTTATTTTTGTTTTGTAGGATAGGATTAGGAGTAGGAGTAAAGTAGAGAAGATTTGGTACTTGGACAGTGGATGTTCAAGACACATGTGTGGAAACATACATGAGCTGACAGATGCAGTTGCTGTGGATGGTCCAAAGGTTACTTTTGGGGACAGCAAAGAAGGCAAGATTAAAGCTAAAGGAAGGTTAATCAGAGGAAACATAGAGATATCTGACGTCTCATATGTCAAAGGCCTCAAATATAATCTGCTGAGCATAAGTCAATTTTGTGACAAGGGATATTCAGTCATCTTCTCAACAGATAAGTGTTATGTTGAACAGATTGGTACAAAGAAGGTAATTTTATCTGGAAGACGACAAGGAAATATCTACATAGTCGACTGGAATTCTGCTGACAAGAATTCAAACGTTTGTTTGGTGGCATCTACACCAAGTGAAGTCAGTTGGCTATGGCACAAGAGAATGAATCATTTAAACTTCAAGACAATCAACAGATTGATCAAGAATGATTTGGTAGAAGGGATTCCTAAAACAGTCATGAGCAAAGACAAGCTCTGTGACGCCTGTCAGAAGGGTAAACAAATCAAGTCGTCGTTCAAAAGCAAGAAGCACCAATCTTCTGGAAGGATATTGGAGCTGCTACATATGGACTTATTTGGACCCATTGATCCAGTCAGCAATGGTGGAAAGAAATACTGCCTAGCTGTTGTGGATGATTATTCAAGATATACTTGGGTGATTTTCATGAAGAAGAAAAGTGAAACCAAGGAACATCTTACAAATCTGATGGAACTGATCCAGAATGAGAAGAGTATCAAAATATTAAAGATCAGATCAGATAGAGGGACAGAGTTTACAAACTCTACTGTTGAAGAGTATTGTAATATCAAAGGAATACATCATGAGTACTCTGCTGCCAGAACCCCTCAACAGAATGGTTTTGCTGAAAGGAGAAACAGAACACTGAAGGAAGCTGTCAGAACCATGATAGCTGAAGCAAAGCTGCCACAAAGATTTTGGGCAGAAGCAACAAATACAGCATGCTTTACCCAAAACAGATGCATGATCAACAAGCACCAAAACAAAACTCCATATGAAGTTTGGAACAATAGGAAGCCAAACATTCATTACTTTAAGATATTTGGTTGTAAATGCTATGTTTTAAATAATGGTAAAAATCACCTTACTGCATTTGCAGAAAAGGCTGATGAAGCTGTCTTTGTAGGATACTCATCTGTTAGTAAGGCTTATAGAGTTTTCAATAAAAGAACATTACTAATAGAAGAATCCATTCATGTAGTTTTTGATGAGCCAAGTCAATCTTCTGAAAAGAATCAAAATGTTAATCATGATCTGTCTACTGATTTACAGAAGATGAATGTTGGAAGGAATGAAGAGTATGTACCCATCATACTACCTGATCTCAACTCAGCTGATAACTCAAGTGCTGTTCAAAATCACAGAGCTGATTGTCTAACAGACGAGTTGCAAACAGCTGATAGAACATAGACTGTTCAACAGACGGCAAATGTTCAACAGACTACTACTGTATCTCCAACAGTAGTGTTGCAAGATCAAGACAAAGGACAACATTATGATTTGCAACCTGATCTCAGATGGCTCAGAAATCACCCACCAGAGTTAGTGATTGGTGATCCTTTAGACAGAGTGAAAACAAGAAGAGCTGCTGCACAAGATGCTATGTTTGCTAGTTTTCTATCTCAAATTGAGCCTCCAAGATTGAAGAAGCTCTTAGTGACTCCAACTGGATTGAAGCTATGCAGGAGGAGCTAAATCAATTTGAAAGGAATGAAGTCTGGTACTTAGTTCCCAGACCAAGTCATCAAAGAGTCATTGGCACTAAGTGGGTATTCAGGAATAAAATGAATGAAGATGGTGAAGTCACCAGAAACAAAGCAAGACTAGTGGCCAAAGGTTACTGCCAAGAAGAAGGCATTGACTTTGATGAAACTTTTGCACCTGTAGCAAGACTAGAGGCAATCAGACTCTTTCTTGCCTACGCTGCTCACAAGAATTTCACAGTCTATCAGATGGATGTGAAATCAGCCTTTCTCAATGGAGAATTGCAAGAAGAAGTTTATGTTGAACAACCTCCTGGATTTGAAGTTTATCAAGAAGAGGACAAAGTATATCGTCTGAAGAAAGCTATTTATGGACTGAAACAGGCTCCAAGAGCATGGTATGATACTTTATCTGACTTTCTTTTAATTAAAGGATTTCGCAAAGGTAAAGTTGACAAGACCTTGTTCACTATTGAATGGGAAGAACATATTTTGCTTGTGCAAATTTATGTGGACGATATTATTTTTGGTTCAACTAATCAACAGATGTGTGATAAGTTCTCAAAGCTGATGCAGAACAAGTTTGAAATGAGCATGATGGGAGAACTTAACTATTTTCTTGGTTTGCAAGTTAGACAGTTGCCTGATGGAATCTTCATCAGCCAAGCAAAATACACAAAGGATCTGTTCAAGAAATTTGGTATGGAAACTAGCTCTACTGCTACAATTCCAATGTCTACAAGTCTTCGTTTGGATAAAGATGAAGATGGCAAATCAGTAGACATAACCAAATACAGAGGCATTATTGGGTCACTGTTATATCTAACAGCCAGCAGACCTGATATCATGTACTCTGTTGGGGTCTGTGCAAGATTCCAATCAAACCCCAAAGAATCTCATCTCTTAGCTGCCAAGAGGATACTGAAATATATTAAGGGCACTCAAGAATTGGGATTGTGGTACCCTAGAGAGTCTGGATTTGAGCTTATTGGATATTCAGATTCTGACCTTGCAGGCTGCAAGATTGATAGAAAAAGCACAACAGGTGCCTGTCAATTCTTAGGTAGTCGTCTGATCTCATGGATGAGTAAGAAACAGACTTCAGTATCCATATCTACTGCTGAAGCTGAGTATATAGCTGCTGGAGCTTGCTGTGCACAAATCTTATGGTTGAAACATCAACTAGAAGACTACAATATCAAAATCAGTGGAATACCAATCTACTGTGACAATACAAGTGCAATCAGTCTCACTCAGAATACTACAAGTCATTCAAGGACTAAACATATTGAGATCAAACATCATTTTATTAGAGATCATGTGGAGAAAGGAAATGTCATGATAGAATATGTGTTTACTGAAAATCAGATTGCTGACAGGATGAATTGGAAGAAAAGAAAGCCCTAGAGCTAAGTAAGGCTCAAGCTGAAAAGGATGAGTCCAGGAGAAGAATGTCTGAAGCAGAGAGAAAAGCTGCTGAGGATGCTGAACTGGCTATGGTGATTGAAAAGAGCAAGACTGATGCCTATGGACCTGTCCATGGAGGTGGCATCAAGATTGGAGAAGGCAGAAATGAAGAAGAAGACAAGAAAAAGATCTTACTGCCTGCCCCCAAAGTCAAGTCCAAGGATAAATTTGAAGTCAGAAAAGCCTTTGAGATAGTATATGCTGATAAGGAGCTTTTCAAGAAGTTTGAGAAGTCCTTAGCTTACTATGATCAAAAGCTAATGCTAAGGACTCTGTTCAACCAGGAGAAACCAAGGTACATCAGTTGGAGAGACAACAGGTTGAATAAGTCAATAGCAGAACTTCAAAGCATGAAGGAGTTGGTTGATGAAGAACGTTGGGTTCTGACTTGGCTGAAGACAAACTCCATTCAAAAGGCCCTAGATCCCAGCTATGTAAGAGATGTGATGCATAGTTATGCAAAAGGCTTTGCATTGGAGGAGGCCAAGAAAATTAAAAGCACCCTGCCTGATAAAAAGAAAAAGTCTGAAGATGCTGAAGAAAGAGCAATTAAGTTTGCTGTTATGGCTGCCCTGAAGAGATGGGCTAAAAAGTCAAAGTATCAGCAAGGCTGTTCAAGTGACTTGCCACTGCTGCCAAGTATTCAGCAAATCATTTTCGGCAAGGAAGTGCAACCATTCTATGAAGTGCCAAAGGGGAATAATGCTTTTGTTAACCCCTGGATCATTGTGAGGCAAATCAGACAAACCACTTGCTTCAATGATGATGGCACCATCACAAACTTGGTCTATGATGATGTTACTGACGAACCTAAAACTGCGGACAAGCCTGAGGTCAAGCCTGCTGATCAACCTGCTGATCAACCTGCTGACAAGCCTGCTGATCAAAATGCTGATAAGTCTACTGATCAGACTGAAGACAAGTCTGCTGAAAAGGCTACTGATGAACCCTTAGCCATTGAGTGGAAAGCTAAGGATTCTGAAGATCATCAAGACGACAAGATGGAAGACATTCCTGTCCACCAGGAAGTTGAAGAAAGGGATGAAGCTGCTGCTTCTGCTTCATCAGCTGATAAACATTCATCACTGATGGAAGCAATCCAGATGCTGATGGAAAATCAACTAAAGGAACTGGAAGAGAAGCATCAACAGCAGCTGTTGAAGGTTAAGGAGGAGCTGAAGACAGAGCTTAAGGAAGAATTGACAGAATCAAATAAGCTTCAGCTGGAAACTGTGCAACAGTCTACAAAAAAGATCATCAATACTGAAATCACAAGTATTCCCATTCCTCAAGATCATTCCTTGCAGTTAGTGAACAGCTTAACTGAAATGAACAGAAATGTGGAGGATGTGAAGATCGATGTTAATCATCTTCACGCTGCACTTACAAGAGCTGAACACAAGATCGCTGATCTGACTGCAACCTTCATTAAAGTCAGTGAAGAAGAGAAGGAGGTCAATTTAGGGCTGTTGCATGAAGTAGGAAGTGTTGTACAGGCCGTTCAAAATGAAATTGCAACTGTAAACCTGAATATTGACTACTTCAATGACAAGACTGACATCATCAGCACTGATATTCATCATCTTACAGCTAGTCACGATGTTGTCAATCAGAATCTTAAGGCTTTGTGTGCTGGAGTGAAGATTCCAACAGTTGCGCTCAACCCTGTTGTTGCACCTTCTGATGTCATCAAAACTGATGATGACAAAAAGGGGGAAGATAAAAGGGAAGAAACAGCTAAGGAACCTGCTGCTGAAGAAACAGCTAAGGAACCTGCTGCTGAAGAAACAGCTAAGGAAACTGCTGCTGCAACTATTGAAGCCAAGGAAACTGAAGACACGGCTGACAAGACTGAAGAAAATCCTGGAAAGGTAGAAGAAGAAGAAAAGATTGAAAAAGAAACTACCAAGTACAAGGAGACTGAATCTGCCAAGAAAGCAATGGAGATGATTAAAGAGCAGCAACTCAAAGAGAAGATGGAAGCTGCCAAAGCAATCTTGGAAGAAGAAGCTGATGAAGACGAAGATGACGAAGAGTCATCCTATGAGTATGTAGAAGAGCTTGAAGGATCAGATGAAGAAGCTGATAGTTAGAAATTATAAATTCATTGTAAACAGTTTACTTCTATCTATTCTTCAGAAATCTCATCTGTTGAACTTGTACCCTGTAAATCTTTTTCAATATTAATGAAAAGTCAAGTTCAATCCAATAAACTTTTTCTATCTCAGAAAATTTTGAGGATTACACTCTTTAGCTTAGGTATTTAACAGGTACTTAGCTGAAGTTTTGTCATCATCAAAAAGGGGGAAATTGTTGGATAAGGATGAAGATGAAGGCTCTGAAGACAATTTGTAAAGGGAGGTTTTGAAGAATTCCAAAACTTCAAGATTGGCTAAGTATGGAGTAACTTAGCTGATGATCCCTTAGAAGAAATTTTGACTAAGTAAAGAAGACATCAGAAGAGTCAAAGTTTCAAGGTCCAAGACTTCTGATCTGCTGAAGTAAAGTTATCAGACTGATGAAGATCAGCCGACTCAAATCAGATTTGTTCAAGTTTGAGATCAGCCGAGTTCGCCATCAGACGTGTACTTTCGTCAGCCAAGTAAAGAAGATCATGAAGTGTTCACAACGGTAATAAATGCCCCTTGGAGTAATAAATGCTGAAGTACAAGGTTATTAAAGACAAATGATTGAAGAAATGCTTCGCATCAGCTGGGTGCATTTAATGCTGCCTGCAGAATAGTACTGTTCATAGTACGGACAGACTGCAAAAGAGCCGTTCGCGGATTTTAAGGACCAGTACTCGAGGAATTTGAATTTTGTCTCTCTTCAACGGACATTTTTCTATCCTCAAGTATAAATAGCTGAAAGAGACGAAGAAGAAGAGAGCAACACACTTTCTGAGAGAAATTTCCGAAGCAAAATTCTTTAAGTCTCAAGAACAGCTCACTCATCAGCTGAGTCATTTGTTGACAAAAGCAGAGTTGAAGAATCAAGAAAAATACATCTTCTGAGTGATTTTGTAAACAAGAGTGTTGTGCGGAGTTGTGATCCATCTTTGTGAGTGATCAAACTTCAGAGAATAGGTCTTCTGTGTGATTTCCTATTGCGAACTTGTGGTCGTTTCATTTGTTGTTCGACGCAAGCAGTGTATACTGTAAACTTTGTGATTATAGTATAACCCAAGATCTGTGTGACTTGGAAGAGTGGACTAAAGGATATTCAAATCCATATAACCACTATAAAAATTGCTTGTGTTTTTATTTGCACTTTACTTGCATATTTTCTGTTTACATAAAACACATTTAAGTTAACTGTTTGAAAAAGAGTTAAAAAGGAGTTTATAAAACTGGGGAAACATTTTTCAAACTACTAAGATTACTTGTGAAAAACACTTTGAAAATCCGCTGCAAGTACTCTAAGTATTAAAACTGATTTTAGCAAAATCAGCAAAGTAATAATCAGACGAGTGGTCAACAAGGCTGTTCAAAGATTTGTTCGCGAACAGAACTGTTAATAACTAATCTGATCAGCTTAGTCTGTTCAGTTAAAAGTTAAAGTTTTAAAGTTAAATTTGAAGAAAATTTTTAAAGAGGTTTATTCATCCCCCCCCCCCTCTAAACCTCTTCTGACCACTTGGGACCAACAGTTTCTTTGATTAACAATTGTCTAGTCAAGATAATAAACTAAATTATCTCGATTAATATTTCAGAACTTTAAAATAAAAATTTATATTTCCTTAATTCAAGGAAAAAGATTGAGTTCCATAAATACCCTTGGGTACTATCTAAGCAATCTCAAACCTCATAGGTGGCAAAACGTTTCAACAATTTTTACACCAATTTCACCCATGATTTCACTAAATTCAACCATTTTATTCACCTATTTAACAAAATTACACAATGTTTTCATCAATTTTTGTCATTTTTCACATCAAAAAATTTCTTGCCTATTATAGTTCAATATAAATGATTGAATTTAACCAAATTAGTCATGCATTGAAAGTTACACAAAGAGAAACGGGGGAATAAGTGATATTAATTGTCTGAAGAGAAAAGAAGAATATCCGATGATATGCATATAAAATTTTAAATAAAATCGACTGCATATTCTTTCGGATGAAAGATAAATAAGTAATAAGATTCTTGTATATCTAATGATTTTGTTTCTTTTGTTTCTATACACAAAATATATAAAATGACTTTTCAAACCCTATTTTCTCAGGTTCAAACACATCAAATTTCATAGTATGGATTATATTTCTCAACTTTATATACTTTATTACTTTTTACATGATAACTGATTCATCCAAACATCAAATTGAATGGTGCTATAATTTATTTTCGGTAAATTATTTGCCTATGGTGTGAACATTGTTCATTTGCAAAGAAGTATTTTATTTTCTTTTAAAGAAAAAAAGAACTGCGGCGTATGGAAAACTCGCCATCTGTGGCTTTAGTGGTAATTTTCTCTTATTGGTGTGTGGACCCCTTCATCTGTGTGTTTACTCATTCGTTAAGGTCCTCTAACAAATGTCGACGTCTAATACAACTATTGTGGGCCACTTGGTTGCTATACTCTGTGCGCACTAGCAGATGGTTTTATGTATGCATGAATCTCGCTTGTAATATTTAGTACTTAGAGCATCTCCAGCAATAACATTTATAAATGACCATCTATATCAAATTATACATGGTGAACAGTGTTTTAGCTACTCAGTTTTAGCTATTCACTCCAGCAGTTATCATCTAAAATTTCAGAATTATTATATTTTATTCTTCTTTCAATATTAAATTATAAATAACATTATAAATAATGTTTTATTACATTTTCACGTAAAATATAAATAATAAGTACATGTTTTAATGTTTCTTATTTAAATATAATAAATTAATAAAAAAAACTTTTTTTGAAATAAATGGCTTTAAATAATGATTTAATAAAATATTTAATTCAAATAAACATTTAATTAATTATACAAGGGCCTTCATATTTAATAATGATTTAATAAAATATTTAATTAATTTGGTGATGTGGAGCCTTGTATAATTATACAAGGGCCTTCATATTTACAAGACCAATCATCCAATATACATAGCCCTCTAAAAATAGAGGATACTGCTGGAGGAAGTTTTTTTAGTTTGATTGTCTATAAATTGAATTTTAGATGTTGGAAGAGCTAAATATGTAACTGCTGGAGGTGCTCTTAGAATGTAAATGTGTTGAAACAAAGTGTAACTCTTTTATTTTTATGATTAAAAAAATTTTGCCCAAAAGTTATAATTTTCAAAAAATAATTGAAATGAACTAAATTTTGATATATATTGTCAAATTCTTTATTATGTTGTTTAGTTATGAATCCTTTTTCTCATGTTTATTAAAAACAAAAATCCCTGTAATATCTTGACGTAAAATTGTACTTTAAAGAAAAATTCCCTTGTTATATCTTGACGTAAAATTATACGTACGAGTTATATTGTTTTCAACACTATGCATTTTCCCTTTTTATTCTCTTATGTATGTAAAAATACATAAGAGCTACTGGCTATAATGCATGGATGCTTCAACACTTTATGCGATCGATGTAGTATTAGACACACGTCGATTAGATATTACAATGTATTTTGAAGATGGAATTTATACAGATCATCCATGTTAGATTGCATATCCAAAAAAAATTAGAATGATACTTTGTAAAATAGAGCGGATGGCGTATCTGACACCCTTCGAATACTCAAGAATGGTCATTTAACAAAATAAATCTAAATTATATAAAATATTAAAATGATTTTCATGAAAAATCTCAATAATTTTCAAACGTCAAATATTTCTTTCTTGGTGATGAGATTATGAATTCATCTCTTCCTACTTAGAAAATATAAAAGAGATGAATTTACCACTCTTCATTACAAAATGTCGGATTACAAGTTAGATTGTCTTGTTAAATAGACTTTTACTAATTATGTCTATCCTTATATAATATATGTTCTCTCTTGTTTTACCATATATTCTCCATATTTAGTTGAGAAATAACTCGTTGAATATTGCATATTTTTACTGTGTCGTTCTCAAACAATGATGTTCTATTTTATTTTTTAGAATTTAATCGAAAGATCACACTAATATAAGTGTTACTGTGTTCGACACATGATTACCGAGTAAAGTGTGCTACTTATTGGAAAACATAGGTTTTTTTTTTTTTATCTTTTTGGTTAAATATTATTAACATAATGTCCACAATTAAATACAATTAGATGTGTAAATTGAGTAATTAATGGTATAAACAATCATATATAGTTTAAGAACACATTGTTCGAGTTCAATTTGAAATTTTTTTATTTAGCTTGAAATTATGTTCCAAATACGTAATCGAGCTCACATGAGTGGTAATCTAGTTGAACAGGAGTTGAGCTCAAGTAATTTCAGTGTTGTACTTTCCCCCTAAATTTTAAATGGAAAAAATACCCAACACTTTTGACATGTATCTCTCACGTACATGACCTACTTTGACCAAAAAAAGTGCTCGAAAAAAAGTTTTGAAGGGAAAAATGCAACATTAATGTAAGTTTAGAGTGGACGACACAAAATTTTCAAGTTAAAGCTGGAAAGTGCAACTTGATTGTAAATTCAGGATAAAATATAATTTTCTCAACTTTAATAAAGAATGATAGTTTGGTTTCCTTTATTTTAATTTTTAATTTATCAGGACTTCCTTTCAATTGTTATTATAGAATAAAAAATAAAAACTCTTTAGAGAAATATTTTTATGTATAGTGCAATTTCGCTTTTTTAATTTTATATATTTATTTTGGAGAATTAACTTTTCAACTACTATAATACTAGTTTCAAACGAATATCCCTTTCCCTTTGTTGTATTAATAACATTGTGCATGTAAGTGAATGTTACTATATGGTATATCTATGATACTTTACCTGTTAAAATTAAATTCAAGTGTCGATACAAGTTAGATAATAAAATTTTGACATTGATATATAACTTGAAATTTGTTAAAAAAAAATAAAGTTATCTTTATGTTTAGAATATTGTTGAGATTTTTCCCGTAGTATATTTTTTAATTTTTTATTTATCGTGTAATTATGTTGTCATATGAATTGAATTAACAGTTGAACTATTAAAATTAGTAATACGTAAAACTGTTGTTTCTATGACAATCAGTAAAAGTGAGTGGATTATTAAGGGCTCGTGACTTGTAATACAGGTTGAAGGCAAGGAAAGCAGGGCTCAAAAAATCAGTGCTAAGAGGGCTCAAGTGATCTCCAACCATTGGAGAAGGGCCTAATTGCTCACTTTTGCGGAGATCGGGTATTTTAGAGGGAGCGTTGTTCCAACTATTGCCGACGCGCGTGAGAACATTGCTTGTACACCTGAGTTATAAAAAAAATGTTATTTTTCGGAATATAGAATTTGTACTGTGTCATATTTTATCACTATTTTTAGAGAGCGTGTTCGGACACTCAACCACGAAGCAAGAACGACACTGAAGGAAATGACTAGAAAGAGCACTATGTTTCTTCTTCTGTTTTACTAAATAAATACTCATTTACATCCCTAAAATTTAGTATAATTATATTAACCACCTATTATGTTAGGAAAATAACTCAAACTACATTTGAGATGTAGAATCATTACAGTTACCTCCTTACAAAATTGATTTCATAGAAAAACAATTGAGCTCCAAAAATACCCTTAGGTACTATCTAAGCAATCACAAACCCTCTTGTGTGGTAAAACGATTTCACCAATTTTTTCTTTTTTTGGGTTTCCTAAGGGTTTAATCCCTTTTGAAGCGGGTTGGACACATTAAGTTGGTACATCTCCTAACAGGGGTTCGAACATGAGTCAACTAATTTGTAGTGACCAGTCCCTTCCACTAGACCAATCACCTGTTGGTAAAACGATTCTCCAATTTTCCCACCGTTACCACCCATGTTTTCACAACTCACCATTTCGTCGTGAATATTAAAATCGATAATTTTATTGAATTTAACCAAATTAGTCTTAAAAAGTTGCCCAAAGATAAATAGTGCTATAAATGATATTAATTGTCTAAAGACAAAAAGAAGAATACCCAATGATAATCATTTAAATCTTAAAATTAATCATAATAAATTCTCCATCGACTGCATTTTTTTTCAGATGAAAATTAAATAAGTAAAACGTATTCTCGTAAAATTAATGATTTTACTTCTTTCGTTGCCATTCATAAAATAAAATTACTTTTGCAAACCCTGTTTTCTTAGGAAATATTAAATTTCATAGTTTGAATTGTTGGGATTCGGTGAGATAAATAGCCCTACAGGCAGCGGAATTTAAAATTTTTAGGGCCTCTTACGTAATCTTACCAGGATACTAAACTGGTTGTTTATATATGAATAATTGAAACGACCAGAATAATTCAGATCCAAATTATACCTGTCTCCTTGCAAATTCAAGCAACTAGCAAAGTTGCGTTTCTCCCTTTGGTTGGCTCGATCCCAAGCTCGTTGTAGCGCCCCACGTGTTGCGCCTCTACGGGTTGATACATCACAATATCACAAAAATTAATATATCCTAATCGCTACAACATAGGATATACTAAGAACTAGGGTTAGAGAACGAGTTAGGAGCTAAAATCAAAAACGAAAAATTCTTCCTAATGGAAGAAGGAGTTCGGCCGATTTGGTGAGAGAGAGATGGGAGTTATTTTTTCTTGACTTAGGTTTTTGCTTCTTAAATTGTGTGTGAGATACGACATCAAGTCTCCTATTTATAGGTATCTCATTATCCTAATCATCCTAGGATTAGGGCTCTAAGTCTCCTACATGGGCCATGACCCTTTTAATTGGAATATCAAGTCTTCTAATTAATTCATGGCCCATTCTTGATTTAATTAATTGGGGGTTTATTTAATTTCCCAATTAAATGACCCAATTAATTTCTCTCATTTAATTAAATTAGACTGCAAGCCTATTTAATTAAATATTCTCATAATTAATTCAACCAATTTAATTAATTAACTCACAAATTAAATTCCAATTTAATTTATAGTTTTGATCCAATTTCAATCGGATCACTTTCGCTCCAATTGGGTCGACCCAGTTGTTCTTCACTTCCTTGTTTTCGCTTCATGTGTATTGTGTATGCCCTCGTAGGTTCACCACATAATTGATCGTGGGTTATAATTAAATATTTATTTAATTACTCGAGTATTAAATACTCTAAATCAATCGAACACTCTGTCGACTGATCATTCCAAAATTAGCACCCCTGCCAATTTCAGAATTCTCCCACTCTCCACGGTCGATGTCTGGCCACAAGCCCATGGAGCCCAATCACTGGTGAATTAATTCAGTGAAACTTTCAACCATTTACAATTTCCATGTACGACATAATCTCTCCATCGATCGATCTCCCAGTCGAGACTTAAGGGTATGGTCTTTTCATCGGTTCCCTTTTTCTTCGTCTTGACCTTATGCATTCTGATCTCGAAATAATTCTCTTTGACTTAATCTTTATGAGCTACTTTCATAAAGTTGTCAGATACATTGACCAAGGATTTTACCAGAATTAATTTCTCATAGAAATCCATAGGAGAAATTTCCAACCTATCAAGTCGGGTCAATGGATCATTTGTTGATGATATGAACCGGCATACGAGTCCCTCTATACCCAACGTGAATCCTTAGAGACTTTCTGGTAATCTCCAGTCGGTCGGAACTCACATCTAAGTATAGACGTTCTCGCACCAGATAAACCCTATCACCTCAAGTATTAGGGATCGTTCCTTGTATACTATCGTAAATTGGAATAACTTCAACACCGATATGCGACTACCGCTTCCATGGTGAGTTATTTCCTGATTGGGGTATTCAGTGCACTTGCCATCCCAGAAAGTCACCCACTTATGTGTATCGACTATCTCAGTCACGCTCGTGGACCCCAACGTTCTCCAATTCATCGGAGTATACACATTAGTGAGAGTCTAACCGAATCCAACGATGTCCTATCTCGATTGGATTCTACGACTCTTGAATATGTTCTAGATCACGACCTTGGAGATCAGTCCACCCATAGCCCTGTGATCTAAGGACTTCTATCCTTATGCGTAGATAATTATTATATAAGATAAAGTTGACCATATAATAAAGTGCATTTATTAATCTAAATTAAATAGTTCCTTCTTTTATTACATTAAATGACAGTCATACAGTTGGTTTGCCGGACACTATTTCTATCATGAATTATATGTCTCGAACTTATATACTTTATTAGTTTTTACATGATAATTGATTTATCCAAACATCAAATTGAATAGTACTAAAATTTATTTTTAATAAATTATTTGTCTATGTTGTGAACATTGTTCAAATGAAGAAGTAATTTATTTCTTTTAAAGAAAATAGAATTGTCGCGTATGGAAAACTCGCCATTTGTGGCGATCTGGTAATTTTCTTGCATTGGTGTGTGGACCTCTTCATCGGTGTGTGGACCCGTTTGTTAAGACCTTCTAATCTATTTTAACTTTTGATACAACTATTATGGTCCACTTGGTTGTTATACTCTTGATGCACTCGAAGACGGTTTTATGTGCACATGAATCTCACATCACCTATTCAGTATTAAGAATGCAAATGTGTATAAATAAAGTGTAATTCTTTTATTTTTATGATAAAAAAATAAAATAAACAAAAGTTTGCCCAAGGTTATATTTTAAATTGAAATGAATAATATTTTGATATATTTTGTCAAATTTTGTTGTTTAATTACGAATCCTTCATCTCTTCTTACATCGAAATAACTTGTTAAATATGGACTATGCATTTTTTAATGTGTCATTTTAAAATAATAATATTCTATTTTATTTCTTAAAATTTAACCAGAAGATCACACTAAAATATGTGTTATTGTGATCGACACATAATTGCCGAGTAAAGTGTCTTACTTATTGGACAACATAGGTTTTAGTTTTTTGGTTAAATATCATTAACTAGGCCTGTTAATTGAGTCGGGCCAACTCGAAACCCATTGGCTCAACCAGAATATATTTGAGGTGAGCCTAGTTAATTGTGAGTCAGACTGAGTTTGAGCCTTTATATTGGACCCGATAATTTTAGAAACTTTTATGCTAAACCCGATATTTTTATTGAATTTTATCAAATTAGTCTTGCTTCAAAAGTTGCACAAAGAGAAACGGTGGAATAAATTATGTTAACTGTCTGACGACAAAAGAAGAATATCTAATTATATGCATTTTAATCTTAAATTAAATCGCAATAAATTTATGACCGGCTGCAAATTTTTCAGATGAAAATCAAATAAGTAAAAAGTATTCATGTATCATTAATGCTTTTGTTACTTTCATTTTTATGCATAAAATAAAATTACTTTTTCTAAACCCTATTTTCTCATGACTCATTAAATTTCATAGTTCAAATTTAATTTTATATACTTTATTACTTTTTACATGAAAACTAATTTATCCAGACATCATATTGAATAGTACTAAAATTTATTTGCAATAATCATTGTACAAATGAAGAGAGGTATTTTATTTATATACCATAGTATTTTATTTTCTTTTATGGAAAAATAGAGTTGCTGCGTATGGAAAACTTGCCATTTGTGGTGTTGGTGGTAATTCTCTCTCATTGGTGTGTGGACCCCTTTATCGGTGTGTGGACTCGTTCGTTAGGACCCGCTAACCGATATTGACGTCCAATACAACTATTGTGGGCCATTGGTTGTTATATTTTTAGTGCAGTCGCAGATGGTTTTATGTGCAGATGAATCTCACTTCTCTTATTCAGTACTCAAAATATAATTGAGTACAAAAAAAGTGTAATTTTTCGCTTTTATGATAAATAAAAAAATTCCTAAGGGTTATAATTTGAAAATAATTATTGAAATGAACTATATTTTGTGATATACTTTTAGATAATTTATTATGTTGTTTAATTAGGAATCCTTAATCTCTTCTTACTTAGAAATAACTTGTTAAATATGGATAACATTTTTTTAATGTGTCGTTCTAAAACAATAATGTTCAATTTTATTTCACAAAATTTAATCAAAAGATCACACTAATATATGTGGTATTGCGTTCGACACATAATTATCGAGTAAATTGTGCTACTTATTGGACAACACTGGTTTTCTATTTTTAGGTTAAATATCATTTACGAGGCATGTCAATTGAGTCGGGCCTCCTAGAAGCCCATTAGCTCAATCCGAATATATTTGAGCTGAGCCTTGTTAATTGTGAGTCGGGCTGAGTTTGAGCCTTTATATTAAAATCAATAATTTTACGAGCCCTTAGGTTAAAATCCGATAATTTTATTGAATTTAATCAAATTAGTCTTGCGTTGAAAGTTGCACAAAGAGAAACAATGCAATACATGATATTAAATGTCTGAAGACAAAAAGAAGAATATCCAACGATAAACATTTTAATCTTATATTAAATCGCAATAAATATCTCATCGACTACATATTTTTTAGATGAAAATTAAATAAGTAAAACGTATTCATGTAAAATTAATGCTTTTGTTTCTTTGGTTGCCATTTATAAAATAAAATTACTTTTGTCAAACCCTATTTTCTCAGTAAACATTAAATTTATAGTTTGAAATATATGTCTCGAATTTATATAATTTATTACTTTTTATATGATAATTTGTTTATCCAAACATCAAATTGAATAGTTCTAAAATTTATTTTTAATAAAACATTTGCCTATGTTGTGAATATTTTTAATGTGCGTTGTAAAACAATAATGTCCTATTTTATTTCTTAAAATTTTACCAAAAGATCACACTAATGTTATTGTGTTCGACTTATAATTACCGAGTAATGGTGCCGCTTGGTTGTTATACTCTTGGTACAGCCGAAGATGGTTTTATGTGCGCGTGAATCTCGTTTCTCCTATTTTATGTGCCTTTATATTAAACAAGATAATTTTATTGAATTTAACCAAATTAGTCTTGCGGCGAAAGTTGCACAAAGAGAAACTGTGGAATAAATGAAATTAACTACGTGACGACAAAAAAAGAATATCCAACATTAAGCATTTTACTCTTAAATGAAATCGCAATAAATTCCGATCGACTGCAGATTTTTTTGGATGAAAATTAAATAAGTAAAAGTGCTTTTGTTTCTTTTGTTGCTATGCATAAAATAAAATTACTTTTGCCAAACCATATTTTCTCAGGACACATTAACTTTCATAGTTCAATAATACATTCGAATTTATATACTTTATTACTTTTGTACATGATAACTGATTTATCCAAAGATCAAACTGAATATTAGTAAAATTATTTTCAATAAACCATTTACCTATGTTGTGAACATTATTAATGAAGAGATGTATTTTGTTTATATAATATAGTATTTTATTTTCTTTTGAAGAAAAATAGAATGGTCATGTATGGAAAACTCGCCATTTGTGGCAGTCCTGGTAATTTTCTCACATCGGTGTGTGGACTCTTTCATCGGTGCGTGGACCCGTTTGTTAAGGCCTTGTAACCGATGTTGATGTCCGATACAATTGTTTTGGGCCACTTGGTTGTTATACTCTTGTTACATTCGCATATGGTTTTATGTGTACGCGAATCTCACTTCTCCTAACTAGTACTTAGAATGTAAATGTGTATAAACAAAGTGTAATTCTTTTGTTTTTATGATAAATAAAAAAGTTTACGTAAAAGTTATAATTTTATAATAATAATTGAAACGAACTATATCTTGATATATATTGTTAGATAATTTATTATGTTTTTAAATTAGGAACTCTTCATCTCTTCTTACTTAAAAATAACTTGTTAAATATGGACTATGCATTTTTTTAACGTGTCGTTCTAAAACAATAATGTTCTATTTTATTTCTTAAAATCATCCACAAGATCACACTAATATATGTGTTATTGTGCTCCACACATAATTACTGAGTAAAATGTGCTACTTATTGGACAACATTGGTTTTAGTTTTTTGGTTAAATATCATTAATTAGACCTTCCAATTGAGTCGGGCCTACCCGAAGCCCGATGGCTAAACCAGATTATATTTTAGGTGAACATAGTTAATTGTGAGTCGGGCTGAGTTTGAGCAGTTATATCGATAATTTTACGAGACTTTATATTACACTCGATAATTTTATTGAATTTAAGAAAAGTAGTCTTGCGTTGAAAGTTGCACAAAGAGAAATAGTGGAATAATTAATATTAACTGTCCGACAACAAAAGAAGAATATCCAACGATAAGTATTTTAATCTAAAATTAAATCGCAATAAATTCCTGATCGACTACATATTTTTTCTCACGAAAGTCAAATAAATAAAAAATACTCATGTATAATTAATGCTTTTGTTTCTTTCGTTGATATGCATGATATAAAATTACTTTTGCCAATCCCTATTTTCTCAGGACACGTTAAATTTCATAGTTTGAATTATCTAGGAATTTATATACTTTTTTATTTTTTATTTATCCAAACATCAAATTCAATAGTACTAAAATTTATTTTCAATAAACCATTTGCCTATTTCGTGAACATTGTTCAATATAGAGAGGTACTTTATTTATATAATATAGTTTCTTTTCTTTCAACTCATCATTTGTGGCAGTCCTGGTAATTTTCTCACATTGGTGTGTGGACCCGTTCGTTAAGGCCCTGTAACCGATGTTGACGTCGAATACAATTATTGTGGGCCACTTGGTTGTTATACTCTTGTTACATTCGCATATGATTTTTGTGTGCGTGAATCTCACTTCTCCTAATCAATACTCAGAATGTAAATGTGTATAAATAAATTGTAATTCTTTTGTTTTTATGACAAATAAAAAAAGGTTTACGTAAAGGTTATAATTTTAAAATAATAATTTAAATGAACTGTATCTTGATATATATTGTTAGATAATTTATTATGTTTTTCTATTTAGGAGTCATTCATCTCTTCTTACTTAGAAATAACTTGTTAAATATGGACTATGCAATTTTTTAATGTTTCGTTCTAAAACAATAATATTTTATGTTGGTCCCAAGTGGTCAGAAGAGGTTTAGAGGGGGGGGGGGGGGGTGAATAAACCTCTTTAAAATTTTCTTCAAATTTAACTTTAAAACTTTTACTTTTAACTGAACAGACTAAGCTGATCAGATTAGTTATTAACAGTTCTGTTCGCGAACAAATCTTTGAACAGTCTTGTTGACCACTCGTCTGATTATTACTTAGCTGATTTTGCTAAAATCAGTTTTAATACTTAGAGTACTTGCAGCGGATTTTCAAAGTGTTTTTCACAAGTAGTCTTAGTAGTTTGAAAAATGTTTCCCCAGTTTTATAAACTCCTTTTTAACTCTTTTTCAAACAGTTAACTTAAATGTGTTTTTATGCAAACAGAAAATATGCAAGTAAAATGCAAACAAAAACACAAGCAATTTTTATAGTGGTTATATGGATTTGAATATCCTTTAGTCCACTCTTCCAAGTCACACAGATCTTGGGTTATACTATAATCACAAAGTTTACAGTATACTCTGCTTGCGTCGAACAACAAATGAAACGACCACAAGTTCGCAATAGGAAATCACACAGAAGACCTATTCTCTGAAGTTTGATCACTCACAAAGATATATCACAACTCCGCACAACACTCTTGTTTACAAAATCACTCAGAAGATGTATTTTTCTTGATTCTTCAACTCTGCTTTCGTCAACAAATGACTCAGCTGATGAGTGAGCTGTTCTTGAGACTTAAAGAATTTTGCTTCGGAAATTTCTCTCAGAAAGTGTGTTGCTTGTTTCTTCTTCGTCTCTTTCAGCTATTTATACTTGAGGATTGAAAAATGTCCGTTGAAGAGAGACAAGATTCAAATTCCTCGAGTACTGGTCCTTAAAATCCGCGAACGGCTCTTTTTCAGTTTGTCCGTACTATGAACAGTACTATTCTGCAGGCAGCATTAAATGCACCCAGCTGATGCGAAGCATTTCTTCAATCATTTGTCTTTAATAACCTTGTACTTCAGCATTTATTACTCCAAGGGGCATTTATTACCATTGGGAACGCTTCATGATCTTCTTTACTTGGCTGACGAAAGTACACGTCTGATGGCGAACTCGGCTGATCTCAATCTTGAACAAATCTGATTTGAGTCGGCTGATCTTCATCAGTCTGATAACTTTACTTCAGCAGATCAGAAGTCTTGGACCTTGAAACTTTGACTCTTCTGATGTCTTCTTTACTTAGTCAAAATTTCTTCTAAGGGATCATCAGCTAAGTTACTCCATACTTAGCCAATCTTTGAAGTTTTGGAATCCTTCAAAACCTCCCTTTACAAATTGTCTTCAGAGCCTTCATCTTCATCCTTATCCAACAATTTCCCCCTTTTTGATGATGACAAAACTTCAGCTAAGTACCTGTTAAATACCTAAGCTAAAGAGTGTAATCCTCAAAATTTTCTGAGATAGAAAAAGTTTATTGGATTGAACTTGACTTTTCATTAATATTGAAAAAGAGTTACAGGGTACAAGTTCATCAGATGAGATTTCTGAAGAATATATAGAAGTAAACTGTTTACAATGAATTTAAAATTTCTAACTATCAGCTTCTTCATCTGATCCTTCAAGCTCTTCTATATACTCATAAGATGACTCTTCGTCATCTTCGTCTTCATCAGCTTCTTCTTCCAAGATTGCTTTGGCAGCTTCCATTTTCTCTTTGAGTTGCTGTTCTCTGATCAGCTCCATTGCTTTCTTGGCAGATTCAGTCTCCTTGTACTTTGTAGTTTCTTTTTCAATCTTTTCTTCTTCTTCTACCTTTCCAAGATTTTCTTCAGTCTTGTCAGCAGTGTCTTCAGTTTCCTTGGCTTCAATAGTTGCTTCAGCAGTAGTTTCCTTAGCTGTTTCTTCAGCAGCAGGTTCCTTAGCTGTTTCTTCAGCAGCAGGTTCCTTAGCTGTTTCTTCAGCAGCAGCAGCAGGTTCCTTAGCTGTTTCTTCCCTTTTATCTTCCCCCTTTTTGTCATCATCAGTTTTGATGACATCAGAAAGTGCAACAGCAGGGTTGAGCGCAACTGTTGGAATCTTTACTCCAGCACACAAAGCCTTAAGATTCTGATTGACAACATCGTGACTAGCTGTAAGATGATGAATATCAGTGCTGATGATGTCAGTCTTGTCATTGAAGTAGTCAATATTCAGGTTTACAGTTGCAATTTCATTTTGAACGGCCTGTACAACACTTCCTACTTCATGCAACAGCCCTAAATTGACCTCCTTCTCTTCTTCACTGACTTTAATGAAGGTTGCAGTCAGATCAGCGATCTTGTCTCTTGTAAGTGCAGCGTGAAGATGATTAACATCGATCTTCACATCCTCCACATTTCTGTTCATTTCAGTTAAGCTGTTCACTAACTGCAAGGAATGATCTTGAGGAATGGGAATACTTGTGATTTCAGTCTTGATGATCTTTTCTGTAGACTGTTGCACAGTTTCCAGCTGAAGCTTATTTGATTCTGTCAATTCTTCCTTAAGCTCTGTCTTCAGCTCCTCCTTAACCTTCAACAGCTGCTGTTGATGCTTCTCTTCCAGTTCCTTTAGTTGATTTTCCATCAGCATCTGGATTGCTTCCATCAGTGATGAATGTTTATCAGCTGATGAAGCAGAAGCAGCAGCTTCATCCCTTTCTTCAACTTCCTGGTGGACAGGAATGTCTTCCATCTTGTCGTCTTGATGATCTTCAGAATCCTTAGCTTTCCACTCAATGGCTAAGGGTTCATCAGTAGCCTTTTCAGCAGACTTGTCTTCAGTCTGATCAGTAGACTTATCAGCATTTTGATCAGCAGGCTTGTCAGCAGGTTGATCAGCAGGTTGATCAGCAGGTTGATCAGCAGGCTTGTCTTCAATCTGATCAGCAGACTTGACTTCAGGCTTGTCCGCAGTTTTAGGTTCATCAGTAACATCATCATAGACCAAGTTTGTGATGGTGCCATCATCATTGAAGCAAGTGGTTTGTCTGATTTGCCTCACAATGATCCAGGGGTTAACAAAAGCATTATTCCCCTTTGGCACTTCATAGAATGGTTGCACTTCCTTGCCGAAAATGATTTGCTGAATACTTGGCAGCAGTGGCAAGTCACTTGAACAGCCTTGCTGATACTTTGACTTTTTAGCCCATCTCTTCAGGGCAGCCATAACAGCAAACTTAATTGCTCTTTCTTCAGCATCTTCAGACTTTTTCTTTTTATCAGGCAGGGTGCTTTTAATTTTCTTGGCCTCCTCCAATGCAAAGCCTTTTGCATAACTATGCATCACATCTCTTACATAGCTGGGATCTAGGGCCTTTTGAATGGAGTTTGTCTTCAGCCAAGTCAGAACCCAACGTTCTTCATCAATCAACTCCTTCATGCTTTGAAGTTCTGCTATTGACTTATTCAACCTGTTGTCTCTCCAACTGATATATCTTGGTTTCTCCTGGTTGAACAGAGTCCTTAACATTAGCTTTTGATCATAGTAAGCTAAGGACTTCTCAAACTTCTTGAAAAGCTCCTTATCAGCATATACTATTTCAAAGGCTTTTCTGACTTCTAATTTGTCTTTGGACTTGACTTTGGGGGCAGGCAGTAAGATCTTTTTCTTGTCTTCTTCCTCATTCTTGCCTTCTCCAATCTTGATGCCACCTCCATGGACAGGTCCATAGGCATCAGTCTTGCTCTTTTCAATCACCATAGCCAGTTCAGCATCTTCAGCAGCTTTTCTCTCTGCTTCAGACATTCTTCTCCTGGCCTCATCCTTTTCAGCTTGAGCCTTACTTAGCTCCAGGGCTTTCTTTTCTTCCAATTCATCCTGTTTCCTCTGTTCAGCCTCCTCCCTTGCTTTCTTGTCAGCTTTGGAAACTTTCTTTTTCCTTATCAGCAGGGGCTGGTCCAACAGATGATATAGGATCAGCAGCTATAGGATGTATGATTTGAACATCTGGATCTTCTTGAGGTTGAGCAGCCTCAGCAGTTGGTGCAGATTGAGTAATCTGTTGCTCATCAGCTTTGTCAACAGTAGAAGCTTCAACAGCTTCAACTGGTCTTTCAGCAGATTCTGGACTTGATCTCACCAAGTCCACCAACTCAGTTTCTTTCTCTATGAAGGACATCTGCTTCCTTGCAGATTTCTTGGTTCTTCCTTCACGATAGTTTGAAGCAGCTGTATCTCTTTGTTGGCTTCTTGTTCTTTTAGAGACACTTTCAGCAGGCTTCTCTGCTGATGGAGTTCTTGATGGTGATGCAGGGGATCCAGTCCTTACATCAGCGATTATGTTCTCAATGATCTTAGTGGCTTCAGTAGCAGAAGTCACTTTCTCCATCTGCTTTGCTTCTTTCTTTTTAGGCGCATCAGCAGCCTTCTTCTTTTTAGTCTCAACAGCCAGGCTAGCTGTTTTGACTAATCTTCTTTGTCTTTTGGCAGGGACTTCCTTCTGTCCCTCATCATCAGCTTCCTCAGGCTCATCAGCCTTCCTCTTCAGAACCGGCAGATATTTGTTCATGGCCTTAGACTTGTGAATCTCCTTGCCATTCGTCATAGTACAACCCAGTTTGGATAGCAGGTAACTGATCGTAATCCTGTGGTTGGTGTGAGGACCTTTTCCTTTCTTGTCATCCAGGAAATCAGCTAAGATGTACCATACTATGATGGACCAGTTGACTTCCATTCCATAGTAAATGGCAGCCATGATGCTGAATCTTTTCATCGTAACAGCATCCAGAGAAAAAGTGCAATTTTCAATCAATTTTGATACCATATCAGCCATCCGCTGATATTCATCCCTCAGTTGCTTCTTTCTTATGTTTCCAGAAAACACTTCTCCCTCTTTGGCGCAGATCGCCCAGAACTGTTGGTGCTTGTCCTCTGTCAGTATAGTGACGTCATGTCTTCCATGGTTAGGAAGCCCAAACGTCTCATGAAGAACAGCAGGGGTGATGGTGATAGATTTGTCTCCCACTGTAGCCTTAATCTCCAGTGAGTTGTAGTCAGCTTTCGCTGTGTTGTAGTACTCCATCACCTGGTCAGTCCAGATAACTCCTTCGTGATTTTCCATGAAGTTTACCAGCGAAGCAGCTTTGAACTTTTCCAGCAGTTCTTTCATCAGATCCGTACCGGATTGGTAGTAGGAACCATACACGAGATACATCCCTTCAGCAGCCATTTCAGATCTGTAGGAGTTAGAAAGAAAACGAAGAGAGTTTTTGCAGAAAATTGCTCAAAAATTCTCACAAGTACTTTTGAAATTTTAGGGTGCGTAAAGAACGACTCGACTGATCAGATGAGAATTTATAGAGTTGGGGTATGTCGGTTTCCGTGATATCCGCCAACCGTTAGATTCATTTTTCTGTCCGTGATGATCGTGTGGCTTCTGTTACGACCTTTCAAATTCAAAAGATATTTTGATGAAGAGCGGGAATATGTACCGCCCGACATTTATTTATAAAAGCGTGTTTTGAATAAAACGTTTTAAGTAGCTCGCTTTTATTTAAGTAATCAGATGAGTATAATAAACACTTATCTGATGGACTACTGTCCTGATGACAATGCTGTTATTAGAGAATGCCAATAGCTGATAACCTTCCTCAGCTGTTTGTCATTCCAGCTAGATAAAATAGTCTTGATCTTCGATAGTTGAGTCTTCTGTTGAAAACATAACTTCAACTAACTGTCATTAACAAATTTCATCTTTAATTCAGAAGTACCGCTAGTCTTACACGTTCCCCCTGAGTTTAAGAATTCATAAGTTAACTAGTCTGTTGAAAGTTAATCCTTGAAGATAAGAAAGATGAGTAAGCTGTTGAACTCTAGTCTTCTGATGAGTTCCCCCTCAGCTTATGCATCTAATTTTAATAATCCCAGTTCAGCTCTTAGAGTTGAAAACCTTGTTTCGCTTAGAGGTTTTGTGAAGATGTCAGCAATCTGATTTTCAGTAAACACATATTCTATCATGACATTTCCTTTCTCCACATGATCTCTAATAAAATGATGTTTGATCTCAATATGTTTAGTCCTTGAATGACTTGTAGTATTCTGAGTGAGACTGATTGCACTTGTATTGTCACAGTAGATTGGTATTCCACTGATTTTGATATTGTAGTCTTCAAGTTGATGTTTCAACCATAAGATTTGTGCACAGCAAGCTTCAGCAGCTATATATTCAGCTTCAGCAGTAGATATGGAAACTGAAGTCTGTTTCTTACTCATCCATGAGATCAGACGACTACCTAAGAATTGACAGGCACCTGTTGTGCTTTTTCTATCAATCTTGCAGCCTGCAAGGTCAGAATCTGAATATCCAATAAGCTCAAATCCAGACTCTCTAGGGTACCACAATCCCAATTCTTGAGTGCCCTTAATATATTTCAGTATCCTCTTGGCAGCTAAGAGATGAGATTCTTTGGGGTTTGATTGGAATCTTGCACAGACCCCAACAGAGTACATGATATCAGGTCTGCTGGCTGTTAGATATAACAGTGACCCTATAATGCCTCTGTATTTGGTTATGTCTACTGATTTGCCATCTTCATCTTTATCCAAACGAAGACTTGTAGACATTGGAATTGTAGCAGTAGAGCTAGTTTCCATACCAAATTTCTTGAACAGATCCTTTGTGTATTTTGCTTGGCTGATGAAAATTCCATCAGGCAACTGTCTAACTTGCAAACCAAGAAAATAGTTAAGTTCTCCCATCATGCTCATTTCAAACTTGTTCTGCATCAGCTTTGAGAACTTGTCACACATCTGTTGATTAGTTGAACCAAAAATAATATCGTCCACATAAATTTGCACAAGCAAAATATGTTCTTCCCATTCAATAGTGAACAAGGTCTTGTCAACTTTACCTTTGCGAAATCCTTTAATTAAAAGAAAGTCAGATAAAGTATCATACCATGCTCTTGGAGCCTGTTTCAGTCCATAAAGAGCTTTCTTCAGACGATATACTTTGTCCTCTTCTTGATAAACTTCAAATCCAGGAGGTTGTTCAACATAAACTTCTTCTTGCAATTCTCCATTGAGAAAAGCTGATTTCACATCCATCTGATAGACTGTGAAATTCTTGTGAGCAGCGTAGGCAAGAAAGAGTCTGATTGCCTCTAGTCTTGCTACAGGTGCAAAAGTTTCATCAAAGTCAATGCCTTCTTCTTGGCAGTAACCTTTGGCCACTAGTCTTGCTTTGTTTCTGGTGACTTCACCATCTTCATTCATTTTATTCCTGAATACCCACTTAGTGCCAATGACTCTTTGATGACTTGGTCTAGGAACTAAGTACCAGACTTCGTTCCTTTCAAATTGATTTAGCTCCTCCTGCATAGCTTCAATCCAGTTGGAGTCACTAAGAGCTTCTTCAATTTGTTTAGGCTCAATTTGAGATAGAAAACTAGCAAACATAGCATCTTGTGCAGCAGCTCTTCTTGTTTTCACTCTGTCTAAAGGATCACCAATCACTAACTCTGGTGGGTGATTTCTGAGCCATCTTAGATCAGGTTGCAAATCATAATGTTGTCCTTTGTCTTGATCTTGCAACACTACTGTTGGAGATACAGTAGTAGTCTGTTGAACATTTGTCGTCTGTTGAACAGTCTCTGGTCTATCAGCTGTTTGCAACTCGTCTGTTAGACAATCAGCTCTGTGATTTTGAACAGCACTTGAGTTATCAGCTGAGTTGAGATCAGGTAGTATGATGGGTACATATTCTTCATTCCTTCCAACATTCATCTTCTGTAAATCAGTAGACAGATCATGATTAACATTTTGATTCTTTTCAGAAGATTGACTTGGCTCATCAAATACTACATGAATGGATTCTTCTATTAGTAATGTTCTTTTATTGAAAACTCTGTAAGCCTTACTAACAGATGAGTATCCTACAAAGACAGCTTCATCAGCCTTTTCTGCAAATGCAGTAAGGTGATTTTTACCATTATTTAAAACATAGCATTTACAACCAAATATCTTAAAGTAATGAATGTTTGGCTTCCTGTTGTTCCAAACTTCATATGGAGTCTTGTTTTGGTGCTTGTTGATCATGCATCTGTTCTGGGTAAAACATGCTGTATTTGTTGCTTCTGCCCAAAATCTTTGTGGCAGCTTTGCTTCAGCTATCATGGTTCTGACAGCTTCCTTCAGTGTTCTGTTTCTCCTTTCAGCAACACCATTCTGTTGAGGGGTTCTGGCAGCAGAGTACTCATGATGTATTCCTTTGATATTACAATACTCTTCAACAGTAGAGTTTGTGAACTCTGTCCCTCTATCTGATCTGATCTTCAATATTTTGATACTCTTCTCATTCTGGATCAGTTCCATCAGATTTGTAAGATGTTCCTTGGTTTCACTTTTCTTCTTCATGAAAATCACCCAAGTATATCTTGAATAATCATCCACAACAGCTAGGCAGTATTTATTTCCACCATTGCTGACTGGATCAATGGGTCCAAATAAGTCCATATGTAGCAGCTCCAATATCCTTCCAGAAGATTGGTGCTTCTTGCTTTTGAACGATGACTTGATTTGTTTACCCTTCTGACAGGCGTCACAGAGCTTATCTTTGCTCATGACTGTTTTAGGAATCCCTTCTACCAAATCATTCTTGATTAATCTGTTGATGGTCTTGAAGTTTAAATGATTCATTCTCTTGTGCCACAGCCAACTAACTTCACTTGGTGTTGATGCCACCAAACAAACGTTTGAATTCTGGTCAGCAGAATTCCAGTCGACTATGTAGATATTTCCTTGTCGTCTTCCAGATAAAATTACCTTCTTTGTACCAATCTGTTCAACGAAGCACTTATCTGTTGAGAAGATGACTGAATATCCCTTGTCACAAAATTGACTTATGCTCAGCAGATTATATTTGAGGCCTTTGACATATGAGACGTCAGATATCTCTATGTTTCCTCTGATTAACCTTCCTTTAGCTTTAATCTTGCCTTCTTTGCTGTCTCCAAAAGTAACCTTTGGACCATCCACAGCAACTGCATCTGTCAGCTCATGTATGTTTCCACACATGTGTCTTGAACATCCACTGTCCAAGTACCAAATCTTCTCTACTTTACTCCAACTCCTAATCCTATCCTACAAAACAAAAATGAAATTGTTTTAGGTACCCTTATTGAGAGGGTCCTGAAGGATTAGTTCCACCTTTGACAACCCAAGATGTTGAACTCTTAGGCTTCTTAGGTTTCTGAGTTTTGACAGGAGCATGAACAGTTTTATTTTCATCATAATTATCAGATAAGTCATGTTGATGATCAGTATGATAAGAATAATGTTCATAAGCAGGGTAAGGTGCATGATAAGCAGGATATGCATGCATTGGATGAGCAGGATAAGGTGCATAGTAACTAGGAAATTGAGGTGCATGATACATAGGATGATATGCAGCAGGTTGCACATAATATGACTCATTTCCATACCAAGCATTTTGATTTTTCTTGTTCTTATGCTTCTTTGGTTTACTAACAGTTTGCTCATTAACAGACGACTTAGTTTTCTCACTAGTCTGATTAGTCTTAACCTTATCAGAAGACTTCCTAGGACTCTTCTGTTTGGGTTTACTAGTCTGTTTTCCTACACTATGCTCTTTGCTCTTTTTAGCCTTAGGATATTTCTTCTCCTTTACCACTTTCTCAGATGAGGTAGGTTTAGAAGTTTGAACATACAGAATGACCTTACTATTGTCAGCAGATATGAATTTTTCAGTATGATTCAATTCTATTTTATCCTTTTCTAAAGGTGTCTCCTGTTTACTAGATGTAGGCATGGATGCAACAGTTGACTTATCATGAGACTCGATAATTTTCTCAAGTTCCATGATTTTTCCTTTAAGACCTCACATTCAGCTTTCAGAGATTCATGCTCTTGCTCAAGCTGTTTATACTCAGCTGATTCTTTTGGCTTTTCAGCTTTAAGTTTCAGTGAGTTATTTTGCTCTTTTAGCAAGCTCATCTCTTCCTTAAGCTTAACAAATTCTCCAGCAATAGTAGTATTATTTAACATCATTTGCTCTAGAGAATCAAACAGTTCATTATTTGAGGAGTTACCTCATCCTCGGAGTCATCAGATTCCTTAGCCATCAGGCAGAGGAGAGCAGGTTTCTCTTCATCAGAAGATTCTTCATCAGACGTGTCTGAATCTGAATCAGATGAGTAGACAGCAGCAAGCTTTTCTGCTTCAGCTACCATTGCTTTCCCTCTTTGATGCTTTCTTTCCTTTCTGATTCTCTTCTCTTCCTCAGTGTATTTTTCTGCTTTTGGATATGGGACAGTCCCTGATGAAATGTCCCAATTTCCTGCAGTTGTAACACATTAGTTTTGCTTTATAATCATCTTTTCTTGAGAAGAAGAGTTAGGTTTAGAAGTAGAAGCAGCATGATTGTATTTGTTTTTCATCTTTCTCTTATAGAACTTCTTGAAGTTGTTCATCAATAATGCTACATCTCCAGCAGTGTACTCCTTCTTGTTGAGTAGAGATGCTTCATCAGATGAGTCCACATCTTGACTTCTATGTGCTGGTCTCTGGATTTTCAGCAGCAACAAGTGCAGCTGTGGGTCTGAAGTTGAGGTTTCTTCAAACCCATTCTAGGCAGTTTATACTCATGCCTTGAGTACGGAAAACAGCTCTGTAAGAGAAATCTTCCCAGATCTCTTGATTCTTCCATAGCTGTCACCTTCATTGAACTTGGGGGGCAGGCCTTTAGAACTCTGACGGTGATCTCCTTGTCAGTAAAGGTCTTTCCCAGCTTTAGACTTCATTCAACGTTCTGGTAAACCTGGTATCCATCTGATCAATGGTCTCTCCAGATTTCATCTTGAAGTTGTCCAGCTTCTCCAAGGCAACACTGAGCTGATGCTCTTTGATGGCGTCGTTTCCTTCACTCATGTCACGAACCTTGTCCCACATCTCCTTTGCAGTTTTGCAATGTTTGACCTTGTCAAACCGATCATTATCCAGGGCTTTGGTCATGATGAAACGGCCAACTTTATCCAGATTGAACAGCTTTATTTCTTCGGCTGTCATCTCTGTCAGATCTTTTTCCACCACCATTTCAGCTTCATCTACTATGATGGTCTTGGTGAATTTGAATGGACCTTTAATGATACATGTGTACATGTTGTCATTATAGGTGCTAGAAGATTTCCATTCTAATCTTCCAGTCCTCAAAGGACATACCAGCAATGTGGGGAACATGACTGATACAATCCATTTTTCAAAAAGTTTTTTTTTCAAAATATGCTCTTTTGAAAAAGTTTGAAAACCTTTGAAAAACACTTGGATCAAGCTCGTTGATCAGGCAGCTGATTCAAATGAACCACCTGCTCTGATACCACTTGTTGGTCCCAAGTGGTCAGAAGAGGTTTAGAGGGGGGGGGGTGAATAAACCTCTTTAAAAATTTTCTTCAAATTTAACTTTAAAACTTTACTCTAACTGAACAGACTAAGCTGATCAGATTAGTTATTACAGTTCTGTTCGCGAACAAATCTTTGAACAGCCTTGTTGACCACTCGTCTGATTATTACTTAGCTGATTTTGCAAAATCAGTTTTAATACTTAGAGTACTTGCAGCGGATTTTCAAAGTGTTTTTCACAAGTAATCTTAGTAGTTTGAAAAATGTTTCCCCAGTTTATAAACTCCTTTTTAAACTCTTTTTCAAACAGTTAACTTAAATGTGTTTTTATGCAACGAAAATATGCAGTAAACAATAAAAACACAAGTAATTTTTATAGTGGTTATATGGATTTGAATATCCTTTAGTCCACTCTTCCAAGTCACACAGATCTTGGGTTTATACTATAATCACAAAGTTTACAGTATACTCTGCTTGCGTCGAACAACAAATGAAACGACCACAAGTTCGCATAGGAAATCACACAGAAGACCTATTCTCTGAAGTTTGATCACTCACAAAGATGGATCACAACTCCGCACAACACTCTTGTTTACAAAATCACTCAGAAGATGTTTTTTCTTGATTCTTCAACTCTGCTTTCGTCAACAAATGACTCAGCTGATGAGTGAGCTGTTCTTGAGACTTAAAGAATTTTGCTTCGGAAATTTCTCTCAGAAAGTGTGTTGCTTGTTTCTTCTTCGTCTCTTTCAGCTATTTATACTTGAGGATAGAAAATGTCCGTTGAAGAGAGACAAAATTCAAATTCCTCGAGTACTGGTCCTTAAAATCCGCGAACGGCTCTTTTGCAGTCTGTCCGTACTATGAACAGTACTATTCTGCAGGCAGCATTAAATGCACCCAGCTGATGCGAAGCATTTCTTCAATCATTTGTCTTTAATAACCTTGTACTTCAGCATTTATTACTCCAAGGGGCATTTATTACCGTTGGGAACACTTCATGATCTTCTTCACTTGGCTGACGAAAGTACACGTCTGATGGCGAACTCGGCTGATCTCAAACTTGAACAAATCTGATTTGAGTCGGCTGATCTTCATCAGTCTGATAACTTTACTTCAGAGATCAGAAGTCTTGGACCTTGAAATTTTGACTCTTCTGATGTCTTCTTTACTTAGTCAAAATTTCTTCTAAGGGATCATCAGCTAAGTTACTCCATACTTAGCCAATCTTGAAGTTTTGGAATCCTTCAAAACCTCCCTTACAAATTGTCTTCAGAGCCTTCATCTTCATCCT
>CM064879.1:70927913-71017528 GCA_003313485.2 Penstemon barbatus | reverse complement strand
CCCTGTTTCCCTGTCTCCTGACGAACATTTCTTCAGCTTGGTTCACTGTCAAGAGGTCTTCTGGACCCTCTACTGCTCGATGAGCAGTCCTGTCATAAGCCATTGAGTTGGCTTGATATCCTTCCTGGCCGTATCCGACGGCCTCCAATCGGTCCTCTTCGGACCTGCCCCCCGAGTCTTGACGGGTGTTCCTTATTTTGGAAGTGCTTCCTTTGTTTCTTTCCTGGACATGGGATTGTCCGTTGCCCTGTCTGCAAGGCGTCTCGTCTCTTGACGAACTTCCCCCAATCTGGATAGCGGGGCCCTTGCCCTTGTCAACAGCAGTCCTCTGCGGCCCAGTCCAGGCCTGCGTTTGGATGCCATTGGCGAGCATGTTGATGCTTTCAGTGAGCGACGTCAACTTTGCCTCCAAGTGTATCAAGGCATTATTTACAGTGTGGCTGGCTTCTGTACTGGCCTGACTAGCAGCAGTGGCCGAGCCCAGCATATGTTCAAACTTGCTGACAATGTCAGACCATTCTCCTTGTTTGGTCTCAAGGTCCCTGGTAAAGTTGCGGACCTCTGTTGTCAGCTCTTCGATTCTGTCGGTTCCTTCCATAGTCAGTGGAACCGTTGATAAATTTTCCAAAGTATGCGTTAAGTCAGACTGTGTTCTTGTCAAGGTTGATCGGGTCCTTCGTGGTACCTGTGATGTCATCTGATGACAACAAAACAAACACCCACTTAGTATCGATTGGTTGACTGTTTGGCAAAGAGATAATCAAGCTGTCAGCTAGCCAAAATTGGCTGATAATCGTTTTATGGCAACTCAATTAAAATACAGAATTACTTTCATGCCCCCCGAGCCATAAACTGCTTGGCTGGTGGGTTTTTTAATAAAGAGACTTTCAAGTCCCACTGGGCGTGCCAAAATATTGTTTGCTATAAATTTTGCACCGGACAATACATGGCATCAAGGAACTGTTTGCAGATAAATTTAGCGTCGAGGAACACCTCGACGACATCGAGCAACCCTTGGCATCAAGAAGTGCCAAAATATTGTTTATAATAAAACTGACATCAAGGGGTGCTTGGCATCGAGGGATTGACATCGAGGTATGCTTGGCATCAAGGTGTGCCAAAATATTGTTTGCTGTAAACCTGTCAGTGAATCCCTCGACGAGCCAATAGCTCGACGTGAAATACCTCGATATGGTATAAAATAAATGCGGGCGTGCCAATGTTTGTGCGTGCAAACATAACGATTCGAAATTAGACATGTTGATATCTGTAAATAAATAATGTGAGTGTCCTGATGAAGACATATTGATATCATAATGGGTTGTCCTGATAAGGCTGACTTCTAAACGATTGCAACAGAGTAGGCAAACACTATCCTTAGTTCTTTTCTATGCCTGCCTGGCCGCAGGACTTAAACAATTTATGAAAATCTCTCTTGAAATGCCATATTTTTATAGCCAATCGATGGCCTGTTTGTCATATCAGTGGATTTATAAATCAGTAAACAGGTCGACGAGCAATCAGTTTTACACAATCACCTTGACAGAAAACAAAGGCTTGACAGAAACGGCGTATCAATGGAAATCAGTCGACGTAAAGCATATTTAAGTAAATGAAACGAAATATACGAACTAAATCACTTCCATTAATGATAAAAGAAAATTAGCACGTTGTCCGATATACAAACATTACAAAAATATGCAAAACGGTAAAGTTCTCCTTTCTTGGCAAGGTCTGCCAAACGAGCTGATAAGTCTATTAGGTTCTGAAAACTGACTCCTTGATCGGCAGGGAACCCGCCGATGAGTTGATAAAACATGACAGTGCTTTATATTGACAGAAAGTAACATTGACGACGGAGAACCACCGTCAATGGTTCGCCCAACCTTGATGGATAACCACCAATCGGGCTCCTGATCAGCGGGTGGCCACTGACCAAGGCATCGACGAAGCAGATGGCTACTTAGCCGATAGCCGTCAAGCAGATGGCTACTTGACGACGAGCTCATCAAGCAGATGGCTACTCAATGAGTTTGTCATATAAATACGTGGGCACTTACATGACAGTTACCAGTGTGCTACTTGGTTGATACGAGTGGTTTCGCTCGAGTCAGTGTCAGCTGACGGCGGAAGAGAGCGGCGGCGGCGGCGGCGGCGGCAAGACTTCAGGCTGTCAGGGATCACTGGTGGCTGAGGAGGGACAGACTGATATCAACGAGTTGACAGACTGATAACTTGACAGAAAACAGATTGTGATCTGCTTGCTATCAAGGTTTCGCTCGAGACAGCGTCAGCTGACGGCGGAAGACGGCGGCGGCGGCGGCGGCGGCTGACTGTGAGCGGCGGCGGCGGCGGCGGCAAGACTTCAGGCTGTCAGGGATCGCTGGTGGCTGAGGAGGGACAGTTGATATCAAGGGATTGACAATTGTTTGCTGAAAAAGAAGCAGCGAGGTGCTGGACTTCCGGTGAGGCGTTGAGCCGATCAGTGTTAGACTGAGATTTTTTGATTGATTGTGTGTGTGTCTCCTGCGCGACTGACAGTATCAAGGTATTTATAGCTGCTGGATCTGTAGAGCTGATGGCCAGAAACTGAAGCCTTGACAGCCACTTTCCCACTTTCTCCACTACTTGAAAAACCTTCCACTACTTCCACTACTTTGGTGGTAGTTCTTTTGTTGCTGAAAATTAATGTTAGTGGTGATTTAGAGAAGAAGAAACGTTGTGTTTGTGATCTTACGTAGTTTCGTTGGTTCGATCAAGGGTGGGATGTACGATTTACAATAACAAATAAATAAATGAAGTAATGATCAATTGTAATTGTATTCGAATTGAATGAGTACAAGTACAAGTATTCAAAGGTCCTATTCGAGCATTATTGGATGCCGTACAAGCTAGAGGGCGAAATACATATGAAGGAACTAGACCTATAACCCGAGCTGCTTAGAACTGTAGCTTCGAGGAGAGAGCACCTGGGAAGTTGTGTCCAGCATCATAAATGCATGGGGTATTTATAGCTGAAAATGAGGTTCATGTGGTCTACCCGCAGACAAGGAATTCTTCGGCCCATTATCTTGGATTGGAGCTTGGCCCAACAGTAGCTTTGGATCCTGGGCTACCTTGCACGGATAATATTCTCGCATCAGGGTCGAACTCGACTTCCGAGATAAGCACCGCTTCGATCTCCTGTTATTAAAGAAAAGCAGAACCCAAGATTTCCCTCATCAGTTTGAAATTGAATTAATGATAACTAATTAAGAGATTTTTAAGGACTTAGTGTTTTAAGCCCACTACTTAGCTTAATCCTTATCCCTTAATTAATTAATCATTAATTAAATAACAAAGCAACAAGTGGGCCCCAAAAATGGAGAGTGGCCGATCTGGGGTGGGCCATGGCCGATTTGGGCCGCTCGGGCCATGGTTGGTCCTGGGTCGAGCCCTGTTGTCTCACAATTTATCCAATTAATTACCCCTTTAAACAATTAATGGCCTTTATTTATTAAAATAGGCCAATTAATTAGACTTGGCCCAATTAACCTTAATTAATCAGTCCATAATCTTTATTAGCCAAAGTCATCAAGTGGGTCGAGCCCGTTTGTAATTAATCATTATTTGGCTTTAATTAGTAATTAATTAACTCTAGCCTATTAATTAATTTTATCAATTAATTAATATATTTTTGGCCCAAATGTTAATTAATTGCGAAATTGGGTCGAGTTTTGAAATTGGGCTCGTAGCCAACCCATTGGCTCGATTTGATCCATTTTCGGTCCAAATTGGATCCGATTTGGTCTGATCCGTTTTGGAGTGACTTGATTCGGCCCATATGCCATTTTTGGCTTGTTATATCGAGCCGTCGTTCCTCGATTAGTCGAGGGTGATTTTTTGGGTACAAACAGGTGGCTGTGCAACGGCTTAAGCAATAGTGGTTTGGGGAATGGGGATGGTGAAGGAGATTTATAGGTTGGGATGATTTAAGATTGATTTTGGGTAAGTTTAATTACAGTAGTGTATTTGAGTAAATACGTTAGAGTTCAATTTCAATTGAAGTTGGGTTTGGATTTAGCTTAAACATGCTATATGACTTTAATGGAATTAATGGATTATACTAGACTCATAATTTAAGGTACGGTTAATTATTAGTTATAATTCAGTTTACAAATAGATGTATTCAGGTTTAATTTACTATAAAAAAGAAATATGGGTTTAGGGATCTATTAATTTATTTGATGATAACATATAACCATGTTACCAGTTCAGTACATTAATAATTTCATAGATTGGGTAGTTAATTGGGAAGAAAATTGGTTGGACTATTATATTATATAATTATAAGGTTATCTCTATATGTCTAAACTAATTGAAATCTTAAATCAAGAATTATAACTTTAACTTAATAACTAGTAAATATCAATTGCATGTCTTCGGCAAGGGAGTATTAAACTAAAGGTCGTCGTAATATCAAAGTAATTTTATAGAATTAAATGACAAACAAGAAATAAAATGGGTGATGAACTCTTAAGGGTTGTTGATTGTGAAATTATTATTGATATTACTGAAACGGCCGTTTGTAAATAATTCGAGATTAATCTATATGTGATAGACCAACTATAGAGTCAAGACTTGGAAGGATTTGAAGCAATGTCATTCCTTTTTTGAGTCAAGCTAGTTGGTGAAAGTGATAATAGATCATAAGGTCAATTGTCTATTGGGGATAGGCATCTTCAACCTGAGAACGGTGAGCGCCTCAATAAAATATTTTTTAAAACTGAAAGAGCTTCTAAATAAAATCATATCATATATATGCATTTCTCAATTGAAATGACTATAGTTGCTATATCTATGTTTATAATTGTCTTCATGCTCGCAGTTTGTAATGCATATTCATAATGGAACGAATAGCCCGATCTTGCAGCATGTACTACTTCTTCATAGTAGAACTGATAACTCTATACTTGTCTGCATTTCTCGCATTATGTGATAATTGTTGAATAATGGGGTGTAGTACTTTATCTCACCTCATATTGATGGATAGTACCAAGGTGTAGTACTTTATCTCACCTACGTACCATTGCATATGCATGATTATTTGCGCGCTCATCTGCTCTCGCTTGATGGTATTCTCTGAATAATTCTGGGTAACTGTGGCTACAGGACTACCAGAGCTCTACCATTGACCGGACTCACAAAACCAGGGATTAGAGCCCCTTGGGGAGTGACTCAAATCATACGGCTAAGACATGTCTGCCAATTTTAAAGGGAAAGGTAGCACCTTATCCTCATCTAACTGGAATACTAACTATTGATCACACCCTGGTCTTTATGTATCCTTGGGAGGTGGAGTAGTTGTTTATCTCATATTGATGGGTAATTGATTGTGATATCATCTGTGGTATTAACATATCTGCTATACTATTTTGAAATATCAATTACTTTGTAAGTTAATAGGCAGTACATGGATTTCTAAATCGTTTTTTGTATAAAACTCAATTGCACCCCTGCACTAGCCTCACTGAGTTGTTTTTGCAACTTACGCTTTCAAATAAATACTCTTTCAGAATCTTATCGACGAGCAGGATGGACCACATCAGACTAAGGGATTTCAGTGGGACGTCAGCCGTAGAGTTATTAATTTAGGTAATATAAATATTGGGTTTGTTGGATAAGTTTTAATGTAATGAGTTAGTTAGAGAATCATTGTATTGTAATAAATAGTTAGAGCTCTGAACTACAGTTATTGGAAATTTATTAAAGTTATCATATTAATATTTATTTCATAGCAGGCAGGTGCCGGGTTCGGGCCGTTACAGGTGGTATCAGAGCATTAAGTTGTGTTTGTGCTATGTCATGATAAGTTCCTTTGACTGTGGGTGGTTATACCATAGAAATTTTTATAGAACCCTTAAGGTTTTCTCTATAGTCATAGGAACCCTTAGTGCCCAATTGTCGTGAATCACTATTTGGGCGCGCGACCAACATGTGAATCATTACAATTATGGTACTGAGATAGGTTTTCCCTGGCGGGGTAAGTTTGTAATAGAAAGGTTTAACCTGGGGATTGGTTTAGACCTGTATCAAAATCAAGCGAGTTAGGATCCTATCTTTCCATTTTCTATCCAACAAGATTGTTGAAACCTTTATTTTCTTTTGAGAACAACTAAGTAGTTGTAAGATCTTTTTCGAATATCTATTGATTCATCTTGGATTGCTCTAAATGATTGATTTTCTCTTGATTCCCCATACTCATCTTTTAGTACCTCCTGAGTGGAATTGAATTCTAACTTTTGTAAGTCCCTTGTACACTAAGATAATGACCTGATTGTGATGGACATAGGTTATAGTTATCCTTATGCTTATGTTGAGTCCGAGTAGATTACAAGAGTAATACTACGCATGAGATAATAAAATAATATAAGAACTCACCAATTAGGCTTGAATCATTGAATATTCAATCTTCTTTTGAATTCTTGGTACCCATCCTTCAAAATCTCTTTTATCGTTTCTGATTTTGACGATGTGTATGTTAAGTTAAAGACATTGAGTTTCCGGATATAGATTATGGTTTCCTTAATCCTAGGATGAACAACAGATAGCGTTTGAGGTTTCAATCGAATCGAACTACGTAAACTATTATAAGAGTTTGTTATGTCGACTACGCTAATGGAACAATTAGGCAACTCGCCTGTTAAACTAGAATGACGCGCTGCTTGATTACAATATGGATAATCGAACTACGAATCGAATGTCTTCGCAATTACAAGACATGAGAGTCGACAACTAGTTGAGATGAAGAAATTGATGGAAGGAAAATGTGGTACCAACTAAACCAGATGGCTAAGATGTAGTCAAGAAGAATCGAGCTTCTCAAATTATCGCCTTTGTAAATTTTCTTCCAACGATAACTAGAGAACTATCAAAATTCAATAGTTTACAAATAACGCCTTATATAAATACCATCCATATTAAATATTTAGTTATGAAATTCGTTCGCTAATTAGGACCAAAATATTCGGTGAGTTAATCCACTCTTTAATTTATTTCGTACTAATTTAAGGATAGTCAATATAAAGTTGTTAGATCCTGAATCGAGAAAGTGATAAAGAGATAGATGTCTTAATGAAAGTGACAAGAAGACATTGGGGTAGTTGAAGGTGGAAGTGTGAAATCTTCTTTAATGAATTAAACAAACGTTTATTATTATATAAAAAAAAATGATGGATAGTGAATTCTCCTAAGTTTCACTTATCAAAAAGTCAAGCTTCATTAACCGGTCCTTGCTTATTTATTATGACACTACTTTTCGTATTGTTCCTTACATTTCCAAAATTTTGCAAGTAGAACAACTCTCAATCATTACTATATCATATAGTGGTTCGACACTTGTGATCATTGGCAATAGAGTGACATTGAAACTTGTAGTGAAGTCTTGTCTAGAGTATATTCAGTGTCTTGCTTTTATCCTATTCTTATACCACTTAGAGATCCATAAGTTCACTTCTTTCAATCACTTTTACTATTATGTTCGATTCAACTCTACTAATAGGATTTTCTGCAACACATTATTTTTTTTGCGCCAATAATGGCTAAACCTATTTCTTTATTCAAAATTGTTTGCCATTTTAACTGGACTTTCTCGTCTTAAGATCTAGTTCTACTCATCTTACACTAGGGCTTTTATAAGTAAAAGGTTCATACGAAATTCATAAAGTTTGACACGACCCTATTGACATACATGATGTCAATTACTTGACATTTTTATATTATTTCAGCAATTAGTTTTAGGACACTCCTCTGGATTTCACTTGGTCAATCTATTCCCATCTAGCCATCCTTTATAGGAACTCGAGAAATTTTATATTCCATATCTGAATCTCCCAAATCTTTATGTGATTTCTTCTTTCTCACATTTGATAGAATTATTACTAGTTCTTTCTTATCATGAACCTTTAAACATATTTTAGTCTATCGTTTGACCTAATAACTTCTTGAGGCCATATTATTCGAAATCATGATTCATTTTGTATTCTTACTACTACTATTTCTTCTATCAATTATCATAACCTGACCAAATAAGTGAGAGGGAATTTAGGGGCCAAATTCAACAAAGGAGGGGTGAGTGTAATACCCCACTATTTTTACATAAGAGTAAAATGTATTTTTAATTAAATTTTATTTTAAATAGGAAACTTAATTTATTAGGTGTGGAATGAGACTTATAAGAACTTTAGTATTTTCGTCGAAAGAATATAGGGCTCATTAAATTTTCATTTGGGGTCAATTGAATAGATCATTAATAGGTAAAGGTGATATGAATGTTCAAAATAAATTTTGGACCTAAAATGAAATTAGTAGTTTGAAATTATTATTGGTTGTATGCTTACCTATCTTATATGTAACTAGATATATATATATGCTACGTACAGTACAAAACTACTTCAACATTTTATTTCAAAAAATTAATTATGGGCTATAGATTTTGTAGTTGAAGCTTTGGGGTTAATGTTTAATTACTAAAAGTCAAGGACTTTACATCAAGTTTAGAGTAATGATAATAATACAAATTCTATCAAGTATATATGTATTCTTTATCTATATAGTAAACTACCTGGAGTTGATACTACGGGGTTTCTAGGGTGCGGGCAAGGTAACTCGCCCTCACATGCGGGACGACCCTGAAATCATGCCATGTGGCTCGCGTAACTAATATGTAACTCGAAGAGTTGACTCGGTCTGTAAATAGACCATTTTACCCTTTTTTATTTTATTTTAAATAAAAGTTGAGATAATCTTCAATTAATAAAAGACATTTATAACCTTTAAATCAAAATAATTAAAACTAAAAACAAATAGACCCCTATGTTCCGTGATTTTGCGAATTGAATTATTTTGCTTCTAAAAATAGAAAAAACCGCATTTGATATAAAAAGACCACTTTACCCCCAATTTTGATAATAATTGACTTTGGCAATTTTGCAAATTGACCCTTATGTTTTGTGATTTTACGTTTGAATTATTTTGCTTCTAAAAAAATATAAAAAATACCAGTTGTCATATAAAAAGACCGCTTTACCCCCAATTAAGATAATAATTGACTTTGAAATTTTTTCCAATTGACCCCTATATTTTGCGATTTTACGAATTGAATTATTTTGCTTCTAAAACAATTAAAAAAAAATCGCCTGTCATATAAAAAGACCGCTTTACCCCCAACATAGATAATAATTGACTTTGACAATTTTACAAATTGACCCCTATATTTTGCGATTTTACGAATAGAATTATTTTGCTTCTAAAAAAAAAAACCGCCTATGATATAAAAAGACCATTTTACCCCATTTTGATAATAATTGACTTTGACAATTTTGCAAATTGACCCCTATATTTTGCGATTTTACGAATTGAATTATTTTGCTTCTAAAATATATATAAAAAACCGTTTGTCATATAAAAAAGACCACCTTACCCTCAATTTAGATAATAATTGACTTTGACAATTTTGCCAATTGACACCTATGTTTTCCGATTTTACGAATTGAATTATTTTGCTTCTGAAAAAACAAAAAAAAATCGTTTGTCATATAAAAAAGATCGCTTTACCCCCAATTTTGATAATAATTGACTTTGACAATTTTGCAACTTGACCTCTATGTTTTGCGATTTTACGAATTGAATTATTTTGCTTCTAAAAAAATATAAAAAAACTGTCTGCCATATAAAAAAGATCGCTTTACCCCTAATTTTAATAATAATTGACTTTGATAATTTTGCCAATTGACCCCTATGTTTTCCGATTTTACGAATTGAATTATTTTGCTTCTGAAAAAATAAAAAAAAAACCGCCTGTCATATAAAAAAGACCGCTTTACCCCCAATTTTGATAATAATTGACTTTGACAATTTTGCAACTTGACCCCTATGTTTTGCGATTTTACGAATTGAATTATTTTGCTTCTAAAAAAAATATAAAATAAACTGGCTGCCATATAAAAAAGACCGCTTTACCCCTAATTAAGATAATAATTGACTTTGACAATTTTGTCAATTGACCCCTATGTTTTCCGATTTTACGAATTGAATTTATTTTGCTTCAAAAAAAAAACCGCCTATCATATAAAAAAGACCGATTTACCCCCAATTTTGATAATAATGGACTTTGACACTTTTGCAAATTGACCCCTATAGTTTGCGATTTTACGAATTGAATTATTTTGCTTCTAAAAAAACAAAAAACAAAAAAAAACGCCTCTCATATAAATAATTCAATTCTTAAAATCGGAAAACATAGGGGCCAATTTGCAAAATTGTCAAAGTCAATTATTATCAAAATTGGGGTAGATCGGTCTTTTTTATATGATAGTCGATTTTTTTAGAAGCAAAATAATTTAATTCGTAAAATCGAAAAATATAGGGGTCAATTGGCAAAATTGTTTATTATCTAAATTAGGGGAAAGCGGTCCTTTTTATATGGCAGCCAGTTTTTTTATATTTTTTTAGAAGCAAAATAATTCAATTTGTAAAATCGCATAATATAGGGGTCAATTTGCAAAATTGTCAAAGTCAATTATTATCAAAATTCGGGGTAAAGCGTTCGTTTTTATTTTAGAGGCGGATTTTTGTTTTTGTTTTTCTAGAAGCAAAATAATTCAATTCGTAAAATCGGGAAATATAGGGGTCAATTTGCAAAATTGTCAAAGTCAATTATTATCAAAATTGGGGGTAAAGCGGTTTTTTTTATATGACATGCGATTTTTTATTTGTTTTTTTTAAGCAAAATAATTTAATTCGTAAAACCGCAAAACATAGGGGTCAATTTGCAAAATTGTCAAAGTCAATTATTATCAAAATTGGGGGTAAAGCGGACATTTTTATATTAGAGGCATTTTTATTTTTATTTTTTTAGAAGCAAAATAATTTAATTCGTAAATTCGGAAAACATAGGGGTCAATTTGCAAAATTGTCAAAGTCAATTATTATCAAAACTAGGGGTAAAGCGGTCGTTTTTATATGACATACGGTTTTTTTTAGAGGCAAAATAATTCAATTCGTAAAATTGCAATATATAGGGGTCAATTTGCAAAATTGTCAAAGTCAATTATTTTCAAAATTGGGGATAAAGCGGTCTTTTTTTATATGAGAGGCGTTTATTTTTATTTTTTCAGAAGCAAAATAATTCAATTCATAAAATCGCAAAACATAGGGGTCAATTTGCAAAATTATCAAAGTCAATTATTATCAAAATTGGGGGTAAAGCGATTTTTTTTACATGAGAGGAATTTTTTTTGGTTTTTTTAGAAGCAAAATAATTCAATCGTAAAATCGCAGAACATAGGGGTCAATTTGCAAAATTGTCAAAGTCAATTATTATCTAAATTGGTAGTAAAACAGTCTTTTTATATGACATGCGGTTTTTTTTATATTTTTTTAGAAGCAAAATAATTCAATTCGTAAAATCGCGAAACATAGGGTTCAATTTGCAAAATTATCAAAGTCAATTATTATCAAAATTGGGGGTAAAGCGGTCTTTTTATATGAAAGGAGGTTTTTTAATATTTTTTAGAAGCAAAATAATTCAATTTGTAAAATCGCGGAACATAGGGGTCAATTTGCAAAATTGTCAAAGTCAATTAATAAGATTGGGGGTAAATAAGTCATTTATATAATGGCCGATTTTTATTTTTTAGAAGAAAATTAATTGAAAGGGTAAATTAGGTATATTGTAATTTAATTAAAGTCAATAGCTACAAATTAAATTTGACCAAGTTACCTAATCAACGATCCAGATCAATTTGAGCCAAATGAACGACATGATGAGGATTCCCGCATGTGAGGGCGTAAGTCACATGCCCACACCCTAAAAAAATCCTTGATACTAATGGAAAAGTAAAATAAACCTAGAAAATATTTAAGTGGTCTTATCCTTTTAAACACACACGTACGGCAGAAAATTGATGACTCTTAATTAAAGTTTGCTACTTGTCACCTATTCCTTTCATTGCTATTTATCAAATATCACAATATACAATTACCCTTTATGCATGCCTCACACAGCCGGTTTCACACGAGAGATATTGAAGGGGAACATGGGAGATTTAGGGGAATATTTTAGAAACTGAAAGAAAAGATGTGGAGAATAAATAGATAGAAAAGACATGAGTTGAAGAAAGAAACTATAAAAGAATTAATTGAGTTAATGATTGACGAAGGGAACCGAGATTACCGGGGGCGAGGGTGCGTTGGTGAACTCGCGGCTGCGACGGGTGGTGGTCTCAACGGAGGTTGCGGGTGTTCCAAAAAAAATAAGGTCATTTCCTATGTATCCCCCAGCCCAAGTCCAGCTTCCCCTCACTCAGTTCAGCTTCCCCTCAGAATCCAAGTCCAGCTACCCCTTTCATTTTCATAAGTCATCTAAAATGTATCAATCTATCAATTTCATTTAATTAAAATTCTCAATTCCCCCACTCTCACATAATAATAATAATAATAATAATAATAATAATAATAATAATAATAATAATAATAATCACCATATCTCGTAGGGCCCGTGCCACCATTTATGATCAAGGTAATAATGAGCTAGATTTGAATCCTCGCTCCGGTCCGATATCCGTAGAAGAATATTTGTTACGTCATCAACAAATACGCTCAGTAGAGGTCAACCGTCAACTTCGAGGACTTAGTTGAACATGTGTGGGCAATACACGGTCCAAATGGCGATCATATGTAATCGTATTTATTTTAGATGTCTAATTGTTAGGGTTATGTCGTTTTTTATTTAACGAGTCATATGTAATGTTCATTAAGTTCTTTTAAGGTTTATTATAAAAAAAATAAATTCGTTTAAGGTTTCATTTTTATTAATTAAATTAAATTTGAGTTTCTAATAATTAACTTTTAAAGGAATTTTAAAATTGGTGCACAATAATACAACAATTAAATACTTGATTGACATGATTTAAAAATTATAAAAATAATTTTATTAAATTTGATTGATTGACATTAAATTTTCCAATATAATAGTTACATTAAATTTGATTTTATTATATAAAAGTTACATTTTTATACTAAAATTAACTTTTTAAAAATAGTACACAAATTAAATAAAAGTAAGATCAAATAAGACTTACATTTTATTAAATAAGGTATTTAATTTTTTTTTTAAATTTATAAAATTTTTTATTAAATAAAAACAAAAAACAAAAAAAAAACAAAAAATAAATAAATATATGGAGCAGGTCGGCCACCTGCTGGCCTATGCGGGCGAGTGCGTTCACTCGCCCGCATAGGCGAGTGAAGCCTCACGAGGCAAGCCAAAGGTGGCTTGCCTCACCGATTCATTTGCCCTCAAGACCCCTAATCCAAATTTCCCTTTCCCATCCCTTTATACATTTTTCTTCACTTTTTTTCCCCTCTAAACTCAAAAATCTCCAAATCCACCTTCCTCTCTTTACATAGGAGATGCCCTAAGGGGTGGCTGTGCAACGGCTTAAGCAATAGTGGTTTGGGGAATGGGAATGGTGAAGGAGATTTATAGGTTGGGATGATTTAAGATTGATTTTGGATAAGTTTAATTACAGTAGTGTATTTGAGTAAATACGTTAGAGTTCAATTTCAATTGAAGTTGGGTTTGGATTTAGCTTAAACATGCTATATGACTTTAATGGAATTAATGGATTATATAAGACTCATAATTTAAGGTACGGTTAATTAATTATGATTAAAATAATTGAACAATCTAGTTATAAATCAGTATACAAATAGATGTATTCAGGTTTAATTTACTATAAATAATAAATATGGGTTTAGGGATCTATTAATTTATTTGATGATAACATATAACCATGTTACCAGTTCAGTACATTAATAATTTCATAGATTGGGTAGTTAATTGGGGAGAAAATTGGTTTGACTATTATATTATATAATTATAAGGTTATCTATATATGTCTAAACTAATTGAAATCTTAAATCAAGGATTATAACTTTAACTTAATAACTAGTAAATATCAATTGCATGTCCTCGGCAAGGGAGTATTACACTAAAGGTCGTCGTAATATCAAAGTAATTTTATAGAATTAAATGACAAACAAGAAATAAAATGGGTGATGAACTCTTAAGGGTAGTTGATTGTGAAATTATTATTGATATTACTGAAACGGCCGTTTGTAAATAATTCGAGATTAATCTATATGTGATAGACCAACTACAGAGTCTAACTTGGAAGGATTTGAAGCAATGCCATTCCTCTTTTGAGTCAAGCTAGTTGGTGAAAGTGATAATAGATCACGAGGTCAATTGTCTACTGGGGATAGGCATCTCCAACCTGAGAACGGTGAGCGCCTCAATAAAATATTTTTTAAAACTGAAAGAGCTTCTAAAGAAAATCATATCATATATATGTATTTCTCAATTGAAATGACTATAGTTGCTATATCTATGTTTATAATTGTCTGCATGCTCGCAGTTTGTACTGCATATTTATAATGGAAGGAATAGCCAGATCTTGCAGCATGTACTACTTCTTCATAGTAGAACTGATAACTCTATACTTGTCTGCATTTCTCGCATTATGTGATAATTGTGGAATAATAGGGTGTAGTACTTTATCTCACCTCATATTGATGGATAGTACCAAGGTGTAGTACTTTATCTCACCTACGTACCAATTGCATATGCATGATTATTTGCGCGCTCATCTGCTCTCGCTTGATGGTATTCTCTGGATAATTGGGTAGCTGGGGGCTACAGGACTACCAGAGCTCTGCCATTGACCGGACTCACAAAACCAGGGATTAGAGCCCCTTGGGGAGTGACTCAAATCATACGGCTAAGACGCCAATTTTAAAAGGAAAGGTAGCACCTTATCCCTCATCTAACCGGAGTACTAACTATTGATCACACCCTGATCTTTCTGTATCCTTTGGAAGTGGAGTAGTTGTTTATCTCATATTGACGGGTAATTGATTGTGATATCATCTGTAGTATTAACGTATCTGCTATACTATTTTGAAATATCAATTACTTTGTAAGTTAATAGGCAGTACAATGGATTTCTAAATCGTATTCTGTATAAAACTCAATTGCACCATGCACTGGCCTCACTAAGTTGTTTTTGTACGCTTTCAAATAAATACTCTTTCAGAATTTTATCGAAGAGCAGGATGGACCACATCAGACTAAGGGATTTCAGTGGGACGTCAACCGTAGAGTTATTAATTTAGGTAATATAAATATTGGGTTTGTTGGATAAGTTATAATGTAATGAGTTAGTTAGAGATATCATTGTATTGTAATAGATAGTTAGAGCTTTGAACTACAGTTATTGGAAATTTATTAAGGTTATCGTATTAATATTTATTTCATGGGGGATTCTAGGGTGCCGCTACGTCACGTGCCGTAAGTTTAATTTGAACCGTTAGATTTAAGTTATGTAATCAATACCACACAAAATTCATCTTATTAAAAATATGAAAAATAAAATAACAAAAGGTGACCTGTTGGACTGGTTAATCTAATTTTTATTAATTTTTCCCCTTTTTTCTTTTCTACCCCCCCAACCAAACACTTCTTCCCCCTTTCTATTCCCTCAAAAACCTCAAATTCCCGACTATGTCCGCCATAGCAGAATTGAGTTTTTGCTGAAGTAAAAAATCCTTCCTCGTGATTCCTTCCTCTTCTTTCTATTCTCCCCAAAAATCCCGTAACCCTCCCCCACCACTCAACACTTCCAATTCCAACCACAATCTCAACAATCTCCTTCTCCTCCAATTAATCCTGCGCACCATCCTCCCCCTTATCCCGCGCACCCTCACTATCCACCTCCACATCAGATTCCCCCAAGACCGCCTCACGTTCCCCAACATTACTCTCAGGTACGTTTACTATATTGAAATTTAGTTTTAGTTTTAGGTTTATATACTTCTATGGTCGTAGTTAAAATGTTATACGATTGATTGAAATGATAAGAAATATGTTATTGTGATTTTGATTTGTTTTTATACATTTATGTTATTTTTTTTCAAATTATTTACTGAAGCTGGTTGTTCTGTATTGTATTTCTAGATTTTAATATGCTAGTGAACCAATTATTGTTCTGTAGTCTGATTGAAGTTAATGCTTATTTGAAGAGAGATGACGAGATAATAGTGTAGATAATAGTTCGAATCAGTAATGACCTGACTATTTAATTAATGATCTATAGTTAACCTCAATATCACAGATTCACAATTGGTAATCTACTTTAATTAATGATCTAAGTGTAGGGAGTGCACCAATGAGGATTCAGGTAGATTGTAGTTGCAGCAGAGAGCAATGTAAAAGGTCAGAAGCTAAATAGCTTGTTGCTCAGTGTTTAGATTTTATTCAAAATCCTCAAGGAAACTAGATAGACTAGAGAGGAATGCTTCCTTTTACTGTACATTTAGGTAAGTTTTTATTAAATGGAGCTCTGACTAGGCAGAATCCAAGGGTATATATGTCTTACTCAATGATAATGAATGACACATCTGTGACGTAAAAGCCAGAAAATTTCCCATAGCATAATGATGTCTTAAATGTATTGAATCACAAACCATAACTATGTTATCAAAATTGGGATGCACATATTTTACAAGTAACTGATGTTATTCTAGTTTGTGTTGCATGTCGGCGTTAATGCTTGTCTTACATGACAATGGACCCTATGCTCAAGAAACAAGATATGTGCCAGCTACATATATAGAGCAGTGTTATTTTAACATTTTGTGTTACTAAAAAGAATGACAAACACAAGAAGACAATCTTATTAGGGTCCCATATTATCCCTGCTATTTATTGATAGATACAAAATAAACAAATAATTCTCCTAGATACATGCTTTGTGGCTGGCAGCTGGCTCTAGATTTCACAGCATCTTCCCTCTTGTCATGTTTATTTGTTTTTCTTCTTTTATATGAAATGTGTATCAAGGTCCATGTGTTTATTTGTACAACAAAAATTATAAAGAATAATAACTTACTCAATGAAAGGGACATGAAATATCATTAAGTTCTTTAATCAGTAGATTGGACAAAAGAGCAGAAAACAAAATAATGTACCTCTTTGAAGGACTGCATTTGAAACTGGTAATTAGTCTACTGCAAGAGAATCTCCATGCCATTTAACGGCTAATTGTTAAAATCACTTAAGAATCAGTACCTGCATTAATATGTCAGCCTACAGAAAGAGTCACATGGTGGTAATAAAAAGATTCCAGTGGATGAGCCCCAGAAAAGGGCTTCCTATATATAGAACCAAAATACGTTATCTACTTATATCTTCTGATTACAAATCTGGATTTATAATCATTAAAATCCCATCCCTGTACTCCAAATCTTTTCTCTGAGGAACCTAAATCTCATATCTTTATAAGATAATATTTATTTTTTTGTCTGTCCAAAATAAGAAACATACTACTCCCATATGGAAAATTTCAAACAAGTCTTTTTTGTTTGTTTGTAAATTTAGAACAGTGAACAGCTTCTATGCATAATTAATAGAAGCTTTTAAGCCTTTTGATACAGAGCTATCTTGTGGTGTTCATCTAATCCCCACTTATGTTGAACAATATGTCATTTCTGTTGTTTAAGCCTTTAATGTTGAGACTTATTTCAAGTATTTAATTAGGTATAGCTTTGATTGTTGATCTTGCAGACCTGCATGGTTGTCCTTGCCGGATACAATAAATTTCCACCACTAATTACATTATCCTCTTACATGAGTTAACACTTGCAGAATAGCCACAAAGTCAGTCCCGTTTTGCATCTGATAAGCTTACATTGTGTGGTTTTGTTTCATTTGCATTTTTTTCTACTACAAATTCTAACACTGAAAATTGTACTTTTTTCCTAAAAAGTTGAGCTTAGAATGTGACAATTTCTCTTTCTAGTTTGAACATTTTACGTTTCAATTTTACATACCATGTTTGATCAAATGTGGAAATAATTCAGCTTTACTTCTTTCAAACAAATAACCATCCTCTCATAGTTGATTGCCTATCCCTCAAAAAATAGTTACTCATTATTTTTAAGCTATATGAAGCAACAGATTGCAGTTCAACTTTATGGTATGTTCTTGTGTTAGTTTATGTGATATGATCTTTTGTTGCCATGCTCTTATGGTATTAACATATTGCTTATTAACAAAATACTCCCATTGTAAAACTATGCAGATCCTGTCATTAGCCTGTGCCAAAAATACGTTTGAGATCCTGTTCGGAGGTCTTTGTTTGTCTTGAGGTATTTAAAGAAACTATACTTCCTAAACAGGTCTTTAAATTGAACAGATTCTGTAACTAGATAGGTCTCTTCAGTTCTTTTTAATTTTCTCTTTTTGGTAGTTGTACCCAAAACAATAATAGCAAATCAAGGTAGATTTATAGATGGCATGCTGAGTGAATAACTTATTTTTTGCCAATTACTGCAAAGAACATGAAGAAATAGAATTTGATGCTATGTTAGTCGCAGTATCAAAATCCATAAGCAAGTTCAATTCATTGGTAAAAGTACACTACATAGATGCTCTTTTAAGAAACTATGTCAAAGAAACAATGAAGAAAACTTATAACTTGTTTGGAAACTACTTTTAGCTTTTGAATTATGAAAAACTAGTTTTTAAACTTGTTTTCAATTCATTGGTAAAAGTACACTACATAGATGCCCATACTTTCAATTTCTTTAAATTCATAGCATCATATGGCTTGATTCTTAAAATTTCATAGCACTTGACATTAATGAACAGCCACTGGTTTGATCAAGTACAAAATTAATCTCAATTTAATTAAATAGTACAACATTGGGCCCATTTGCCTATAAGTAATACTACAGGAATTAATTTTCTTTCTAGGACTTTGACTAACAAGACAGTGTAAATAGATACAAGGATTCAGCAGGTTAAGATGACTAAATCACATATTTTCCACGTTCTATGAATTTGTTCTAACTTATACCTTGATTTGCAAGGAAAAATCACTGAATCACATGTGTTTAAAAGTTTTTCCTGTTTATTATTTAATTAAAATCTTTATTAAACTTTATAACATGATTGCAGGATTCAAAGATTACATATTCAATTACTGGTCAGCAGAATATGAGGTAACTTACCCCACTTTTAGTATAATTAAACTTTTTCCCCTTTGAATTGTAGTATATGCACTTGTTTTTCATGTTAATTTAATAGTCACAGAAATTTGAATCTGTGGATCAAAGTTTCAAATCTATATTTTAAATGACGCATTATTTGTATTTTGACCGAATTGAACTTAGTTAAGAGATCATGTTAATATTTCTTATGTTTTGAACAAGTCATGTCCAATTTATTTACAATGTATACCTCTGTGCGTAGATCGAAAAGAAGAAACACTTCAGTAGTAAACGATAGGAATGTTCGTGCAAAATCTGAAGAAGAAAAAGTGAAAAGACCGGGATCTGCATGGATTTGGTTCTAGTAAGTTATATTTGTATGATGCTAGATGTGATTGTGAGAGTCTTTAGCTTCCATTGGCCTTGATTGAAATCTGTTTCCACACCTTGATTCAATTTTGTGATAGTGTGAGACTTTAAAGTTTCTTTTACTAAACTGAATTTTTTGGTTATACAGCAAGCATGAACTAGAAAAAATGAAGAGTGCTAAAATTGCTGGAGGAAATGCTTTGAATTCAATTGGAAAAAAGGACTTAATGAAGCATATTAAGGAGAAATATCATTCACTTTCAGATAGTGAAAGATTACATTTTATCAAAATAAACGACGACAAAAAGGCAATGTACAAGGAGTACAAAGAAAAGTTGCCCCAAGGAGTCTCAAAGGTTAGCGAGATATCATGTTTGCGCATGTTGTTGAAGTATTGTATTTATATTAATTTTTTATTTTTTTCTTCTATAAATCAATATTCAGGACACAATTTGCACTCGTATGTCAGTAATAGGAGCATACGATGTGGTTTCGAAGCTAACCGAAGAACAAAAAGATTCTGTGAGGTTGATAGGGTTAGGTGGTATTTTGGAACTAAGACCTTTTAATATTTGTAGAGAATTGTGTTTATATTTGGTTAATGAATTTGATTGTGACACTTGTACGCTAAACATTAACGGAAGGAAGATTAGTGTTGGTCTTAGTTATATTAGTCATGTATTGGGCTTAAAAGATCATGGGGTTAGAGTTAGTACATGTGTGCCATCTAATGATGTTGCAGTAGATTCCAATTCTCTGAAATTAAACAAATTGAAGGATGACCTATTAAATATGGAAGATGCGGACGAGCAATTTAAACATAAATTTGCTCTTTATATGCTTGGAGTTTTTTTTTGTCCGGCTGTAAAGCCTGAAGTCGATAAGTGTTTTTTGTCCATTGTCATGGATATTAACAAACTTGCTGAAATAAATTTAGCACATCTAGTATTTGACTGTTTGGTGCAAGGGATACGAGAAAGGCAACAAACGAAAAATATGTATGTACGTGGCTGCTTGGCATTTTTGATGGTAAGTATCATTTATATTTTAAGTCCTTATTTATTTTAAATCCTTTACTAATTATTAATAATAATGAATTTTTTTAATGCAGATATTTTTCCTTGGACATATCGAATCAGAATCTTTATCTTTGGAAAATGGTTTAATACCTCGCCTCAATTTGTGGGATAAAGATGAAGTCAAACTAAGGGTGGATATTGTAAAAGCATCAGATTGGTATAAACAGAAAAAAGGTCTAACAAACAATACTACCACTTGCTTACCTAGGACGAGAGGTTTTGATGACGAACAAGATGGTAAAAATCAAGAATCTGAAAGTGAGAGTGATTTTCATCAAAAGGTTAGGCAAAGTAATATAGGACCAGAATTATTGCCAGTAAGTAAATCAGTTCTAGATCAGCTATGTGGCATAAATGCTAGGTTAGGTGAACTTGAGAAGCTGACATTAGATGTTAAGAAAGAAATTGATGGAGTGAGGATGGATGTTAAAAACGAGTTGGAGGCCTTTACTAGTAAGGTGGACACTTCTCTTAGTGTTATTTTACAAGAGTTGCAAAAGAGATCTGATATTCCCTATGAATGCAAGAAGTGCAACTCTAAAGACTCCACCCGTCTTAAAATGAAGAAAGACTTAAATCCTCCATACAACGAAAAAAAAGATGTGGCTTGTAATTCTGTGTCATCAGCGAGCAATTCCATTGAAGAAATAGATTGTGGAAGTGGTGTACAAAGAGGTAATGTAAGAGTGAGTCCAAAATTGAAGTCAAAAGCTTCTTCGTCTACTCTATCAGCAACACTAGCCCATAAAATTAAACTCCGAAATCAAAGGGTGAGGAAACCTTGTTGGTCCCAAGTGGTCAGAAGAGGTTTAGAGGGGGGGGGGGGTGAATAAACCTCTTTAAAATTTTCTTCAAATTTAACTTTAGAACTTTAACTCTTAACTGAACAGACTAAGCTGATCAGATTAGTTATTAACAGTTCTGTTCGCGAACAAATCTTTGAACAGCCTTGTTGACCACTCGTCTGATTATCACTTAGCTGATTTTGCCAAAATCAGTTTTAATACTTAGAGTACTTGCAGCGGATTTTCAAAGTGTTTTTCACAAGTAATCTTAGTAGTTTGAAAAATGTTTTCCCAGTTTTATAAACACCTTTGTAACTCTTTTTCAAACAGTTAACTTAAATGTGTTTTTATGCAAACAGAAAATATGCAGATTTAAAAGCAATGTAAAAACACAAGTAATTTTTATAGTGGTTATATGGATTTGAATATCCTTTAGTCCACTCTTCCAAGTCACACAGATCTTGGGTTATACTATAATCACAAAGTTTACAGTATACTCTGCTTGCGTCGAACAACAAATGAAACGACCACAAGTTCGCAATAGGAAATCACACAGAAGACCTATTCTCTGAAGTTTGATCACTCACAAAGATGGATCACAACTCCGCACAACACTCTTGTTTACAAAATCACTCAGAAGATGTATTTTTCTTGATTCTTCAACTCTGCTTTCGTCAACAAATGACTCAGCTGATGAGTGAGCTGTTCTTGAGACTTAAAGAATTTTGCTTCGGAAATTTCTCTCAGAAAGTGTGTTGCTTGTTTCTTCTTCGTCTCTTTCAGCTATTTATACTTGAGGATAGAAAAATGTCCGTTGAAGAGAGACAAAATTCAAATTCCTCGAGTACTGGTCCTTAAAATCCGCGAACGGCTCTTTTGCAGTCTGTCCGTACTATGAACAGTACTATTCTGCAGGCAGCATTAAATGCACCCAGCTGATGCGAAGCAATTCTTCAATCATTTGTCTTTAATAACCTTGTACTTCAGCATTTATTACTCCAAGGGGCATTTATTACCGTTGGGAACACTTCATGATCTTCTTCACTTGGCTGACAAAAGTACAAGTCTGATGGCGGACTCGGCTGATCTCAAACTTGAACAAATCTGATTTGAGTCGGCTGATCTTCATCAGTCTGATAACTTTACTTCAGCAGATCAGAAGTCTTGGACCTTGAAACTTTTGACTCTTCTGATGTCTTCTTTACTTAGTCAAAATTTCTTCTAAGGGATCATCAGCTAAGTTACTCCATACTTAGCCAATCTTTGAAGTTTTGGAATCCTTCAAAACCTCCCTTTACAAATTGTCTTCAGAGCCTTCATCTTCATCCTTATCCAACAATTTCCCCCTTTTTGATGATGACAAAACTTCAGCTAAGTACCTGTTAAATACCTAAGCTAAAGAGTGTAATCCTCAAAATTTTCTGAGATAGAAAAAGTTTATTGGATTGAACTTGACTTTTCATTAATATTGAAAAAGAGTTACAAGGTACAAGTTCATCAGATGAGATTTCTGAAGAATAGATAGAAGTAAACTGTTTACAATGAATTTATAATTTCTAACTATCAGCTTCTTCATCTGATCCTTCAAGCTCTTCTATATACTCATAAGATGACTCTTCGTCATCTTCGTCTTCATCAGCTTCTTCTTCCAAGATTGCTTTGGCAGCTTCCATCTTTTCTTTGAGTTGCTGCTCTTTAATCAGCTCCATTGCTTTCTTGGCAGATTCAGTCTCCTTGTACTTGGTAGTTTCTTTTTCAATCTTTTCTTCTTCTTCTACCTTTCCAAGATTTTCTTCAGTCTTGTCAGCAGTGTCTTCAGTTTCCTTGGCTTCAATAGTTGCAGCAGCAGTTTCCTTAGCTGTTTCTTCAGCAGCGGGTTCCTTAGCTGTTTCTTCAGCAGCAGGTTCCTTAGCTGTTTCTTCAGCAGCAGGTTCCTTAGCTGTTTCTTCAGCAGCAGGTTCCTTAGCTGTTTCTTCCCCTTTATCTTCCCCCTTTTTGTCATCATCAGTTTTGATGACATCAGAAGGTGCAACAGCAGGGTTGAGCGCAACTGTCGGAATCTTCACTCCAGCACACAAAGCCTTGAGATTCTGATTGACAACATCGTGACTAGCTGTAAGATTATGAATATCAGTGCTGATGATGTCAGTCTTGTCATTGAAGTAGTCAATATTCAGGTTTACAGTTGCAATTTCATCTTGAACGGCCTGTACAACACTTCCTACTTCATGCAACAGCCCTAAATTGACCTCCTTCTCTTCTTCACTGACTTTAATGAAGGTTGCAGTCAGATCAGCGATCTTGTGTTCAGCTCTTGTAAGTGCAGCGTGAAGATGATTAACATCGATCTTCACATCCTCCACATTTCTGTTCATTTCAGTTAAGCTGTTCACTAACTGCAAGGAATGATCTTGAGGAATGGGAATACTTGTGATTTCAGTCTTGATGATCTTTTCTGTAGACTGTTGCACAGTTTCCAGCTGAAGCTTATTTGATTCTGTCAATTCTTCCTTAAGTTCTGTCTTCAGCTCCTCCTTAACCTTCAATAGCTGCTGTTGATGCTTCTCTTCCAGTTCCTTTAGTTGATTTTCCATCAGCATCTGGATTGCTTCCATCAGTGATGAATGTTTATCAGCTGATGAAGCAGAAGCAGCAGCTTCATCCCTTTCTTCAACTTCCTGGTGGACAGGAATGTCTTCCATCTTGTCGTCTTGATGATCTTCAGAATCCGTAGCTTTCCACTCAATAGCTAGGGGTTCATCAGCAACCTTTTCAGCAGACTTGTCTTCAGTCTGATCAGTAGACTTATCAGCATTTTGATCAGCAGGCTTGTCAGCAGGTTGATCAGCAGGTTGATTAGCAGGCTTGTCAGCAGGTTGATCAGCAGGTTGATCAGCAGGTTGATCAGCAGGCTTGTCTTCAATCTGATCAGCAGACTTGACTTCAGGCTTGTCCGCAGTTTTAGGTTCATCAGTAACATCATCATAGACCAAGTTTGTGATGGTGCCATCATCATTGAAGCAAGTGGTTTGTCTGATTTGCCTCACAATGATCCAGGGGTTAACAAAAGCATTATTCCCCTTTGGCACTTCATAGAATGGTTGCACTTCCTTGCCGAAAATGATTTGCTGAATACTTGGCAGCAGTGGCAAGTCACTTGAACAGCCTTGCTGATACTTTGACTTTTTAGCCCATCTCTTCAGGGCAGCCATAACAGCAAACTTAATTGCTCTTTCTTCAGCATCTTCAGACTTTTTCTTTTTATCAGGCAGGGTGCTTTTAATTTTCTTGGCCTCCTCCAATGCAAAGCCTTTTGCATAACTATGCATCACATCTCTTACATAGCTGGGATCAAGGGCCTTTTGAATGGAGTTTGTCTTCAGCCAAGTCAGAACCCAACGTTCTTCATCGACCAACTCCTTCATGCTTTGAAGTTCTTCTATTGACTTATTCAACCTGTTGTCTCTCCAACTGATGTACCTTGGTTTCTCCTGGTTGAACAGAGTCCTTAACATTAGCTTTTGATCATAGTAAGCTAAGGGCTTCTCAAACTTCTTGAAAAGCTCCTTATCAGCATATACTATTTCAAAGGCTTTTCTGACTTCAAATTTGTCTTTGGACTTGACTTTGGGGGCAGGCAGTAAGATCTTTTTCTTGTCTTCTTCTTCATTCTTGCCTTCTCCAATCTTGATGCCACCTCCATGGACAGGTCCATAAGCATCAACTTTGCTTAATTCAATCACCATAGCCATTTCAGCATCTTCAGCAGCTTTTCTTTCTGCCTCAGACATGTGCCTTCTGGCTTCATCCTTAGCTTCTTGAGCTTTGCTTAGCTCAAGTGCTTTCTTTTCTTCAGCTTCCTCCAGCTTCCTCTGTTCAGCCTCCTCCCTTGCTTTCTTGTCAGCTTTGGAAATTTTCTTTTTCCTTAGCACAAATTTTCTTTTGCCTTTATCAGCAGGGGCTGGTCCAACAGATGATATGGGATCAGCAGCTATAGGATGGATGATTTGGACATCTGGATCTTCTTGAGGTTGAGCAGCCTCAGCAGTTGGTGCAGATTGAGTAATCTGTTGCTCATAAGCTTTGTCAACAGTAGAAGCTTCAACAGCTTCAACTGGTCTTTCAACAGATTCTGGACTTGATCTCACCAAGTCCACTAACTCAGTCTCTTTTTCTATGAAGGTCATCTGCTTCCTTGCAGACTTCTTGGTTCTTCCTTCACGGTAGTTAGGAGCATCTGTATTTCTCTGTTGGCTCCTCGTTCTTTTAGAGACACTTTCAGCAGGCTTCTCTGCTGATGGAGTTCTTGATGGTGATGCAGGGGATCCAGTCCTTACATCAGCAATTATGCTTTCAACAATTCTAGTGGCTTCAGCAGCAGAAGTCACTTTCTCCATCTGCTTTGCTTCTTTCTTTTTAGGCGCATCAGCAGCCTTCTTCTTTTTAGTCTCAACAGCCAGGCTAGCTGTTTTGACTAATCTCCGTTGTCTTTTGGCAGGAACTTCCTTCTGTCCCTCATCATCAGCTTCCTCAGGCTCATCAGCCTTCCTCTTCAGAACTGGCAGGTATTTGTTCATGGCCTTAGACTTGTGAATCTCCTTGCCATTCGTCATAGTACAACCCAGTTTGGTCAGCAGATAACTGATCGTAATCCTGTGGTTGGTGTGAGGACCCTTTCCTTTCTTGTCATCCAGGAAATCAGCTAAGATGTACCATACTATGATGGACCAGTTGACTTCCATTCCATAGTAAATGGCAGCCATGATGCTGAATCTCTTCATCGTAACAGCATCCAGAGAAAAAGTGCAATTTTCAATCAGTTTTGATACCATATCAGCCATCCGCTGATATTCATCTCTCAGTTGCTTCTTCCTTATGTTTCCAGAAAATACTTCTCCCTCTTTGGCGCAGATCGCCCAGAACTGTTGGTGCTTGTCCTCTGTCAGTATAGTGACGTCATGTCTTCCATGGTTAGGAAGCCCAAACGTCTCATGAAGAACAGCAGGGGTGATGGTGATAGATTTGTCTCCCACTGTAGCCTTGATCTCCAGTGAGTTGTAGTCAGCTTTCGCCGTGTTGTAGTACTCCATCACCTGGTCAGTCCAGATAACTCCTTCGTGATTTTCCATGAAGTTCACCAGCGAAGCAGCTTTGAACTTTTCCAGCAGTTCTTTCATCAGATCCGTACCGGATTGGTAGTAGGAACCATACACGAGATACATCCCTTCAGCAGCCATTTCAGATCTGTAGAGGTAGAAAGAAAAACGAAGAAAGTTTTTTTGCAGAAAATTGCTCGAAAATTCTCACAAGTGCTTTTGAAGATTTAGGGTGCGTAAAGAACGACTCGACTGATCAGATGAGAATTTATAGAGTTGGGGTATGTCGGTTTCCGTGATATCCGCCAACCGTTAGATTCGTTTTTCTGTCAGTGATGATCGTGCGGCTTCTGTTACGACCTTTCAAATTCAAAAGATATTTTAATGAAGAGCGGGAATATGTACCGCCCGACATTTATTTATAAAAGCGTGTTTTGAATAAAACGTTTTAAGTAGCTCGCTTTTATTTAAGTAATCAGATGAGTATAATAAACACTTATCTGATGGACAACTGTCCTGATGACAATGCTGTTATCAGAGAATGCCAATAGCTGATAACCTTCCTCAGCTGTTTGTCAATCCAGCTAGATAAAATAGTCTTGATCTTCGATAGTTGAGTCTTCTGTTGAAAACATAACTTCAACTAACTGTCATTAACAAATTTCATCTTTAATTCAGAAGTACCGCTAGTCTTACACGTTCCCCCTGAGTTTAAGAATTCATAAGTTAACTAGTCTGTTGAAAGTTAATCCTTGAAGATAAGAAAGATGAGTAAGCTGTTGAACTCTAGTCTCTGAGTTCCCCCTCAGCTTATGCATCTAATTTTAATAATCCCAGTTCAGCTCTTAGAGTTGAAAACCTTGTCTCGCTTAGAGGTTTTGTGAAGATGTCAGCAATCTGATTTTCAGTAAACACATATTCTATCATGACATTTCCTTTCTCCACATGATCTCTAATAAAATGATGTTTGATCTCAATATGTTTAGTCCTTGAATGACTTGTAGTATTCTGAGTGAGACTGATTGCACTTGTATTGTCACAGTAGATTGGTATTCCACTGATTTTGATATTGTAGTCTTCAAGTTGATGTTTCAACCATAAGATTTGTGCACAGCAAGCTCAGCAGCTATATACTCAGCTTCAGCAGTAGATATGGATACTGAAGTCTGTTTCTTACTTATCCATGAGATCAGACGACTACCTAAGAACTGACAGGCACCTGTTGTGCTTTTTCTATCAATCTTGCAGCCTGCAAGGTCAGAATATGAATATCCAATAAGCTCAAATCCAGACTCTCTAGGGTACCACAATCCCAATTCTTGAGTGCCCTTAATATATTTCAGTATCCTCTTGGCAGCTAAGAGATGAGATTCTTTGGGGTTTGATTGGAATCTTGCACAGACCCCAACAGAGTACATGATATCAGGTCTGCTGGCTGTTAGATATAACAGTGACCCTATAATGCCTCTGTATTTGGTTATGTCTACTGATTTGCCATCTTCATCTTTATCCAAACGAAGACTTGTAGACATTGGAATTGTAGCAGTAGAGCTAGTTTCCATACCAAATTTCTTGAACAGATCCTTTGTGTATTTTGCTTGGCTGATGAAGATTCCATCAGGCAACTGTCTAACTTGCAAACCAAGAAAATAGTTAAGTTCTCCCATCATGCTCATTTCAAACTTGTTCTGCATCAGCTTTGAGAACTTGTCACACATCTGTTGATTAGTTGAACCAAAAATAATATCGTCCACATAAATTTGCACAAGCAAAATATGTTCTTCCCATTCAATAGTGAACAAGGTCTTGTCAACTTTACCTTTGCGAAATCCTTTAATTAAAAGAAAGTCAGATAAAGTATCATACCATGCTCTTGGAGCCTGTTTCAGTCCATAAAGAGCTTTCTTCAGACGATATACTTTGTCCTCTTCTTGATAAACTTCAAATCCAGGAGGTTGTTCAACATAAACTTCTTCTTGCAATTCTCCATTGAGAAAAGCTGATTTCACATCCATCTGATAGACTGTGAAATTCTTGTGAGCAGCGTAGGCAAGAAAGAGTCTGATTGCCTCTAGTCTTGCTACAGGTGCAAAAGTTTCATCAAAGTCAATGCCTTCTTCTTGGCAGTAACCTTTGGCCACTAGTCTTGCTTTGTTTCTGGTGACTTCACCATCTTCATTCATTTTATTCCTGAATACCCACTTAGTGCCAATGACTCTTTGATGACTTGGTCTAGGAACTAAGTACCAGACTTCGTTCCTTTCAAATTGATTTAGCTCCTCCTGCATAGCTTCAATCCAGTTGGAGTCACTAAGAGCTTCTTCAATTTGTTTAGGCTCAATTTGAGATAGAAAACTAGCAAACATAGCATCTTGTGCAGCAGCTCTTCTTGTTTTCACTCTGTCTAAAGGATCACCAATCACTAACTCTGGTGGGTGATTTCTGAGCCATCTTAGATCAGGTTGCAAATCATAATGTTGTCCTTTGTCTTGATCTTGCAACACTACTGTTGGAGATACAGTAGTAGTCTGTTGAACATTTGTCGTCTGTTGAACAGTCTCTGGTCTATCAGCTGTTTGCAACTCGTCTGTTAGACAATCAGCTCTGTGATTTTGAACAGCACTTGAGTTATCAGCTGAGTTGAGATCAGGTAGTATGATGGGTACATATTCTTCATTCTTCCAACATTCATCTTCTGTAAATCAGTAGACAGATCATGATTAACATTTTGATTCTTTTCAGAAGATTGACTTGGCTCATCAAATACTACATGAATGGATTCTTCTATTAGTAATGTTCTTTTATTGAAAACTCTGTAAGCCTTACTAACAGATGAGTATCCTACAAAGACAGCTTCATCAGCCTTTTCTGCAAATGCAGTAAGGTGATTTTTACCATTATTTAAAACATAGCATTTACAACCAAATATCTTAAAGTAATGAATGTTTGGCTTCCTGTTGTTCCAAACTTCATATGGAGTCTTGTTTTGGTGCTTGTTGATCATGCATCTGTTCTGGGTAAAACATGCTGTATTTGTTGCTTCTGCCCAAAATCTTTGTGGCAGCTTTGCTTCAGCTATCATGGTTCTGACAGCTTCCTTCAGTGTTCTGTTTCTCCTTTCAGCAACACCATTCTGTTGAGGGGTTCTGGCAGCAGAGTACTCATGATGTATTCCTTTGATATTACAATACTCTTCAACAGTAGAGTTTGTGAACTCTGTCCCTCTATCTGATCTGATCTTCAATATTTTGATACTCTTCTCATTCTGGATCAGTTCCATCAGATTTGTAAGATGTTCCTTGGTTTCACTTTTCTTCTTCATGAAAATCACCCAAGTATATCTTGAATAATCATCCACAACAGCTAGGCAGTATTTATTTCCACCATTGCTGACTGGATCAATGGGTCCAAATAAGTCCATATGTAGCAGCTCCAATATCCTTCCAGAAGATTGGTGCTTCTTGCTTTTGAACGATGACTTGATTTGTTTACCCTTCTGACAGGCGTCACAGAGCTTATCTTTGCTCATGACTGTTTTAGGAATCCCTTCTACCAAATCATTCTTGATTAATCTGTTGATGGTCTTGAAGTTTAAATGATTCATTCTCTTGTGCCACAGCCAACTAACTTCACTTGGTGTTGATGCCACCAAACAAACGTTTGAATTCTGGTCAGCAGAATTCCAGTCGACTATGTAGATATTTCCTTGTCGTCTTCCAGATAAAATTACCTTCTTTGTACCAATCTGTTCAACGAAGCACTTATCTGTTGAGAAGATGACTGAATATCCCTTGTCACAAAATTGACTTATGCTCAGCAGATTATATTTGAGGCCTTTGACATATGAGACGTCAGATATCTCTATGTTTCCTCTGATTAACCTTCCTTTAGCTTTAATCTTGCCTTCTTTGCTGTCTCCAAAAGTAACCTTTGGACCATCCACAGCAACTGCATCTGTCAGCTCATGTATGTTTCCACACATGTGTCTTGAACATCCACTGTCCAAGTACCAAATCTTCTCTACTTTACTCCAACTCCTAATCCTATCCTACAAAACAAAAATGAAATTGTTTTAGGTACCCTTATTGAGAGGGTCCTGAAGGATTAGTTCCACCTTTGACAACCCAAGATGTTGAACTCTTAGGCTTCTTAGGTTTCTGAGTTTTGACAGGAGCATGAACAGTTTTATTTTCATCATAATTATCAGATAAGTCATGTTGATGATCAGTATGATAAGAATAATGTTCATAAGCAGGGTAAGGTGCATGATAAGCAGGATATGCATGCATTGGATGAGCAGGATAAGGTGCATAGTAACTAGGAAATTGAGGTGCATGATACATAGGATGATATGCAGCAGGTTGCACATAATATGACTCATTTCCATACCAAGCATTTTGATTTTTCTTGTTCTTATGCTTCTTTGGTTTACTAACAGTTTGCTCATTAACAGACGACTTAGTTTTCTCACTAGTCTGATTAGTCTTAACCTTATCAGAAGACTTCCTAGGACTCTTCTGTTTGGGTTTACTAGTCTGTTTTCCTACACTATGCTCTTTGCTCTTTTTAGCCTTAGGATATTTCTTCTCCTTTACCACTTTCTCAGATGAGGTAGGTTTAGAAGTTTGAACATACAGAATGACCTTACTATTGTCAGCAGATATGAATTTTTCAGTATGATTCAATTCTATTTTATCCTTTTCTAAAGGTGTCTCCTGTTTACTAGATGTAGGCATGGATGCAACAGTTGACTTATCATGAGACTCGATAATTTTCTCAAGTTCCATGATTTTTCCTTTATAGACCTCACATTCAGCTTTCAGAGATTCATGCTCTTGCTCAAGCTGTTTATACTCAGCTGATTCCTTAGGCTTTTCAGCTTTAAGTTTCAGTGAGTTATTTTGCTCTTTTAGCAAGCTCATCTCTTCCTTAAGCTTAACAAATTCTCCAGCAATCGTAGTATTGTTCAACATCATTTGCTCTAGAGAATCAAACAGTTCATTATTTTGAGGAGTTACCTCATCCTCGGAGTCATCAGATTCCTTAGCCATCAGGCAGAGGAGAGCAGGTTTCTCTTCATCAGAAGATTCTTCATCAGACGTGTCTGAATCTGAATCAGATGAGTAGACGGCAGCAAGCTTTTCTGCTTCAGCTACCATTGCTTTCCCTCTTTGATGCTTTCTTTCCTTTCTGATTCTCTTCTCTTCCTCAGTGTATTTCTCTGCTTTTGGATATGGACAGTCCCTCATGAAATGTCCCAATTTCCTGCAGTTATAACACATTAGTTTTGCTTTATAATCATCTTTTTCTTGAGAAGAAGAGTTTGGTTTAGAAGTAGAAGCAGCATGATTGTATTTGTTTTTCATCTTTCTCTTATAGAACTTCTTGAAGTTGTTCATCAATAATGCTACATCTCCAGCAGTGTACTCCTTCTTGTTGAGTAGAGATGCTTCATCAGATGAGTCCACATCTTGACTTCTATGTGCTGGTCTCCTGGTGTTTTCAGCAGCAACTAAGGCAGCTGTGGGTCCTGAAGTTGAGGTTTCTTCAATACCCATTCTAGGCAGTTTATACTCGAATGCCTTGAGTACAGAAAACAGCTCTGTAAGAGAAATCTTCCCCAGATCTCTTGATTCTTCCATAGCTGTCACCTTCATATTGAACTTGGGGGGCAGGGCCTTTAGAACTCTGACGGTGATCTCCTTGTCAGTAAAGGTCTTTCCCAGCTTTAGAACTTCATTCAACGTTCTGGTAAACCTGGTATCCATCTGATCAATGGTCTCTCCAGATTTCATCTTGAAGTTGTCTAGCTTCTCCAAGGCAACACTGAGCTGATGCTCTTTGATGGCGTCGTTTCCTTCACTCATGTCACGAACCTTGTCCCACATCTCCTTTGCAGTTTTGCAATGTTTGACCTTGTCAAACCGATCATTATCCAGGGCTTTGGTCATGATGAAACGGCCAACTTTATCTAGATTGAACAGCTTTATCTCCTCGGCTGTCATCTCTGTCAGATCTTTTTCCACCACCATTTCAGCTTCATCTACTATGATGGTCTTGGTGAATTTGAATGGACCTTTAATGATACATGTGTACATGTTGTCATTATAGGCTGCTAGAAAGATTTCCATTCTAATCTTCCAGTCCTCAAAGGACATACCAGCAATGTGGGGAACATGACTGATACAATCCATTTTTCAAAAAGTTTTGGTTTTTCAAAATATGCTCTTTTGAAAAAGTTTGAAAACCTTTGAAAAACACTTGGATCAAGCTCGTTGATCAGGCAGCTGATTCTAATGAACCACCCGCTCTGATACCACTTGTTGGTCCCAAGTGGTCAGAAGAGGTTTAGAGGGGGGGTGAATAAACCTCTTTAAAATTTTCTTCAAATTTAACTTTAAAACTTTTACTTTTAACTGAACAGACTAAGATGATCAGATTAGTTATTAACAGTTCTGTTCGCGAACAAATCTTTGAACAGTCTTGTTGACCACTCGTCTGATTATTACTTAGCTGATTTTGCTAAAATCAGTTTTAATACTTAGAGTACTTGCAGCGGATTTTCAAAGTGTTTTTCACAAGTAGTCTTAGTAGTTTGAAAAATGTTTCCCCAGTTTTATAAACTCCTTTTTAACTCTTTTTCAAACAGTTAACTTAAATGTGTTTTTATGCAAACAGAAAATATGCAAGTAAAATGCAAACAAAAACACAAGCAATTTTTATAGTGGTTATATGGATTTGAATATCCTTTAGTCCACTCTTCCAAGTCACACAGATCTTGGGTTATACTATAATCACAAAGTTTACAGTATACTCTGCTTGCGTCGAACAACAAATGAAACGACCACAAGTTCGCAATAGGAAATCACACAGAAGACCTATTCTCTGAAGTTTGATCACTCACAAAGATGGATCACAACTCCGCACAACACTCTTGTTTACAAAATCACTCAGAAGATGTATTTTTCTTGATTCTTCAACTCTGCTTTCGTCAACAAATGACTCAGCTGATGAGTGAGCTGTTCTTGAGACTTAAAGAATTTTGCTTCGGAAATTTCTCTCAGAAAGTGTGTTGCTTGTTTCTTCTTCGTCTCTTTCAGCTATTTATACTTGAGGATTGAAAAATGTCCGTTGAAGAGAGACAAGATTCAAATTCCTCGAGTACTGGTCCTTAAAATCCGCGAACGGCTCTTTTGCAGTTTGTCCGTACTATGAACAGTACTATTCTGCAGGCAGCATTAAATGCACCCAGCTGATGCGAAGCATTTCTTCAATCATTTGTCTTTAATAACCTTGTACTTCAGCATTTATTACTCCAAGGGGCATTTATTACCGTTGGGAACGCTTCATGATCTTCTTTACTTGGCTGACGAAAGTACACGTCTGATGGCGAACTCGGCTGATCTCAATCTTGAACAAATCTGATTTGAGTCGGCTGATCTTCATCAGTCTGATAACTTTACTTCAGCAGATCAGAAGTCTTGGACCTTGAAACTTTGACTCTTCTGATGTCTTCTTTACTTAGTCAAAATTTCTTCTAAGGGATCATCAGCTAAGTTACTCCATACTTAGCCAATCTTTGAAGTTTTGGAATCCTTCAAAACCTCCCTTTACAAATTGTCTTCAGAGCCTTCATCTTCATCCTTATCCAACATTTTATTTTATTTCTAAAAATTTAAACAAAAGATCACACTAATATATGTGTTATTGTTTTCGACACATAATTACCAAGTAAAGTGTGCTAAATATTGGACAAATGGATTTTTAGTTTTTTGGTTAAATATCATTAACTAGGCCTGTCAACTGAGTAGGGTCTACTCGAAGCTCGATGGCTAAACCCGATTATATTTGAGTTTAGTCTAGTTAATTGTTATTCGGGCTGAGTTTCAGCCTTTATATGAAACCCGATAATTATATGAGCCTTTATATTAAACACGATAATTTTATTGAATTTAACCAAATTAATCTTGCGTCGAAAGTTGCACAAAAGAAACGATGAAATAAATTATATTAATTGACTAAAAAAAAGAATATCCAACAATAGGCATTTTAATTTTAAATTAAATCGCAATAAGATCTCCATCGACTGCATATTTTTTTCAAATGAAAATAAATAAGTAAAAAATATTCATGTAAAATTAATGCTTTAGTTTCTTTCGTTGCTTTTAACTAAATAAAACTACTTTTGCCAAACCCTATTTTCAAAGGAAACATTGAATTTCATAGTTTCAATCATATGTCTCGAATTAATATACTTTATTACTTTTGATAATTGATTTATCCAAACATCAAGTTGAATAGCACTGAAATTTATTTTCAAAAGAACATTTGCCTATATATATTATGAACATTGTTTAAATGAAGAGAAGTATTTTATTTATGTGCTATAGTATTTTACTTTCTTTAAAGAAAAATAGAATTATCACATAGGGAAAACTCGCCATTTGTGATGTTTCTTGTAGTTTTCTCGCATTGGTGTGTGGACCCGTTTGTTAAGGCATTCTAACCGATGTTAACGTCTGATACTACTATTGTGAGTCTTGCTGAGCTTGAGCCTTTATATTAAACCCGATAATTTTATTGAATTTAATCAAATTAGTCTTGCGTCGAAAGTTTCACAAAGAGAAACGGTGGAATAAATTATATTAGATGTATGAAGACAAAATAAGAATATCCAACGTTAAGCATTTTCATCTTAAATTAAATCGCAATAAATTCTACATCGACTGCATATTTTTTCTAATGAAAATTAAATATGTAAAAAGTGTTCATGTATAATTAATGATATTGTTTCTTTCGTTGCTATGCATAAAATAAAATTACTTTTGCCAAACCCTTTTTTCTCAGGACTCATTAAATTTCATAGTTTGAAATATATGTCTCGAATTTATATACTTTATTAATTTTTACATGATAATTGATTTATCCAAACATTTAATAGAATAGTACTAAAATTTATTTTCATTGAAACATTTGCCTATGTTATGTTAACATTGTTCAAATGAAGAGAGGTATTTTCTTTTCTTTTAAAGAAAAATAGAATTGTCGCGGATTGAAAACTTGCCATTGTGGCGTTGGTGGTAATTTTTCTCACTTGTGTGTGGATTCCATCATCTGTTAGTGGACCGGTTCGTTAAGGCCCTCTAACTGATGTTGACGTCTAACACAACTATTCTGGTCCACTTAGTTGTTATACTCTTTCTACAGTCGCAGCTGGTTTTATGAGCGCATGAATCTCACTTCTCTTATTTAGTACTTAGAATGTAAATGTGTTTAAAAAAAGTGTAATTATCTATTTTTATGATAAAAAAAATGATTTGCCTAAAGGTTATAAATTTCATATAATAATTGAAATGAACTGTATTTCGATATATAATGTCAAATAAATATTATGTTGTTTAACTAGGAATACTACTTCTCATGTTATCCAATTAAAATCAATATCCCTGTAATATCTTGACGTAAAATTGTACTTAGGAGCAAAATTCCCTCGTAATATCTTGACATAAAATTGTACAAGTTATATTGTTTTCAACATTATGCATTTCAAATTATAATTTTTTTTTATATATATGGAAACATATGAGAGTAATTAACTTTATGTGATCAATGCAGTATTAGACAAACATTGATTAGAGATTACAATGTACTTTGAATATGCATTTTATACCTATCATACATGTTAATTAGATGGCGTATCAAAAAAAAAGTTTGGAGAATACCGTGTCAGATAGAATGGATGGCGTATCTGACATCCTTAGAATACTCAAGAATGATCATTTAACATAAGACTTCTAAATTACGTAAAATAACAAAATGATCTTCATGAAATTCTAGAAATTTTCAAACGTCAAATAGTTTGCTCCTGATGATGAGGTTATGACTTAATCTTTTCTTACTTAGGAAATAGGATGAAATACAGTTTTTCCCGTTAAAGTACGTGGTACCAGTTACTCCCCTATATTATCACTATTAACACTTACCTTCCTCTATTATAGTATTGAACATTTTATTCCAAAACTACGATCGACCCCCTTTAATAACAAATAAATTGTTTCTTTATCAATTTATAAAAAAAAAAAATCATTATTAGATTAATTCATCCATCCACCAAACAATATTCTGATTCAAATTTTTCGTGTCTTTTGTTTCCTTCAGTTTTCTGGTCTCAATTGTTTTCTTCATTTTTATCTAATTTTTTTCTTTATTTCCATTTCAATTTGTTTTCTTTATTTTTTGTGTAGATTATTTTCTTTATTTATGTCTCGATTTTTTCTTTATATTTTGTCCCAAATTATATTTGGTAATAATTATCTCCTTTGTTTTTGTTCTAAATTATAATTCAAAATTTCAGTAATTCTCCTTCAAAACTTTACTCAAAAAAATTGAATTTGACCCATGCTTGTATCGTTAATTCCTCAAAATATAATTACACTAACTTCTTTATACATCTATTATCAATCACAAGTCGATTCAATATCAACATAATCATTGCCAATAGTATGGGCTTTAGTCAAACCTGAATTTTGCGAGAAAGAATTTGAAAGATAATTACTTAACTTTTATGAATAATAATTCATACCAAAAATAAATGAGATAATTATCACCAAATAAAAATTGAGCAAAATATAAAGAAAAAAAAAACAAAAACTAGAGAAAACAAATGGAAATAAAAATGAGATGAAAATAAAGGACAATTTTGAGATCGAAAAATGGAAGGAAACAAAATAATTGAAGAATTGAAACATAATGTTGTTTGGTGGATGGATGGATTCTTAATTCATAAAGATACAATTTTTTTTAATAGGTTAATAAAGAAATTACTATTTATAAAAGGGGCGGGGGTATTTTTTGAATAAAAACTCCAAAATTATAATAGGGAGGAGTAAGTATTACAAGTGATACCTTAGGCAGGTAACTAATACACACCCATACACTAAGGGGGGAACCATATTTCACGCAAGAAAGTATAAAAGAGACGAATTTAGCACTCGTCATTACAAAATGAGGGATTAGAAGTAAGAATGTCTTGTCAAAAAGACTTACTAATATTTTTTATCCTTTTTATAATACTCCGAACTTACATCTTGTTTTACCTTATATTCCCAATAATCAATTGAGAATAACTTGTTACATATGGACTATGCATTTTTTTATTGTGTCGTTCTAAAATAATGATGTTCTATTTTGTTTCTTAAAGTTTCACCAAAATATCACACTAATATATGTGTTACTGCGATCGATTGGACAACATGGGTTTTTAGTTTTTCAGTTAAATATCATTAACATAATATCAACAACTATAAATACAATTTGATGTGTAAAATGAGTAATTAAGGGTATAAACAATCATGTATAGTTGAAGAACATAGTGTTTGAGTTTAGTTTGAATATTTTTTTATTGAGTTTGAAATCATGTTCAAAATAAGTAATCGGGCTCATATGAGTGTTAGTCGCGCTGAACAGGAGTTGAGCTCAAGTAACTTCATTGTTGCACTTAACCCCTTAATTTTAAATGGCAAAAAAATACCCTATAGTTTCCACATTTATCTCTCACATGATCTACTTTGACCAAACACAAAAGATCGAAAACAGTTTCATAGGGAAAAATGCGACATTAATGTAAGTTCAAAGTGGACGGCACAAAATTTTCAAATTTAGGGGGGAAAGTGCAACTTGATTGTAAATTTAGGGTAAGGTACGATTTTCTCAATTTTAATAAAGAGGGAAAGTTTGTTTCCTTTATTTTATTTTTAAGTTTATCAATATTTCCTTTCAAATATTATTATAGAATACAAAGTAAGGTCTTTAGAGACATATGTATTGTGAAAATTTGCCTTTTCTAAATTTTTTTATTTTTTGAAGAACTAACTTTTCAACTACAATTCAAGTAGTTTCAAACAAATAATATTTTATTTTAATAACATTTTGTATGTAAGTGAAAGTTAATATGCGGTATATTTATGATACTTTATATGTTAACATTAAATATAAGTGTCGTTACAAGTTAGATAATAAAAAAAATTCATTGATATAACTTGAAAATTGTTTAAAAAAATCACGTTATCTCTCTATTTAGAGTATTGTTTTGATTTTTGCCATAATATATTTTTTGAATTTTTTTATTTATCATGTAATTATAATGTCATATGAATTGAATAGTGGTTAGAATAGTTGAACTATATATTAAAATTAGTAGTCAGAAAATTTGTTGGTTCTATGTCAATCTGTAAAAGTGAGTGGAGTAATATTATATTATTGAGGGCTCAAGACTTTTAATATCGGTTGAAGACGAGGAAAGCTGGGCTCAAAAAATCATTGCTCAGGGCTCAGATGAGTCCCAACAGTTGGAGAGGGGCCTAATTGCTCACTTTTGATGAGACCGGATATTTTAGAGGGAACGTGGTTTTCATTTACTGCTGACGCACGCAAGTGGATTGGTTGATCCTTCCCATGCAGTTCATGTGAGTAATGGAGCCAAAAAATGTTATTTTCCGGAAAATAGAATTTGTACTACGTCATGTAGGTATCATTATAGTTAGAGAGAGTGTTCGAACACTCAACCACCGAGAAAAAACGATATTGAAGGAAATTAATGAAAAGCGCACTTTTCTGTTTATTATGGAAGAATTACTCAAAACATCCTTGAAGTTTAGTATAATTACATTAGCCATCTTCTATGTTAGGAAAATACTCAAACTACATTCGAGATTAGAATCATTACAGTTACCTCCTTATCAAGGAAAAAAAAAGTTGATTTTCAGAAATACCTTTGGTTACTATCTAAGAAATCACATACCTCACGGGTGCCAAATCGTTCCACCAATTTGTCCACCAATTTCACCTATGATTTCACCGACTTTAACCATTTTATTAACCGATTTAATCGAATTTCACCATTTCTTCGTCAATTCAGTCGTTTTTCACATCAAAAAATTTAATGCGTATTATAGTGCAACATAAATGATTGAATTTAACCAAATTAGTCTTCCGTCGAAAGTTGCACATACAGAAACGACGGATAAACAATATTAATTGTTTGACGACAAAAGTAGAATATCCAAATATCGTAATCTTAAATTAAATCGCAATAAATACCTGATCGACTGCAGATTCTCCGTATGAAAGTTAAATAAGTAATAAGTATTTATGTATATCTAATGCTTTGACTAAAAAAAAATGACCGAAAAAAGTTTCAAAGGGAAAAATGCGACATTAATGGAAGTTCAGAGTGGACGACACAAAATTTTCAAATTAAGGGGGGAAAGTGTAACTTGATTGTAAATTCAGAGTAAGGTACGATTTTATCAATTTCAATAAAGAGCGAAGTTTGTTTCCTTTATTTTATTTTTAAATTTGTCAAGATTTCTTTTCAAATGTTATTATAGAATACAAAGTAAAGTCTTTAGAGACATATTTTAATGTATTGTAAAAATTTGCCCTTTTTAAAATTTTATATCTTTTTTGGAGAACTAACTTTTCAACTACAATTCAAGTAGTTTCAAACTAATAATCTTTTCCCTTTGTTGTATTTTAATAACATTTTGTATGTAAGTGAAAGTTAATATGCGGTATATTTATGATACTTTATATGTTAACATTAAATTTAAGTGTCGTTACAAGTTAGATAATAAAAAATTTTCATTGATATAACTTGAAAATTGTTTATCTTTCTATTTTAGAGTTTTGTTTTGATTTTTGCCATAATATATTTTTTGAATATTTTTATTTATCATGTAATTATGATGTCATATGAATTGAATAGTGGTTAGAATAGTTGAACTATATATTAAAATTAGTAGTCAGTAAAATTGTTGGTTCTATGTCAATCTGTAAAAGTGAGTGGAGTAATATTATATTATTAAGGGCTCAAGACTTTTAATATCGGTTGAAGACGAGGAAAGCTGGGCTCAAAAAATCATTGTTCAGGGCTCATATGAGTGATAACGCCGTGAAAACGTCGTTATTACCCATCTCTTTAAACCCAAAACATCTTGTTTTGATCCGAGTGTTTGTGTGTCTTCGCGTGTTTTCGTGTCTTTTGTGCTTTTGGCCATTTTGTTTGGCCTTTGTTCGTTTTTGTGTTTTTGTCCTCGCTTTGATCGTTTTCTCCGTGGTTTGTAGGTATTTACATCTTAGAGAGATTTGGAGTTGCGTATCAATGATGCGAGTCGCTCTATCCACCCCGCGAGTCAAGCTTGAGCTTCAAAGGAAATAGAACTCGTAGCAAATTGTACAAGAATGTAGATAGCTGCTCACTAGAACTTGCATAAATATTTCATGGATGATCCAAATAAGCTGAATTTTGGATATGTCATAGATGAGTGAGTTAGCTACGCTACGGACTTTACGGATCTGCATTCGGAGTTCGGAATCAAAAGATATGCTGCTCGGAAGGAAGTGCGGCAGAAAGCTCGCGGCCGCGAGGTGTTGGCAGAAAGTTTCTGCCCAGCTCTCGCGGCCGCGAGGTTCAGGCTCGCCGCCGCGAGGCCTGCTCTGTTTTCTGCGCGTTTTGGAGGGCCTTTTTGTATATTGCCCCTTTCCCCCACTTGTATTTCAACACACTTTAGGGACTTTTTGGTCTTGTTTTCCTTAGGTTAAGAGGAGGAGAGGTCACAACTTGAAAATATATCTTTGAATCATTCCACTCTTGTGCCTCTTTTTTCTCTTTGCCTCCCTAAGCTTTCTCTCTAGTTTTTCCCTTTGTTTTCTTGTATTGAAGGCTCAACCAAGGGGGTGAGTTAATCACCACCCTTGGGGAGTGATTAGGTGGTGATTAAAGGGAGGATAATCCTTGTCTCGATTCCATTTCGATTAGGTGATTTCTTTCCATTTCTTAGTTATTTATGATTAGGAGATGAGTTTGTTATTTCCTTTTTGGATGAATGATTGTGTATTGGAATTCTCCGGATTTATATAAATTTATGTTATTGTTTGATTAATGATGTCTTGATGATTAGTATGGTGCTTATATGTGTTCGTTAATCCGATTCCGTGTTTATTGTTCGTCTTGTGGTTTGACAACCCTTTGAGATGAGTGTTATTGATTCTTGATTGCTAGATATAGTGATTTTGAGGATTTGATTATGAATTTGGATTGTGAATCGATTTTAGGATAGACATATACCTATGTCGTTTCATATTCGTTTAAGGTTTGAGTTTAAATGATATCGATTAGATTTTAGTCCATTTATACGTAAATTGGCTTAGTTTAATTTGATAGGTTGGTATGCTATCGAAAGATACATATGAATGTCATTGAATCCTTGAATAGCAAACACGAGCACAATATATTAATTGTCGAGTCATTGTTATCGTTTGATTAATTATGTTTGATGTTGGGTTATGTTTGATTTGTTGGGTTTATTGTTTTATCGCACTTTTGGCCATCTACCTTTAATGCAACCTAGACATAGGATGTAGAAAGTTAGGTGAGTGACGATTTGTGGATTTCAACCTAGGATAGACATATACCTAGTTTGGTCCGTGTTTGTATAATGGGTTCGTTCGTAAATGCATCAAATAACTTAGATTCTCTTTATTCGGGGATTCGGGTTAGTTTTAGGTCCCGGGTGACAACGGTACGCCTTAGAATCCTCTTTTGGGTTCGGACTTTCCTTAGAGCATCGATTGACAGCGATGTTCGTTATTGATCCGGAGATGGAGAGTTTGGGTAGATTGGTAGAGTTAAGTCAAACCGATAGGGAGACTTAACTAATTTGAACTCACAAACAACAACTAAATCTGGGATTGTTTGCATAGTTAACCTAACAACCGCATAATTTATCTGCTTTAACTAATCGCTTATGAATCCTCCTTACCGCGTAATTAACTCCCCATTTACTTGCTTTCGTAGTTAGATTTATTTTATCGCTCGTAGTTAAATAAAATCACCCTTATCATATGTTTGGGTTCGATAATTTGTATCAAGCATTCTTAGATGAAATAAGCCGTCAATTGATTCGTTTATTCCCACCTTTTACCCATTTGTTGGGATTCGATACTCGGTATGTACTTATCGTTTTATATTACTTGTAACGACCGTATACTTGCGTGTTTGCGTATTAGTATTTGGAACGCAACAATGAGTCCCAACAGTTGGAGAGGGGCCTAATTGCTCACTTTTGATGAGACCGGATATTTTAGAGGGAACGTGGTTTTCATTTACTGCTGACGCACGCAAGTGGATTGGTTGATCCTTCCCATGCAGTTCATGTGAGTAATGGAGCCAAAAAATGTTATTTTCCGGAAAATAGAATTTGTACTACGTCATGTAGGTATCATTATAGTTAGAGAGAGTGTTCGAACACTCAACCACCGAGAAAAAACGATATTGAAGGAAATTAATGAAAAGCGCACTTTTCTGTTTATTATGGAAGAATTACTCAAAACATCCTTGAAGTTTAGTATAATTACATTAGCCATTTTCTATGTTAGGAAAATACTCAAACTACATTCGAGATTAGAATCATTACAGTTACCTCCTTATCAAGGAAAAAAAAAGTCGATTTTCAGAAATACATTTGGTTACTATCTAAGAAATCACAAACCTCATGGGTGCCAAATTGTTCCACCAATTTGTCCACCAATTTCACCTATGATTTCACCGACTTTAACCATTTTATTAACCGATTTAATCGAATTTCACCATTTCTTCGTCAATTCAGTCGTTTTTCACATCAAAAAATTTAATGCGTATTATAGTGCAACATAAATGATTGAATTTAACCAAATTAGTCTTGCGTCGAAAGTTGCACATACAGAAACGACGGAATAAACAATATTAATTGTTTGACGACAAAAGTAGAATATCCAACTATCGTAATCTTAAATTAAATCGCAATAAATACCTGATCGACTGCAGATTTTCCGTATGAAAGTTAAATAAGTAATAAATATTTATGTATATCTAATGCTTTGACTAAAAACAAATGACCGAAAAAAGTTTCAAAGGGAAAAATGCGACATTAATGGAAGTTCAGAGTGGACGACACAAAATTTTCAAATTAAGGGGGGAAAGTGTAACTTGATTGTAAATTCAGAGTAAGGTACAATTTTATCAATTTCAATAAAGAGCGAAGTTTGTTTCCTTTATTTTATTTTTAAATTTGTCAAGATTTCTTTTCAAATGTTATTATAGAATACAAAGTAAAGTCTTTAGAAACATATTTTAATGTATTGTAAAAATTTGCCCTTTTTAAAATTTTATATCTTTTTTGGAGAACTAACTTTTCAACTACAATTCAAGTAGTTTCAAACTAATAATCTTTTCCCTTTGTTGTATTTTAATAACATTTTGTATGTAAGTGAAAGTTAATATGCGGTAAATTTATGATATTTTATATGTTAACATTAAATTTAAGTGTCGTTACAAGTTAGATAATAAAAAAATTTCATTGATATAACTTGAAAATTGTTTATCTTTCTATTTTAGAGTTTTGTTTTGATTTTTGCCATAATATATTTTTTGAATATTTTTATTTATCATGTAATTATGATGTCATATGAATTGAATAGTGGTTAGAATAGTTGAACTATATATTAAAATTAGTAGTCAGTAAAATTGTTGGTTCTATGTCAATCTGTAAAAGTGAGTGGAGTAATATTATATTATTAAGGGCTCAAGACTTTTAATATCGGTTGAAGACGAGGAAAGCTGGGGTCAAAAAATCATTGCTCAGGGACTCAGGTGAGCCCCGACAGTTGGAGAAGGTCCTAATTTTCTCACTTTTGATGAGACCGGATATTTTAGAGGGAACGTGGTTTTCATTTACTGCTGACGCACGCAAGTGGATTAGTTGATCCTTCCCATGCAGTTCATGTGAGTAATGGAGCCAAAAGAATGTTATTTTCCGGAATATAGAATTTGTACTACGTCATGTTTGTATCACTATATTTAGAGAGAGTGTTCGGACACTCAACCGCGGAGAAAAGGGCACTTCCTGTTTATTACGGAAGAATTACTCAAAACATCCTTGAAGTTTAGTATAATTACATTAGCCATCTTCTATGTTAGGAAAAATACTCAAACTACATTCGAGATTAGAATCATTACAGTTACCTCCTTATAACATTAATTTCAAGGAAAAAAAGTTAATTTTCAGAAATACCTTTGGTTACTATCTAAGAAATCACAAACCTCACGGGTGCCAAATCATTCCACCAATTTTTTCACCAATTTTTCCACCAATTTCACCTATGATTTCACTGACTTCAACCATTTTATTAACCGATTTAACCGAATTTCACCATTTCTTCGTCAATTCAGTCGTTTTTCACATCAAAAAATTAAATGCGTATTATAGTGCAACATAAATGATTGAATTTAACCAAATTAGTCTTGCGTTGAAAGTTGCACAAACAGAAACGACGGAATAAACTATATTAATTGTTTGACGACAAAAGTAGAATATCCAACGATCGTAATCTTAAATTAAGACGCAATAAATACCTGATCGACTGCAGATTTTCCGGATGAAAGTTAAATAAGTAATAAATATTTATGTATATCTAATGCTTTTGTTACTTTCATTCCTACACATAAAATAAAATTACTTTTGTCAAACCCTACTATTTTATTTATGTAATAAAAAAGTAATATTTTTTATTTTATTTTAAGAAAAAAAAAATAGAATTATTGCGTATGAAAAACTCGCCTTGTAGCGTTTGTGGTGGTAGAAGAAGAAGTGAATGTAAAAAAATAATTGGCCCACAAAATGAAATGAATTAAATTCTCCTCTCTCTCTCAAAAAATGCGTACGGAATACGGATGTGGAAGTGCATGGTTTTTCATTAGAGGCAACTGCACCTTATCACTGACTCACTCTATGGGCATCTTTTAGCATTGCGGTGCTGCCACGGATCTTTGATGCTTTTATGTGCTTGCCGGTCCGATCACCCTGGCCCGGCCCGACCCGACCCTACTTACAATATTTCCTTACTTTTTTTTATTTTTTCACCAATGGTACATAAATATCGGGACCATATATTAAATTATTTGAAATATAAAATAATAAAAATGAGTTTGAACTTAAAACAAATTAAATTTTGATAGGTGAATCTATTTAGAAAAAAAAAATCATAATATAATATTTTGTGTTAAATAATTAGTATGTTAAAAAACATAAATCTTAGTGTCAAAATAAGCATAAAACTTTTACATCAATTAAAATTTTGTTGTTTCAAACATCAATTAGAAAACAAAAAGCAATTGTAAACAACAATTGATAAAGGCAATTAATACAATTACAACTCAAATAATATGTATTAAAAAAAAAATACTGTGGTAGATTATTTACCACTTTATTAGAGATGCTTTAACAAGTAACAACCAATTTCAACGAGTGTAAACTAATGATAATTGGCTGAGCTGTAAAGAATCTCATTATCAATTTTGAAAGGCATATATATCCAAATTATGGATTAAAACCGTTCCATAATTTTTTTATCCTTTTATTTTTTACATGGAGTGTTATAAAAACTAGAAATTGTAACTTTTGAATAACTTTATAATTATACTTTAGAAATTCTTAGTTGATAGTTACGTTAGAGTTATTTTTTTTTACAGCAAGTGAATCTTGTTTTGGATCATTTCAAAAAGAAAATGTGAGTAAAATAATTACGATCGAAAAAGTGGATATATGTTTTTAAATATTTTATTTATTATTATCCAAAACGAAAATATAAAACAACTCTACTTCAATAAATTTCGTTTATAAAGTTTAAAAAAATTCTCAAAAGATTCTTGTATTAATGAAAACCAATATGAGTTACTGCGGAAACCACACCACTCGAGTAAACAATGTACTTAGCTGCAACAACAACGCAATTAATATCGAAAACCCCGTTTTAGTAAGTAGCATTCATTTTCATTCCCATAAACAAAAGAAAAATAAAATAAATAAAAAATATATATAGAAAAGGATGAAAAGTCCCCACTATTATTATTATTGCTAGGTTCTTTTCTCTTCCTTATCTCCTCCACTTCCATCTCTCTGTTCCTCTCTTGAAGCTCGCGCCTTCACGAGCCCCTCTTCTTTCTCTCTTTCTCTCTTCCCCTCTTTCCTTTTTATATATAAAATATACATATATATATATATATAATTAACCCGAAAAAGTGATGCGAAAAACCAAGCAAAACCATGATTTTCAAGATTCAACTCACCCACTTGTGATGATCCATGTTTCTTGAATCAATTGCTCACCCAAACAAACCCTACACCCAGAAAAATAAATAAAGTTAAAAATTTCTTTCCCTTTTAGTTGAAATGAAAAGAGATCGTGATCGTTCCAAGCCAGAGGAGGCGGCCGCCTCCGCCGCGGCGGCCTCCGCCGTGGCCAGTGGAAGCTCCACCGGCAAATCGAAGATGTGGGCTGAGACACCGCCGCAGCCGGACACCGGAATGGACGAGCTATTTGCTGTTCTCGGTTACAAAGTGAAGTCCTCGGACATGGCTGATGTTGCAGAAAAGCTCGAACAACTAGAAATGGCTATGGGCACCTCAACTGAAGATGGGGTTTCAGTTCTCTCAACCGATACCGTTCACTACAACCCGTCCGATCTATCCGGGTTTGTCGAAAACATGTTAACCGGACTCAACAACTTCGATATGATGGACCAAGCCCAAATCGGAATTCCAGGTGAACCCTCTTCCAATAATCTCATTCCTTTTTCGAACGAGGAAAAGTCGAGACTAGGTGCCGCCGCCGCACAGGACGGATCAAGAAACTATATATACGATGATGATTTAAGAGCAATTCCCGGTGGTGCTATATTTAGTAACAATGATCCATCGATTGATGTTTTAGATGGTAATAATAATAATAATAATAATAATAACAAGAGGATGAAATTGCAATCTTCATCATCACAATCTCCTGCTAGATCTATGGTGCTTGTGGATTCACAAGAAACAGGGGTGAGATTAGTCCACACACTAATGGCATGTGCGGAAGCTGTTCAAAAGGATAATTTAAAATTAGCAGATGCTTTAGTTAAGCACGTGGGGATTTTAGCAGTTTCTCAAATTGGAGCTATGAGAAAAGTTGCTACCTATTTTGCAGAAGCTTTAGCTAGAAAAATATACAAAATTTATCCAAATGATAACTCTCTTGAATCCTCCTATTCCGATGTTTTACAAATGCATTTTTACGAGACCGGCCCGTATCTGAAATTCGCACACTTCACCGCAAATCAAGCGATTTTAGAAGCGTTTGGAAATGCAAGTAAAGTTCATGTAATAGATTTCAGTTTAAAACAGGGGATGCAATGGCCTGCACTTATGCAAGCTTTAGCTTTAAGGCCCGGTGGGCCTCCGTCTTTTAGGCTCACTGGAATCGGGCCACATCAGCCCGATAACAACGATGCTTTACAGCAAGTGGGTTGGAAATTAGCCCGGTTAGCAGAGGAAGTCGGGATTGAATTCGAGTTTCGTGGTTTTGTCGCTAGTTCTTTAGCTGATCTTGATGTGGAAATGTTCGGAATTAGGCCGAGTGAAGGCGAAGTGGTTGCGGTTAACTCCGTTTTGGAGCTTCACCGTCTACTGGCCCGGCCCGGTGGGATCGAGAAAGTGCTGAATTTGATTAAAGGATTGAGCCCGAAACTCGTGACGATTGTTGAGCAAGAGGCGAACCACAACGGCGCCGTTTTCTTGGATAGGTTTAATGAGTCTTTACATTATTACTCGACTATGTTCGACTCGTTGGAGAGTGCCGGGTTGACCCAACCCGATAGTCAGGATTTGGTTATGACGGAGGTTTATTTGGGTCGGCAGATATGTAACGTGGTGGCGTGCGAAGGAGCGGATAGGGTTGAGCGGCACGAGACTCTGGCGCAGTGGCGGGTCAGGATGGGATCCGCTGGGTTCGACCCGGTTCACTTGGGGTCTAATGCGTTCAAGCAGGCGAGTATGCTTTTGGCGTTGTTTGCTGGTGGAGATGGGTACAGGGTGGAGGAGAATGACGGGAGTTTGATGCTTGGCTGGCATACGCGGCCGCTCATCGCCACCTCTGCGTGGCGGCTCAAGGCGGAGTAGTGATGGTGGTGCGTCGAGTCAACTCGCGATTAGATTCGACTGAGTTAAGTTGGACTTAACTCGGTACGCGCTGACTGACACCACGGAAAGTGGAATTGCTGAGTTGGTTTGAGAGAGAGAGAGAGACAGGGCCTATAATTGTGTGAAATCATGTGTTTTTACTGTTTACTCCCTGTCTCTAAGTCTGTTTTATTTTATTTTTTATTTTTGGAGTTTTTATTTGGGTATATTTATTTAAGGTTTAAACTTATTTTACTTTTTATGCCTTTTGTGGGTTTTTACTTTTTATGTACTTTGGCTTAATTATCCTCTTATGTAAAAGTGTGGTGAGTTACTTGGTACCAATGTGTAAAAAACTAAAATCTTTTACTTGAGACTTAAATAAAAGATGAGTGGTTTATGTTGGGGGTAGCTCAAAAATGGTGATTTAGTTTAATTTAATTTATCTATAACTAGAATGTCACAAATATTTTTTTTCTACCAAGAAAACTTATATCATATGATGTTTATTATGAGTTGAGATTGTTATGTTATCTTTAAATGTTATAGGTGTTTTTTTTTATCTATGAAATTGTGTATTTACAGCTTAGATCGAATGACGTATTACACTAAAATAGAGGTAATTATGCCCTAGATAAACTCCGATAAGTTCATCAAAATCAAATATAGGTCTAGTTCAAACAATTTAATATTTTCACATAATTTTTTGGCAAACAAAGAATTTTTTTTTTATTGATTCAAGTACTTGTACAATATTCTTTTACATTGAATTTTAGCTGAAATATTATGTAGTTAAACTTGTCTAAACTATCTTTCACAAGAAACGTGTACAAAAACACATCCCTTTTTACTCCTAAAACAATGAATTTGCCCTCCAGCTTTACAACCATTAATTCACATTTTTCCGACTTGTGCTCTCACGTGCAACAACATAAGCTCTAACAAACTTATATCGCTTAATTTTCTTTAAATAGCTTGATTTAAATATCAGTTTAATCTTTAATCCCAATAAGTTATAGTCTTTAAAACGGAATCTTTCTGCATATTGTTTTTTGGGTTTACTCCAAAATTCTCATAAATTAATTAAATACAGCCTAGGCTTTTAGATATTGTTTACTGTATTTGTTAATCAATAGCCTGCATGTTTTATTCTTTGTATTTTTCAATGAACATGTACATGAGCATCTAATTATCTAAAGCCTGCATCTAAGGATGAGATTAGCACGTTTTGAGATATAAATTACATTTACTAAAGTAAATAAAATATTTATTAAGGTTAGGTCATTGGTCACCATTTTCACCAAACATTATCTATAATCCACCTGAGGCAAAATTAGTAGAAACTGTATTATCTGAAGATTAATTCCACGAATGATTCCTTTTCAAAGTTGATTAAGACGGATCGGTCAATTCAATCTTATTATTAAGATGGAAACGAATCAGTTTTTGACTCGTAATATTTCTTCTTTACACGAGTAAAAAGAGACCTTTTTAGGGTAAAAGATTACACTTTCGGGTAATACTATTTATGAGAAGTAAGTACAGACTGAAACTCCTTTTAGTTAAGTTTTGGAAAATAGACCAAGTACGGGATAATTAAATTAGAACTTCCATTTTTTTGTAATCGTAATTAATTTGTACGTACTTCCATTTAATAGGTTGAGAAATGCTTTAAGCTATGCTTATTATAACTCTATCTTATAGTTCATTTATGACATTACTTTAAGGGTTAATTACGATATTTTGAGGTAAGATTTAATTACAAAAATCTCCCTCAATATACTGGGTATTACGAGGATTCCCTTCAGTTTCGTCATCATCTTATAATTAGCAACTTACCCCTGAAAAGTTTGAATATTGCCAATAGGAGGTTATTTATAAAGTTGTATTATCCTATAAAATTTTAAAACGGGGTACTAATTGTAATCTTTCATATATTATAAAATTAGTAAATATATATTTACCACAAAAAGTTGATAATTTTTAAAATTGCACACAAGTTTTCATAAATATTAAAAAAAATATTATATACTTATTTATTAAGAATTTAATTTTATAAAGATTTACTAAATTTTAAAAATAACATGTTATAATTATTAAAAAAATATTTAATTTATTTACATATTTAATTAATAATAAATATTTTATGTTTATAATAATAAAATTTAAATAGAATGTTTTTACACATTTAATAAAATGTATGTTTTTTAATTTTTTTTAAGGTTAAATTATTAAAGTTCAATTAAATTAATTAAAAAAATTTAATTTAAATGTGTAATAAAATATTTATATTTATAAAATAGTATTCAAATTTTATATAATTTACAATTATAAAAATTAAAATATTAATAAATGAGTAAATAAGATATTTTTTAAGTATTTATCTAAATTATGTGCAATTTCACAATTTTATCAATTTTTTGTGGCAAATATATAATTACCATTTTTATAATTTATGAGATATTACAATTAATACCCAAGTTCTAAAATTTTATAAGATATTACAAACATTATAAATAGCCTCTAGGGCCAATTTAAACTTTTCAAGGGGTAAAGGGCTATTTGTAAGGTCATCTCCAACCGAGCCGGCAACCGGACATGGGGGGGGGGGGGGGGGGGTGCCGGCTCGGTTCGGTTGGAGATGGATGATGGCAATTGGGCGGGCAAGGGGGCAGGGGGTTCGGGACAAGCATCCCGGCCGGCAAGCTGGCAGGCAAACGCCCCTGCTGGCCCATGCCGAGCGCTGGCAAGTGCTGCCGAGGCTCGGGTGCTATTTTTTTTTAATTTCATGAATTAAATAAATGAGATTTGTTGAACAATTTCATATATAATTGGACATATATAAATCTAATAAATGAGATTTGTTGAATTAATGGATGTTGATTGCCCTTCAATTGGATATGAGTTTTTTAGGTGGGTCGAAAACATGGATCAAAATTTCGTTTCGAGTGTATGGTTCGGTCAGTCAAATATTGGAAACTTTTCGAGACGTTTCGGAAACACTAAGAAAAAATTGTAATAAAAGTTACTAAATTTAGATAAATAACAGAGTTTAAGGTAAACAATTGAATAGTTTCGAAATTACATCTTATTTTCGTTTCGCTTGATTCAAAAATGAAAACTTTTCGATGTTTTCGAAGGAAAAGATGGAAATTTTGATCCATGGTCGAAAATGCATGAGGGTAAGGCAAGAGGGCAAGACAATTGGGCAATTGGGCAAGGCCTTCGGTTGGAGATGGCTTAAGACGGTGACAAATTTTATGGGGACTTTTATATATAATATCCATACGTGAGGGGGGTTTTGTAATTAAATCTACCTCGGGGAGGTATAGATCTGTAATTTACCCGACTTTTTTATTGTAAGCAAATATACCATGTTTATTATCAAAATGCATTTAAAATTAAGAACAATATATCTAAAGAATGATTGAAATCAAATGAATTTAAGTAATATGAATAGTTTTCAATTATTTAGGTATACGTACATGGCATATCATTACATCTCTATTCTATCATTAAGTTTTTATAAAGATGTACAAACATCGTCCAATATCACGGATTAAAAGGTAACAAGGGGAGAAAGCAAAAAAATAGTGCACGAGAGTGTAAATTTGCAGCCGAGTGACGAGCATGAAATTCCATCTAAATCATCATTTTTCATGTGGTCAATTTTTTCTTCTTCTATCAAAATGAACACTATATCCATTTTGCTTGAAATTTTCTTAATCTTATAACGTTTTCCGAGATGCTCCTCTTCTTGTTCTATAACATAATTGAATTACATATTTTTCTTGTGTTCTTACTAATTTATTTGGGAATCATATTTTCTTTGTCAAAAAAATCATTACATTATATTGTTGACATGGGGTCGAGGACGTACCAAATAATTAAACTTTTATTTTTCACAAAAAGGAAGAGGGAAACTAATTATTGAAAAAGTAGATCTAAAAAAGATCTCTTATCAAAAAAGGAATTAACTGCGTGGAGAGGACAATGGCACCACAAATGGGGGATATATCTTAGGACAAAGCCGGGCCATGTGCACCATGTTCGAACCTATTTACGATTATTTGTCCAGACATCAACTTAAACCTGGAAAAACATTGTTCCCATTTCTTGCTTCAAACAAATTTGGGGCCCCCAAAAATTACTACACATATTTGTGTGTTCACTGTTGTCCAGGCAATTAGTACAAGATAACCCCTTTGCCCACAAGGGATATACATAATAATTAAATATATCTTTATTTTTATATATGATGTGAGAGTGTGGGCTTTGTGCCCACTATATCAACACACTTTGTTGCTTGCTCCAAAGCAAATCCCACATGTACATTACATGTAATGTTGGAGATGAGGGGTCATACAAATTTCCCAATCTATGAGTGCATGTGTAAAACAAAAGTTGAAATCTAAGATATGTTTGTTTGATTGTTCTTCAGATAACATTTTAGTGTTCTCTGGAAAATCAAACAAACACATTACTTAAATTTGATTTGATCGGTAAAATATTTTATAAACATAAGCATGTTCAGGTTAACTAAAAGAGTTTTGAGATCGAAAGGCTTAAAAGTTAAACTAAAATATTCACACAGCTCTAGCTCGGTTAGAAAGTCAAGTCAAGTAATGGTTAAATTTAATCGACTCGTTTACACTTATATGAAACTAATAATGTCAACTAATGTTAAAAATCTTTATACATGTATTCAGTAGTTTGAGGAGACAGAAGTATACTACACATTGTAAAGTTATAGGGCTTGTTTGTTTGGCGTTTCCGAAAAAAATTTCGCGTTTGGGAAATGTCAAACAAACATGTTTTCTATTTTCTGAAATAAATTTTTCATCTCTCAATTTTTTCAAAATATTCTCTCAAAACCAAAACAAACAACAATTTTCTTATTTTTAAACAAAACCTATAAAAACTCTACTATGATTTGACATAAAGTAACATATCTCTTACACAATTTATCTCACAACAAACATGATTTGACATAAAGTCTTACACATCTTACACCTACAACCTAACTCTATCAAAAAAACTTATATCTACTTTATTTATCAAACAACTCTCCCAACATCTAAACAAACAACATTACGCAAATCGAAATTATTTCACAAACCTCCATTACTATCTCAAACTACTTTCCCAAACACCAAACAAACAGGCCTATTAATTTTTCAAGATATATAATCAATATATTTAAACTATTAATATTATGACAGAGTATATATGCATGGGATTATGTCCCGGCCCATATTAGGTCATGAGTTGACGGTGTACATAGATGGGATGATATTAAATTGTTGTCAAAACTAGAAAACAATTTAAAAAATTGCAGAACTTTTGGTAAGAGGATCTAAAATTGGGCCTACAATATATTTTTCTATCAAGTACCTACAGGCAAACATCCTATCATATATTAATTCTTCAACTATTGATGATTGATTATACTCCCATGCACCCCACCCCCACTCCAATCCACATAGGGGAAAATTAATATACTTAATGAAAGAGAAAAGAATATTGTTTTTCACATGCATTTTATTTCAAATTTTCAACATTTATATCATGTCTATATGTTGTGATCGGTATATCAATTTAGGGCTTAAGTAAAAAGTTTATTAAACAAATGAATATGTTCAAGCTAGAATTTAGTTTGGCTAGATTTTTATAATTAAACCAAAAAAAAAGAAGTTCAGATTAAGTACTTTATAAAAGATAATTAGTTCCAATTTTAGTAGTGCTCTATATAATTAAACTATGTATGCATGACTCGTCGCGTTGAATCCCCTATACAGGGACAGAGCCATAAATTTTAGTCACGGGACTAGATTAGAATGGAAAGTATATAATTAAATTATTTAAAAAATTATGATTATCAAATTTATTTTTAATATGCCGATAATTCTTATGATACTTGATATTGATAACATAATTTTATTTTTCCTTATTAAAAGAGAATTATATTAAGTGTTAAAGAAATTTTTTCTTATTAAATTCTACTTATAGTATGTAACTTTATTAGTGGAGCTCTATTCCATATGATCTGACTACACATTTAATTAAAGTAGACAAAGAATTTTGATTCACACAAATTCTTTCCTTTAAAAATTTAGATGTACAAATAAGAATACTTAAGGTATTACTATAATAATAGTAAGAGATAAATGCTACTAAATTTATTTTTTTTTTTTTGCTGGGGGATGCGGGTGACTCCACCCTCACCCCCTGTGCCTCCGCCCCTGCCCCTATATTATATCAAATGTAGGTGGGAAACATATAATTTCTCACCTTGGGTCACTAAGACATCATAGATTACATTAAATTTCTGAAATTATGTAACAAAGTAATTTTTCAAACGGAAACATAAAATTTGAATAAAATTTAGTCAATCTCAAAATTTAATTAGCCAGGTAGATGTACTTTCAGTTAAACTTTCTTACCTATTCCATGTCTATTTCTCGTAGTTTGAATTGCTTCATGATTGAATCATTCAAACAACAGCGCACAAATTATTTTTATATATGTGATTATGCAGTCATTCATAAGTGAGTTTCTTTTGTGGGAATAGAGATAGAAGGGGGTTTGATTCATAAGAAAGGTGTCTCACAATCCCAAAAAAATTGTGATTTATCCATTAACATGATCTTAAACAAAACAAAATGAATATGTTGGAAATCAAGGTTTACTTTGTACTTTGTAGCACTTTACTTAGTTTTCATACATATACTAAAAGAGCTAAAGACAAAAATATCCGATGTGCTTTGTCTAACTTTAAAAAAAAAAAAACTATGTGTTATTTTAACTTTAAAAAAATCCTTGTGTTTGGTTTTAATTACTACACTTAATTCAAGTAGAATTTACTTTTTACTTTTGGCGAAATAATAAAATTACCCCTATGTGTTTAATTTTATTTAAAATTTTATTTATTCATTTTGAAAACCTAAGTATATATTAATGGTTCAAGTGTGGTATTTAAAACCAAATACAAGGGTTTATTTTTTGGGATTTAAAATAACATAGGGGATTTTCTGGGAGTTATGCAAAGCATAGGAGTGTTTTTTCTTTCGATGTTAGGGGAAAAATTATCACATCAAAAGTTAAATATGAACAAATACTAACAATTTTTCGTGTTTGAATCACACTCTCTTTTTCTGGAATGTATCTGGCACTTACTTAAAATTACAGGGAGGGATTTTGAGAGTTAAAATAATACAGGGGAATTTTTAAAAATTAAACAAAGCATAGGGGTTCTCTTTGTCTTTTGCTCTATACTACAAAGTTAAGAGTGTAGAATGATATATCTTCATTCTTCAGTTTCACATTAAATCAAATAATGAACCCCCCTTGCTGTGTAATCTTCAATTTTATTTAGTGGGGCCAATCAATAACCATTACAAGAACAAAACTGATTTGTAAAATTATGCCTAGTTTATAAATAAATACAAATAATCGAAAGTCAGGGGGTCATTGCCCCCCAAAGTCTCCACCTTCCCACGCCATTGATAGGTGGTGACATTGCTTCATTTACTTTTTAGTGTATGGGATTCAGTTAAGAAAGGAATCAATCTAATTTCATTTACTGTTTTTTCATTGTTTTCTAAATATAGAACAAAGTTACAAAACGTTAAAGATTGTTTGGCAGATTTAGAAGTGTTCATAAAGTCATAAACACCATAATATATAAAGTGAATACTTTCTTCACGTCATGAATCGTTACTTTGGAAGGTAACACAAGTAAAAAATAGTTAGAGAGAATTACGCTTTTCATACTATATTTTACCTTACGTTACATAACGTCGACTTGAACCCTGAACAATTTAAACAGGAGAAATTCTTATCCAGATAGGATTTAGTCGAACCCAAAGTAAATATATGACATGGTAATACACTTGATTTGCGATTGGATGTAACTTCCAGGAAAATGATCAATCACAAAGCAAGTGCAATACACTTGCTCAGTGATGGAATGGGTTTGGCCGAGTCAAGCTTGAACAAGAATTTTTCATTAAACAATTGTAAATTTATCGAGGGCCCAAGTTTTTAGGACCCCAACGGCCCAACTGTTAGTCCAATTGTTAGTCCAGCCATGCGTCCCAACATACCTATATTTCCAAAATTAATGGGCCTCTCACTTCCAGCCTATTCTGCTGGATCTTTTTACAGAAAGTGCAACATATATAGAATTGGGCAATTGGCCGCTATAAATTCATAATTATTGGAAAAAAGAAAAAAAAACATGAAGAATTAAAAGAGTCATGTTTAACGTCTATCTTTTTTATTATTTTATTGGTTTCTAAGAATTTAATTATTTTTGAGTCGCATTGGACACATTAAGTGGAAACTTCTCCTAACATGAATTCAAATATGAGTTCGCTACTTTATAATGACTAATATTTTTCACTAGACCAATCGCATGTTGGTCTATCTTATTTATTATAGATGGGTTTAATCACATTAATGTCTACTTTTTGTTATTCTCCAATAAACATATTAAAATCTTTGTTTTTTTTTTCTTTATAAAATTTTGGATTTTTAATTTTTCATCACAATTTTTTTTCTCTGATCCCATCATCAAGTGATTAAAAAAAATCCATTTTGGAAATTGTTATTTTCTCTCTACAAAATAAGGTATGTTTATTCCATTTTATTTGTCTTTGAGTTATAGATTGAATTTTTTAATTTATAAAAACAAAAATTATGAATTTGCTTTTAGGAATGCCAACAAGTAACAATAGTGATGCATTTTTGGTTTACTAATAAATTAATTTATTTGAATCTGCTTTCTAGGGAAGCAAATAATATTTACTGCATGTACTTGTAGCAGTTACTTTTGCATTCAAAAGTTTTTCAAAAAAAAAAAAAAAATTGATAAACATCTATTTACGATATACACTATATAATTAAATTGTTCCTTTTATATATATAAAATGTGTTAGAAAATTAGAATACGATGATCTAATCAAAATTTTGCATCTATTAAAACAATAAAGTAATTTTGACATGAAATAGGGCCCCAATTTGAGATCTCACATAGGCCCTCAAAACTCTAGATCTGCCATGACTTTCTAAGTAGATACCAAGCTTTTTAAAAAATATATAAGGGTCATTTGTGGTGCAGATCCTTTTGTGTGAAGAGTGTACAACAGTATGGTGGGATCCCGAGGCTTGGTGGAGGCACATCCTGCGATTTACATCCTTCAGGGTTTTAGGGCAAGGGTTCTGAGGGTCCAGGATTAGTCTAGTATGAGCTTGTACATATATATATATATATATATATATATATATATATATATATATATATATATATATATGATACCACAATTTGATGGCTCTTAACAAATATAGTTTTGCCGATAAAAATATATCATCAAGCTCTAACAACTCAGTTAACTGAAATTGAGGAATAGTTGTATTTTTAATTGCTTGCCATATATATTGCATCTTTGAACTCATTAAAGGTCGAACATACTTAATAGTTCTAATATTTTATGATAAAAATAAATATGTTAAAATCCTTTTTAATTGTGATATCAAATATATTTTTCCAGAAAACCTATTACTAAATATGTAAAGTAAAATCAAGTATGATATTAGAAGTGTAACTCTATCGTAAGAAATGAAATATAAGTTCACCACTTATAAGAATCTACCTAAGATGTAAGAAATGAAATATAAGTTCACCAGTTATAAGAATCTACTTAAGATATACATTACCCTAATGACAGATTAAAAATAAAATACTAATAGTGGCAATTTGATAAAATCGAGTTAAAGCCCAATAAATTTAATCCACTATTCATGGTGTATACTTGAATCCATATGGATCCATGGTATTCAATGTGGATCCTCCATGACTCCGTTAGAGGATGTGAATGTTCACAAACTCGATACAAATTAGAGCATTTCTCACTCGTACCCATTCTTCAATTTTATAGTCAAATTTACATAATTTTAATCTTCCATCCTAGATTACCAGTATACCAAAAATTATGGAGATTTAGTTTTAGTCTTTCATTGTGTTTGACCAATATTTTATCATTTCATCAAATCCTATTTTTACACCAAATATTTTGGTAAAAGAATTTGCGTCTCACATCCTTCCACCGTTTCACAATTTTTTACACCCAATTGTATATTTACCACAAAATATAAAGGCAAAAAAGGATTTGATGCTATTTAACTAGCACCTAAACTGATTAGTTCAACTAACTTATGGTAATTAACAACTTATTGACATGTTTATCATAAATACATTAGTGTTAACTAATTTGTTTAAGATATAAATTTTTAATTAATTTACCAGTTTTTATTAAATAAATATACTTATAATTATTAATAAAAAAACCATAGTTAATAAATAATTTTTTTTATTAATTTGTATATTTTAGGCATAATTATCTCTTTATGGGTTTTTATTAAATAATAGACTAATTATCATTACTAAATAAAATAAAATGGATGATGACAAATATAGTTATAAAATTTTAAATACTTAGAAGTGATTTGTAATTTACATATCACTTTAAAATAAATAAGATTATGTTAAAAATTAAATGAATAAAATTATGATAACACCAAATTTATTATTTGGTGATATTTCATGGGAGACAAAATCAAATTTCATTATCTAAAAATGGTTAAATTATGAAATATTATTATTATATAATTTGGAGTGAATTTAATTTGATGAAAACTATGAGAGACTATAATCACTATTTTTTCATCGAAATGGTGAAATGGTCATATGCTAAGAGTGGGAGATCAACCCATTTTCATTTCACCAAATATAGAATTTGATGGGGAAAAAATGATCTCTGGTATGGGAGATACTCTTAGATCTTTACAACGACTCGATCAAGATTTAATTTTTTTTTTAGTAAAAACACTTTTCTTCGTCCAAACTAGTAAAATTACTTTCTAAAATTAAAATCTGTCTTTTGTTTCTAAGTTCGGATAGTTCTTGCAAACAACTTTGAGATGTCTATTTCAAGTTTTCAACCAAAAAAAAAAAAGAAAGAAAGAAAAAAAGAGAAAAAGAAAAAAAGGAAAGACTTTGTATTGACTAACTTGTGATTTGGTGTGAGGTTATTTAATAGAAACAAGGGTTTCAGTGTCGGGTTTATGTATAATATTGAGTCCAATTTTCGTTGTTTCTTTTAGCTTTACACATATAGCCTTAGGCCCAAGTGCAACCCTATCCTATCTTTACTTAAAATATTTGGGCTTCTGTAAATCCTATTTACATATATTTTGACCCAATTGTTCGATATTTTATTTCTTCTTTTCCAAAATTTCTTAGAAATAATTAAAAACCGACCTGGATCGATGAATGTATTTTGATTAAATTTTTATGTTATAAATAAAGTTAAAAGAATAGTTTGATGCAGTTTGCATGAATGGTATGGTTTCAGTGACAATAGGCCAATGAATTTGTAATAAATAATATTTTAACTACATAGAAGAAATCTACAAGCACGATTAATGTTCTAACTTTTACAAAGTACACATTACACACAGAATACTCAACTGACCTTCCACTAAAGGTACGTAACTATAATTTCAAAATGGTCCAACTGGTCCTTCAAAAAGATCCAATCGAATACAAATCAATCGGCCCATAACCTTGTTAGTTGGGCAGCTTCTTGTTCTGTTTTCGGCCCTTTAAATTTACGTTGATATGTTTTTTTTTGTGATGGAAGTTCCCCTCTCATTAGTCCCTTTAACTGAGTTTTTAATCCTCTTACTTTTCAATAAAATGTTTTTTCATAAGAAAAAAAGATAAAATGACAAACCACTTAATTTTCATAGAATCAATCATAACTATTACGTACCTTATATATATAATTCAAAACATTCTTTTAGTTGGAGAAAATTTTGTAAGTATATATATTTAATAAAATCCCATCAATTATTAGTTTGACGTGATTTTTTTCTATTCTTATAACTATGCTAAAAAAAGGGGCTAGCATGATTGTCATAATTGATAAACAATTCTGGTTAGGATGAAATTTAATAGAGTTTGACAATATTAGGCTCACGATTGATCAGTAAAAGCTAGTTTCGACTCCACTCATTATACATATAATCATATCATCATACCAAACTCGAACAGCATTTATCGTTTCATAGTCTCCATTATATTTAAACTGGAGCTGGTTCGACTCGACTAAAGTTATTTATGATCGATTTGTTTAAATATTAATATATAAATAAAATCTCAAACTTGATAAAAAAAAAACCAAACTAAGCTTTAATGATTGATTATTTGACTTTATTTAACTCGGTTACATCATTAATTTTCGTATGTATTATTTATGTTAAACAAAAATTATATTTTTATATACAAAAAACTAATATATATATCAAATTTTGGGGGGCCTCCACGATGGGGGTTCTAGACGCCGACCCAAGGTGTCTAGCACTTCGGTTGGCACCGGTGAATGCCGTCATATACTAGATATTAGGATATGCAAAGAAAACTAGAAGTGTTGAAGGAAAGCATGAAGGAGAACTCGGATGCTATGGAGATTCAAGTGCAAGCACATATGTAAGAAATGAGGAAGTTTTTTGCTGCATTCCAAAATGACAGAGCAAGTGCACCGGCAACATATCCCCCCGTTAATAAATCTCCGAGAGGTAACAACTCATCTCATGATTGAATCATCAAAATTGAATCCTAGATACACTCAACTTAACTCTCACATTCAATTCTATCTTTCTTACCAAACGCTTTTCACTATGACATTCAATCTCCGAGAAATAATTTACAAAACGTGTTTTCGTTCACATACTCAATTTCAGGCAAATGAGATAAACTCTCAAATAAAAGGAGATAAATTAATCCTTTGAGATCTTCACAAGGAGGGGTAAAAGATTTTTTTTCCTCAAATCGCGGAAGAGTAAATTGAACATTATGCATATTACATAGAGGTATATAAAGAGTATAATTTAACCCTAAAAATGAAGCTTTGCAACACTCACAAAAACGATAGTGTTACACCATCCTACACCAAAAATATTTAATTTACTACCCTTCGGCGGTTAATTTTCCATTTTATTGCTTAATAATCCTCATTAGTCATTACCCACTTCAATTTCTGTCCTTTTTTTTTTTAATCTAAAAGAAAGAGGAAATAACAAATCAAATGTTCCTTCCCCCAAAAGAACACAAAGCCGGCACTAAATTTATCACCCACCATATTTCATATAGTTTAGTGCTATGTAACAACATTAATAATCTAGGTTGCCCAATGTCACTATAGTGTTCTATAAGAGTAAAAGTTAAGAACCGGTTTTAATTTTACTGGTAATTAATTATTTTATAGGTATTTTTGTTTAGTACTAAATCTTTTCTTTCCTTTTTCTTTTTTTTTTCTTTCCCTTTTGTTATTTTTGCATAATTTATTTCTTTTTTTAATATATGAAAAGGCATAAAATATCCAAAACACGAATTGAACTCACAAGAAATTATGTTCCTGCTCAGGAGGGTGACGAGTACTTTAAACTGCAACTACAAAATAGGACTTGATGTCACAATGTAGCTCAGTTAGGGGTTTCAAGATCCTCGATCCCTAGGATGATTATTCATGTAAAATGTATGAAACTTATATTCCCATTTTAACAGTAATAAATGCATGATCGATTATTATTCATTATTCACGTACGAAATATATTAATGGATGTGGCTCAAAGTTAATATGCCACAAGATAATGAAATTAGTTACAATATCTTCAAGATGCATCAAGTTACGTAGATGTTTATTAACTCATGATGACTAAATTAAACTAACTTCTTAAAGAAAGAAAAGGAAAATCCGACCTCATCATCTTCACCCGCAGGAACTACGAGATTACCTGAAAGGCACCTTCGACATCCAGGGATCACAGACCGACCACAAAACTCTGTTCAATAAGTGGAACACATTAGTTGTGCGTTCTTTATTCCTGGTTCTCCTGTAGCTGAAACCCGATATAAACATGCAGAGTCGACTGATAACGAGCAACCTAAATCAGTAAATAAATAAGTAAAGTATATTCTCGCTTCAAAATTTTCAAAATAAAAACTGAAACTCAGAGAAAACCATTAATGAAACAAAATACTTTGAACATAACTTTTCCATTAGTTATATAAATGTGACATTTTATTTATACTTCTACACTATTCAGTTCATACCTAAACTCAAAAAAGCCTTAATTATAAAATTATATAATATTTCAACCTTTACATAAACGTGGCAGAATCTATCAGTACTAGTTGACACCTCAATTATATTGCAAGCGGAGAAACCGAAGGCCTTCACCCTTTAAGCTGAAACATCCTCTCATTTCTCACAAAAAAAGAAGAAAAAAAGAGAAAAAGCATCTCTCATTTCTCAAAAACCCCTAAATCCTTAGAGAAATTCCTGAAAATCTAATCGCGCTCTCAAGCTCAACTTCTCTGCTCGATTTCTGTGAGTTTGTATTCAATCTTTTGTTATCTAAATTAATTGATTACATTTAGTTTCAGGCGAAAACTTGAAAACTTTTTTTTTTTGCAAACCCTACTTATTTGTTTATGAATTTACTTATCACGTGTTAAGATGTTTTTTTGTTGATTTCTTGTTTTGTAATTTTTTCCTTGTAATTTATGTTAATTATTTGTCAATTTATCGGAAAATGTAGGTTTTACTATGATGAGTATCAGATCTAGTGAAAAGAAGAGGGTTACTCCTCTGGATGTGAAAGAAGATCTGATAAGCAATCTTCCTGATGAAGTGATTGGGCTCATTCTTTCAATTCTTCCAGTAGAAGAAGCAGTCAGAACAAGCACTTTGTCAAAAAGGTGGAGAGACACATGGATGTTAATCAACAATCTGGATTTCGGGAAGAAAATTGAGAAAGGTAGAAATTGTTTGATGTTTGTGGATCATGTTATCAGTTGCGTTTCAAACTTGGGTAGCTTCTCTATGAAAGTATCTGAGTATGTTGATAATGATAGGGTAATTTCATGGGTAAGTAATGTGGTGGAGAAAAATGTACTTGATTTTACGCTCGAAGGACTAATCTCTCCGTCTTGTATTTTCTCGTGTGAGACCCTCACAAATTTGAAACTTGATTGTATTATATTTGAGGATGTGCCTGTTAATTGCAATCTCCCAAACCTCAAAGTCCTCAACATGTGTATAGACAATCCCCCGCCTGAGTTGACGGAAAATCTTTTTACAAGTTGCCCAGTACTTGAGGATTTAGCTATAGTCGGATGTATAGGAAATGCTGTGTCATTTAATATTTGGTGTCCAAATTTGAAGAGATTGAAAATAGAGATACATCCATTTGTTTGGGAGGGAGCAAAATGTAAGATTGTTATAAATGCTCCAAATCTGGAATACATGGAGCTCCATAATATCAATTCCATGGGCATAGTAGAATACGTTTTGGAGAATGTAAAGTCTGTAGTTGAAGCAACAATGGGAATGGCAGGAGCCCCTGGAGTTCTCGCAGATGAACTTCTCAAATCACTTTCCAACGTGAAATCCTTGTCATTGGACTATGTTTATGTGATTGTAAGCACTAAAACTTTCCTTCTATGATTTACAATGTTTATTTCATTGCAGACGGTTATTTTTTGTCACTTTTGTTATAATATTCTATTGTTCAACATTAACCTTGTTCATGTGATTGGTCTTCTCTTTCTCTGAAGGCGCTTGACTTTACCCTTCCCGCTCTGCCTGTTTTCTCTAATCTGAAACATTTGGAGCTTACTATTGACTTTTATCGTCATATGGAAGTGATTGTGCATCTCCTCATCTTTTTCCCAAATTTGGAAGAACTTGTAATACATGAGGTAGAGTACTTCTTTTTTCCCTTTTGTTTTACGTACATGAGATTTGTATTTTGTTAGATTATCTTTTAAATCTTGTGAAAATCTGAAAAATTCTCATGTTTTGGACAATTTTCAGCGTTCTTTCGAGCGGAAAACTTATGTCCTTTGCCACCCATCAATTGTTCCCCGATGTCTGTCGACATGCATTAAAGTTGTCCGACTTGTAGGATTTGATGCAAACGAGTACAAGATGGATTTTGTACAATATGTATTGGCTAGTGCTCAAGTCTTGAAGGAATTAATTGTCATATGTGGTAAGACTACTCCAGCAGTAGATTTGGAGCTCTTCTTAGAATTGTTAGACCTTCCAAGAGCTTCACCAAATTGTCAAGTTATTCTTGACTACTAGGGACTATAAGTTTAAGTTATACTATTAAGTTTAAAGACATAATGAATCTCTTCTAAATGTAGAACAAGAATGGGTTTTTCTTGTGTTAGTTAACATTTAGATGCACTTTTTCCTATGGTAAATTTATTAAATGGAGTTTGTGTGGGGGCTGTGGATAAGTCTACTACATAAGTGATAAGAAGATCCATTATATATGGGCCTTGGTTTTGCTTAATTTTTTCCCAATGTATCTTAGACCATTACATATGTGGACAGATTATCATGTATAAAATAGAGAAGATTAAAAAAACTAGAATCACTATTAAGGTTTTGCGTTACATGTAGACAATTATGCATAACGTCATATAATTGGACAGACACGCCTAGGCAGAAGACTGCAAAATGTATCAAGAGAAAGAAAGAGGGAGAGATAGAGAGAGAGCAATAATGAATCACAAAGATTTTAAAACATAAGCTGATTTCTTTGTTTCTATTTTGATTAACCCTTTTTTAATCTATTGTGATTAACCGAGGTGTTTAGAAATAATACATGGCAGAGTAGTCAAAAGCGCAAATAACACGCTATTCGCTATAGCCCAGGTGCACTGCGTCTCTGCGCCCTGCTCAGTCGTTATCCACTTAGCGCGCGCCACGTGGCGCTATTGCAGTAAAGCGCACTAGGCGCTGTGTTTAGCTTGCTTTTATATTCTGCCTTCAAAAGACAGAAATAAAATACGTGTTATAGTAGCTACAGCCCTTTGATACCTTTTAACCTTAAAAAAAAAAAAAAAGTGACCAGTTAGGTTAAAGACTTCCTTCGCCTTTGTACGTGCTTTATTTGCATATAAGGCCTGTGCTATGCGCCATAGCCACGGAAGCCTTTGCGCATCGCTGCGCTATACGCCTCAGACTACTTTGTACATGGGGCAAATACATAAGAGAACACATTCTTTTTGTGCTTCTGGACATGCCATAACTTTTAAAGTAGATCTTGTTCTGATATGTCAAATTTTTTTTTTCTTTTAATCTTGAAACGTTCACTTCCTTGTGTATTCAAATGTTTGTTGCCTTTATTATTTTTATATTCATTTATCTCTATTGAATCCCAATACTTTCATTAAATCTGAAGTTACTCTGATGATATAGAAAAACCTTCTAAGTCTTGACAGAATGTAAGAGGCCCACAATTTTCTAGCAATAATCAAAATCTTGTTGCAAATTATTTGATCTAGTCTGTGAAATTCCATTGCGGCCAACAATTTTTCGTCGTAATTATGAGATGACCGTTTATTTGATCAACAACTTTGCTTAAAAAAATTGGTATTGCATTTTTTCATGGAATTTCACATGATGAACGTTTGAATGTGGACTTTCTTTTGAGGAAAGTTTCTCAACTAGATGAATGTTATAGTGATAAGTAAAAAAGCTAATGATTTAAATTTTTTTATGTAGATTCTGGTAACGCATCCAACTATTAGGAAATGCTATTAAAATGTAAATGAAATGTGGATGTAGTTGCATTTAATTAGCAGCGTAAAAATTATTTTGTATTTTTCAAATTGAGAAATGTGCAATTTTCTACGATATCTCTGTAGTGTATCAATAATTAAAACTTTTCTTTTAAGAATTGACTTTCTGACATAGAGTTGTTACTACTTAAATAATCTTATGTGCTTTCAAGGACACAATGCAAAAATTATTAACTTATCCATATTTCATCCATTTAATAGAAGATTAAGAAGATCATCCAAATGAAGTCATGACTGTTTCGATGTTCAAATGTTGCACATGATTAAAATAATGAAGTTTTGGGAATATGCCATTGTTGTTATCTAATTTTGTTGGTTTACACCACATAATACATGTAATTCGTAACATAATTCACTAGATCCTAAGTTTATTACTTGTGCTTGAAATTGATTTACTTTCTACATTTGTATATCTATAGCCAGATAAGCTAATTATGGCTCTATTTGAGAGCTAGCATTCCCACGTGTTGCTCTATTTGGGAATATGTGATAGTTGTTATCTAATATTGTTGGTTTAACCATATACATGTAATTTTTAACGTAATCCACCTCTAGATCCTTAATGTATTAGTTGTGCTTGAAATTGATTTACTTACTACATATGTATATCTATAGCCAGATAAGCTAGCATAAATACTGGCTCTATTTGAAAGCTAGCATTCCCACATGTTGCGCTATTTGGAAATATGCGATAATTATCTAATATTATTGGTTTAACCATATACATGTACTTTGTAACGTAATCCACCTATGGATTCTTAATTTATTAATTATGCTTGAAATTGATTTACATACTACATATATATCTCCATAGCCAGATAAGCTACTATAAATGCTGGCTCTATTTAAAGCTATATGAATTTAATGCCAAAATTTTGTATTTTGTTACACTTAAGGTAAATTTACAACTAAATTTGACGGGACTTTTTGGTCTGTAACGAGAGTAGTCTATGGTATAATTTATATGAGGACAACTTAGCATGCATAAATAACGTTACTAAGTGATTTTGCTCCAATGATGACAACAATCGATCGTTCTCTGATAATGAATGGATTTAGATTTAAATTTCGGTGGACTGACTTAGATTTTGGGTAGATTCTTAACAAATGAAAATAATAAATTATTGAAATATTGACATCGACCAAGAATGATAAATATTTTGGATTTAAGTCTAGGTGGGACCCGAACAAGAAACCAAGAGCCATGGCTTCCAAGCTGTTCATCTCTAGAAGTAACTTTCCGGAAGCCAAGTGAGACAGGGAACTGAAGATGATTTAGTTAGATTTTTGACTGGGTTGAGGCATAATTGCTATAAAATACATGCATCAATATGAAATATGGCATGTTAATTTATAATTTTTCTTTTGAGATTGAAGATAGATCTGTCATTTCATTTGTTCTTATTTACTAATTATTATTCTTTGCCAATTTTGTTAAGATAAGATGTTGATAATTATCTATGGTTTATGAATATTTACAGGTTTCAATTGCATATCTCTTGCCAATTGCATGGAGGACTGAATTGCACCGCAAAATTAAATGTCTATTTTGCCGTAAAAATTTCAGGAGTGCATACAAAGGCAATTCTTCTTCCAGTATATGTGGAATCAGCACTTCTCAGAGCCAGGTGATTAGATGGACAACCTGAAAATAGAATCGAAGGAGAGAATTTGAGTGTAAATTTATCTACTTGGTCATATCTGAACATGGATATAATGAATGAAATAATTAAATAATTTTTGGGCTTGTTGCTCTTTATTGGCATATCGTAACTACGTCTACTTTATGCTTTATATTTAGTGGTGCCATCTTTCACTAGAACTTCCCACCGCAATGAGTAGAGGCCCCTTGTAAATTCTGCAATTCACTACGAACAGAAAAAGCTAGCAGAGAATAAAACGAGAACCTCTGTATTTGTGAATCATGGTATAACTTGTTTTACTCTTCTATTATTGTATATAAGCATTAATGATGAAATGGATTTGTTATTTTCTTTTGTTTCTACTTTGTGGTATTTTAAGTGAAAAACTTAACTTCAAGAAGTATCTATCCTAACTAGATCTATAAATAAGATATGTAGCTGCAATTGCATGGAACAAGAGCAGAAGAAATGGATTGGAGATCTATCTCATAGGTCAAGAAGAATGCCAAAAGATCCAACTATAAGGTATTTTGAATATTCTCATTTTCTGCTCGACTCAATATTGAAGAGTATATGTAGGTTGTCAAATCCTTAATTTGTTCCTTTTATTTTTGACGATAAATTGGATAAACTCACAGCAATGGAATTTATTTTTATTGACCAATACCGAGTTGTATTTTAGTAAAATATTGATAAGTCGACTGATTATCCTTCTCTGAAGTCATTAGTTTTCAGCTTCTCTTAATTTATAAATTGTATATTGATGCTCGATTATGTACTCTTGCAGTTGGTTCATGACCTAGAAGACCTGCTCACGGCTAATGAATCCTTTCACTAAACCATTTCCATTACCCGTAAGTTATCTCAGTCCATTCTAAGTATACAGGCATTATGGGAAAGAAATATTGATATGATAGATGCCATTTATAGGAAATGTAGACTTTTTTGGTTGATATATGGTATGATGAGGGCTTTTTCAATTAGATAGCTCAGGGTACGTACTTCTGCGGAAAAGAACTTATAGTTCTTCGTGATTATCCCTCGATTATGAACTCAAATTTTTCTTGTCATCTTTCATATATGCAGGATCGATAGATCATACAGCTCTTTCAGGGTTTATATATGAAAGAAAGACGAGGTGCTCTTTTTTTCCCCTTTTTTATGTAACCTACAGTTTGAGCAGATTATCTGGAACTTTTTGCTTTATGTGAATTCTACTAACGTCATTTCCCAGTAGCATGGGTATCGATTGATGTTTTTCCTCTCTACCGGCCATTGTTGTCGAGACATAGTCTGATATGCTGAATAGGCAAATATCCTACCCCCACATTGATATGTGATGTACCCGCACTTTGATCTGCAGGTTGCCAGCAGCGGGAGGCTGGGTTCTACAAGGCTTGGGTATAACGTCAACTTTTAAAAAAAAATATATTTTAAGAATTTATCATGCAATTACTTTTAAGTCAGTACATTTTGACATTTCACGTTACTTGACTATTTAACAAGAGTGTTTTTCAATTCTTCCCATAACTGTCCACTGGTAATTTGGTAGTCGTATATTTGAAATAGATCTTCTCGTTTGACATAATCTTTCTCATGCAATGTTGAAACGTGATCTTGATTAGTAGTGGATAACATTCTTGTTCTGATATTAGAGTCATTGTTAAATTAATCTATATCGGCTTAATTACTCAATTAACATTGTTTAGCTACGAATGTTGTGCAACAATGTTGACTCAGGTCAACCATGATGAGGACGTCTACTGGTAATGCTATAGAGGCTTTCTTTCTCATAATCGGGTCCAGCCTACCTGACTCATTGAAGCAACTAACTCTGCCTATCTGCCCACCTCGTTGGACTTCATGCATAGATTTAAATAAGAGTAGCGCTGCCAATAAAGAGTCCTTAGGTTGATGATTTTGATATTTCTCTTAACTCTTAAGGTGAATCGGTTGGTCCCTTTGAAAGGGAAAAACCGTAGAGTATTAAATGCATACGCGTTATATCTTACTCTCTTTTGTTATTTGGTAAGATAACCAATTTCTTGATGTAGGAGGAGGAGATACTAACCCATAAGTTTTATAATAACCAACATTTCAAAGTTGTGAAGAAAATGACAGCCAAATTTTTATGCTTGATTTTGGTATTATATTAATTAAAGTTTGAAAAATAGAACTCAATAACTTAGAACATTGAATGCTCGAAATAATATCAAAATACTCATCTACACTCCTAGTGAAATTGGTATTTTGTTGCTTACAACTTCATGTCAGTGTAATACAATTTCTTCTTACTCTTCTGCCATTTTACTCAAGTGCAATGAGGGTGATACATCAGCAAGACACGGAATTTCTTTATGGAAATCGTGTTCATCTAAACAGGCATCTTTGATATATACAGGATCAATAGATCATGCAGCTCTTTCAGCTGCCAATTATGAGAGTATATTATTGGTCTCTTTTTCTGTGATTGAAAATAACTAATTCTGAATAATATTCCATTCAATAACATCTGCCCTGACTCAATTGTGAGTACATTTTACTGATAAATTGTTTGATATTGTGGGTTATTAATCCAAGTAGTCAACTTTGTATGAGATATCTTAACTATTGTTTCGGATTTGGTATTTTCTGCTCTAATTCGCAATGGTGTGCCCGCATTCTGGAAGTATTTTTTCCTTAACATCTCTTTGAGTTAATGTCACTTATATGGTAAGCTCTTGTGTGTTGTATTAATGCAATTAAACCTTTTTTTCCAAAAGAAAATAGAGCTTGTCCGAGGATAAAAAAACATGTCAGTGAGAACAACCACTTTTACTAAATATTAGTCATATTGGTAGAACTAGTATCCATAATCATTTTAATTCTTGATATTTCTTAACTTTCCTGCAGAATGCAAGATCTTGAAGCGAGCAAGGCGAAGAAGCTTGCACATATTCATTTGTATATTACGGTAAGCCCCATAATCATCATGCAACAGTTGAAAGCTTTAGCATATAATTGGATTGGTGAAGAATTAGCATTTCATTACATTAAGAATTAGTTTGATAATTTTTAGTTCAACTGTAGATTTTGTGAAAAGTATTCTTTCAAGATTTTTATTGTTAGTTGATTTTAGTTTGATATTGGATTGGAGTTGGAGTTCATTAATTAGTGTCTCGCAGTTGGAGTCTAAAGCATCTAACCACAATGAACGGTTTCTTTCCTTTTTTAAAAAATTATGAGATTTTAAGAACTAATTCCTACTATTTGCTAGATCATATATATCTGCTAGCGCTGCTTTTGATATTATTCACTTACCTTCAAAAGTACGTTGAATTCTTCGTGGCTTATGTTCTATTCATCTAGCACTTGATGATCCATTTAATGCATGCTCAGAACTTGTATGAGAAATCTTGCATACTTGCTGATAATTATGAATGGTTAAGGCTGTGTTCACAAATTTAAATACTAAAGATTTATTCAACAATTTATTTTCACAAGTGTCCTATTTCTTGGTTTGAGTACTGCACATTTGAACGCACTGGTGATTTACATTCTCTATTTCTTGATATAACATTTTGGGATAGATATGCCAAACACTTTTTGCCAGTAGTGAAACTTATTTACATCTGAACAGGTCCACTATTGTTACTTGGAGCCTCCACTTGGCTCGGCAAATCCCAATTTTGTAATCTAGGCAGGTGCAGTAAACTTGCTTTGTGATTGCTAATACTTGAAGAAGTGTGACTATTACAGGGGGCCTGTGTAAATATACCTTTTTTGTTGAATGGGTTAGTTTGACAGTGAGTCGGATTTGAATGCTGATGTTTGAGGACCATGATAATAAAGCTATAGTTTAGCACATGGTTTTTGTCTTGTATAGTTAGTTGGCATCATGTCTATACACTTTTAAGTCTTCAACTGAGGCGTGTAATCTGACTGATATGTTGCAATTTGATCATTTCACAATGAGAAAGCGACGGGCCCAAAGAAAGGTTTGAGTTTTTTCTTATATTTTCTATAATTAGATTGCTTCTGTTGGGTTAATTTTCTTTGCCTTTTTCCGGTGGCGGATGAGACATCTGAGGAATTAGGGAAGGCGGCCTGAAATTAGATAAAGCACCCCAAGGCTGACGTGGCATGAAAAGGCTGAAAAGTTCATTTGGCTACACTGCTTACTACCAGAATTAGTTGGAAGGCTGAGATGACTAAAAAGCTATATTAACCTGAGTAGAGTGGCACTATCCAAGTTATTGTAAGTATTTGGGAACATAAATTTGCATATTGCTTTCAGAGTAATGGAAAATTTAAGTTATATCTGCGTATTATAGTTCTAGTAGTTTTTTTTCTTTTCATCATTACTTTTAAGTCACACTTGGTTTTCCTAGTGTGACTTACATCTCTCATGTGATTTGTGAGCTATTGTATGATGGCGGGGTTTATCTTGTACACTTTTGTTCAACAAAAAAAATTGAACTCACTTAGTTAAATAATTGAGATGTATTTTGTTAATTATTGGCGGTAATTGAGTGGATTTGGTTACAAATATTATCAAATATAGGGATAATTGCATATATAGCTCTGAAGTTTTGTGAAATTGTAGATATATCCCATGAAAGTGTAGTAATACGACGATCTCTCTTCTCACCAAAAAAAAAAAAAAAAGAATATGGAAGAAGAAGAAGAAGAAACAAAGTTGGTACATGGACTCATGGCACTATTCCCTGCCTTTCGTAACTATTCCTTTTGTTTTTTTTTTATTTGTAATTTTGGTATAAGAAAATTGTTTATTTTTATTTGTCGTTTTTAAGATTTTAATGTATAATTAATTTTTTTTTATAAATTTTATCTTTCTTGTCAATGCTTACAATTAATGCTAATTAATGATGTGATTAATTGATTAAAATAATATTTTGGAAATTTTGTTTAAAAAAGTGATTATTTATTACATTTTTTAATCCGTGTGTAATTCTTCAAAACGATAAATAAAAAAAATAAAGAAAGGACATAACACTGTCTAATCTTGGTCTTGGTCATTAGACACTCCCCATGTTGTATGCCAATTAGGCACAATGGGTAAAACTTCATTCTCGTTAAAGATGTGATTCCTCTATTCATAAGACCTAGCACCTCATCTTCCAACACTAAGAGATAATAAGAGAAAGTTTTAGCTGATTTCGTTCCGGCTTGATCTCAAAAATTGGATAGGGGTTTCCACTAAAACATTTGAAATTCGATTTGAATAATGGTTTAATAATATATAAGATGATAAAATATTGATAACACGATAATTACTGGTTTTGAAAATTTGAGACATATTTTGGATAGAAGTTTGATTGTTGGGATTTCGAGGAGAAAAATATGTAATATATGTACAATCAATAACTTTATAGTTTGTTAAAAGTAGATGGTGATATTTGTTAAATTAATATCTTTATAAGCTTCATGCGAGTCAGAATAGAAATTTAAGTCAAGAACTGCGAAATTCATCCCCAAATAGGATCTGACCTAGTATGGGTAAACTAAGACTGAACATATTTAAACTCACACATTCAGTGGCTGAGGCATATGAGGTGCTAGCGGGGACATCCGCAACCCTCGGAAATTTGTTTTTTAGATAATTGCGTAACTTAATATTATGGTAAATGTACTAGGGTTAATTAGCTAATTAAGAATTAAATAAAAATAACTATTTTACTTTAGTTGTGTAATAATTAAAGAAGTAAAAAGTATTAATATGAAATATATAGAACGGTAGATGACAAGGCGGATGTAGCCTATTCTTGGGGGCCTTGGCCGGCCATCCAAGAATTTTGAAAACAAAAATCTGGCATGGTTGTTTGATGTTTGAAAAAATAATTTGGGAGAGTATTGAAAATTTATGAAATAATCTTGATTTGCGTAATGTTATTTGTTTGTGTTTTGAGCACTGTTTTGAAAACCGGACCGGACCGGCCGGTTGAATCGGTTCAACCGCTAACCGGTCATCAATCCGGTCCGGTTCACCCCTAAAAACCAGTTCTTAAATTAACCAGTGTGAACCGGTAAAACCAGTGAACCAGTGGTTCACTTAAATTTTTTTTTTTTTAAATTAGAGTTTTTTTGGTTATTATTATTTATTTGAACTCTTGTTTAACATTTAATAGGATTACATTTATATATTTTAATTGAAATAACATTAATTATTTTAGTGTTTTAACAATCAATGAGGAACAAAATAATGCAATATTACACTTTTTTTCACATAAAAAAGTACATAGCCATTTTCTCATCATTGTGAATAATATTATTTTTTATATGAAATTATGCAAATCTCAATTACCATATAAACATCAACTTACAACAATAGAACCCAAATGAATAATCCAAAACTTTGAAAATGAGATGAATTTTTAATTTTGTTGTCTTGTTTTAAATGTATGTATTTTTTAGGGATACTTGAGATTTATATTTTTGACATTGATCTTAATGTTTAAGACATTTTGATTATTTGATATTGACAAAGAATGATTTTTTTTAATTATAATTGTATTTTAGATAATCTAAAAATATATATATATATAAATATTACATAATAATAAAGTCACACCGGTTTTACCGATCGAACCAGTGGTCGACCCGATCTAACCGATCGAACCAGTAACCAGTAGAGTTTCCGGTTCAATGACCGGTCCGGTTTTAAAAACACTGGTTTTGAGAAATAAAGGATGTGTGTGTGTTTCTTTAAAAGAGTTTGGTTGTAGGTGTAAGATGTGTAAGACTTTATGTCAAATCATGTTTGTTACGTGAGATAAATTGTGTAACACATATATTACTTTATGTCAAATCAGAGTAGAGTTTGTATATGTTTTGTTTAGAGATAACAAAATTGTTGTTTGTTCGACTTTTGAGAGAATAGTTTAAGAAAATTGATATGTAAAAAAATTATTTCAAAAAATAAAAAACATATTTATTTGATATTTATCAAACACAAATAAATTTGAAAAATATCAAACAAACATGCCCTTGTTATCTTCCATTCACGAATTTTATAGGAGCAACGGGTTCCTAAAAAGGGCCAATTATTTTGGGTGTTACGATTTGAAATTTTGAATTGGGCTTAGGTAATCATGCATAATTCATGTAACGGTCCAACTGCTAACATCTTCCCAATGTCTGCTAGGAATATGATAATAATAATACAACAAAAGCGAACATGTGTCTAGCTTTGATCCAATTTTAGTTTTAGTTAAATACATAATAAATTTTATTTTTAATTTTCATTCTATAATTACATAAAAAAAAAAAATTCCTCCAAATTTTAATAAGTTTCAATGTTTTGTTCTTCAATTATATACTTTTTCCCCAATAAAAAGACAAAATTTGTAATTACATGGCAGAAATTTCACCTAACGCAAGTTTCGTTCTCTAATTTTGATATGTATAAGATCTTATACATATCAAAATTAGAGAACAAAACTTGTAATGCATATAATTAAACTTGAAATTGGGTAGAGTTAAAGGACTAAATATATATTTTCTATAATTACATATCAATTTTTGAAATTGAAAAACTTCTAAAGTTACATGATAAATTTTAAAATTTTGTCATATGGGACGTTATACTTAGCACTAAATTTAATTATATTTATTCTATATAGTACGTACATAAATCTAATAAAGTATATCCCTGGACTTAGGCAACAAATGGTTATAAGTTATATATTTTTTCTTAGTACTTCAAGATATGAATTGATATTTATTATACTCTATTATATTACCAAATAAAGATAATTAATAAACTTTTACTTATCCTTTATTACTACTTCTCAATATATCTTATGGTAATTAAAGCGTCGACGAGTTAAATAAACAAAAAGTGATTTCCTCAAGGCGTAGATGAAATTAAATTGTTGCACCCAGAACGGGACGAGCATGTAGGATTAAGACAGAGATTCTACTATTGTTACACATGACTTGGACTTCCATGAGGTAGTTATTCTACTACTACAAATGGAGAGAATTTCAATTTTGATACCACAATTATACCTACTTTAGGGATTTGATATCACAACTATTTATATCGACACATTTGATACCATATCTCAAATTAACTTTACACATTTAATACTTCCGTCAAATTAATGACAGAATTGTCACGAGATTGTCACGTGGTCGTTAGTTCTCGTGAAATCTGAATTGAGAATTTCACTTTTGATACCACAATTATACCTACTTTAGGGATTTGATACCACAACTATTTATGTCGACACATTTGATATCATATCTCAAATCAACTTTACACATTTAATACTTCTGCCAAATTAATGACGGAATTGTCACGAGATTGTCACGTGCCCGTTAGTTCTCGTGAAATCTGAATTTGGGGGAAGACTCATTCCACGTGGCATCATTTGGGGGGGGGGGGGGGAATTGCTTTGTCAGCTTCCCCAATTTCATTATAAACTAGACGGTCACATATGCAGAGCCCTAATTGTCTTCCTCTTCATTCACAATCACAAAAACAAAAATGTCTTCCTTTTCAACTGCAAACTCCGGGCATTATTTCGGCACTGGAAGGGTGTTGAAGTATTTTTGTCAAGAAACCACCATTCTCAAGACTTCTTGGACAAACGAGAATCCAGGTAGGAGATTCCATTCTTGTAAGAAGTCTTGAGAATGGTGGTTTCTTGACAAAAACACTTCAACGCCCTTTCAGTGTTAAAATAACGCCTGGGGTTTGCAGTTGAAGATGAAGACATTTTGCTTTTGTGATTGTGAATGAAGAGGAAGACAATTAGGGCTCTGCATATGTGACCGTCTTTTATGTAATGAAATTGGGGCAGCTGACATAGCAATTTTCCCCCCGAAAACGATGCCACCTGGAATGAGTCTCCCCCCAAATTCAGATTTCACGAGAACTAACGGGCACGTGACAATCTAGTGACAATTCCACCATTAATTTGACGGAAGTATTAAATGTGTAAAGTTGATTTGAGATATGGTATCAAATGTGTCGACATAAATAGTTGTGGTATCAAATCCCTAAAGTAGGTATAATTGTGGTATCAAAAGTGAAATTCTCAATTCAGATTTCACGAGAACTAACGGGCACGTGACAATCTCGTGACAATACTGTCATTAATTTGACGGAAGTATTAAATGTGTAAAGTTGATTTGAGATATGATATCAAATGTGTCGACATAAATAATTATGGTATCAAATCCCTAAAGTAGGTATAATTGTGGTATCAAAAGTGAAATTATCTCCTACAAATGTATCGAAAGTCAAAAGGAAAAATATTAAGTCTCATGATGATGCCTGATTTCTGTGGGTTGTACTCGATCTTTAGGGCCTGTTTGGAATGATTTTGGCCCAAGATTTTCGTCCGAAAAACGGGCCAACCATCATCCCAATCAATTTTGGTCCAAAAAGTCCGTGAAACACTTGTTTCACTTGAAGCCCAAACAAATTGTTTCAATACCTTTTTCATATCCATTTAAGTCCTAATATAGTCGGACACTTTTGTCTGCTGTAATAGTTGCACAGTAACACCCATGCCACCGTGTATACTATGTATTATTGTTGTATATATTTATGGAGAATTTCAACGTATCCTGTATATTGTATAGTGTGTGTATATATAGGACTGTATAAACTCACAAAATAAATATAAATTTGTGTAATATTTCCTCAAATGAATATTAATTATTTTAATATTATTTGCATTTCGGGTGATATTATTTTCTTCAAATGAATTCTCATTTTAATATTATTTTATTTTAAATGATTGTCTAATAATTATTAATTATGTACCAATGAAAAGTTTTATCATTACTATATTACTTCCTCCGTCCCAATTATCCTTAACCCTTGGTACAGTTGACCAGTCAACTTAACTAAATTTATAAAAATTATAATAAATAATTTAATTAATATAGTTCACTAATAAGTTGATAATATCATATGAAACCATATATATTAATATTTAAAATATTTAATACACCAAAAAATGTGAATAATTTAATATGATAAGTCACTTAGAAGAATGAAATGTTTGACCGAATATTGTAGCATATGGAGCAAAATAAATGAGACGGAGTATTTCTAAATGATTGTTTTAACATTATTAATTATATATAAAATTTAAAATTTATGTTAATATATTAATTTTGAAATATCCTATTATATTAAAAATATACTATTTAGTATGCACCTACATTGAATTTGTATTAATTATCTAAACAATATAGCAATAACAATATTAAAATCATCATACTAATCATAACAATATATTACAATTACAATCTCAATTATTACAATATATAATATTATATAATAATTCTATAAAGTTTTTGATTTGACACCTGTCATAATGTTTTCACCCCAAAACACTAACATCCAAAACCATTTCAAATCATATCTCATGTTTTCAAAACCCACTATCTATTATTTTACTAATATTTCACTATCTCAATATTCCAACCAAAATCAATTCAAGTCGTGTTTCAAATGTTTCGCGAAAATCACCCAAACAATTTTGAAACACCGAAACAGGACGAAACAGAGCCAAAACCGATCCAAACGGGGCCTTAGTTTTCTCTATTAATTGATTTACATTTAGTTTACGCGAAAAATTTAACATTTTCTTACAAACCGTATTTATTTATTTATTAATCTTTGTTGATTTTTTGTTTTGTTATTTTTTCCATGTAATTTATGTAAATTTTGTGTCAATTTATTAAAACAAGCAGGTTATTCTATAATTAGAATCAGATCTAGAGTGTTGGTCCCAAGTGGTCAGATGAGGTCTAGAGAGGGGAAGGGTGAATAGACCTCTGAAAATTTTAGACTTAAAAACTTTTCAGTTGACTGTTAGCAGACTAAGCTGATCGTAAATAGTAAACTGACTAAGCTGATCGCACAAAAAGTTGGAACAACAGAGTTGACCACTCCTCAGATAAATACTTAGCTGATTTCAGCAAAATCAGTTTTAAATCAGATTACATGCAGTGGATATTTTAACATGTTTTTCACAAGTAAACTAAGTCTTTTAAAGATTTTATCACCAGTTTTAAAACTCCTTTAAAATCTTTAACAGTTTGGTTCAAGTTTAAACTTATGCAATTTTTAAAGTATGCTTGAAAAATTTATGCAAAAATGAACACAAGAATTTTTATAGTGGTTATATGGATTTAAATCATTTAGTCCACTCGTCCAAGTCACTTAGATCTTGGGTTATACTAGAAAACATAAAGTTTAATAGTATAAACTGCTTGCGCCAATCAACAAATGAAAATGCCACAAGTTCACACTAGGAATCACAAATATGACATAATTTACAGAATTTTATCACTCACAAAGATGGATAAAATTCCTCACAACACTCTCTAACAGAAATCACTCAGATTTGTAGGTTTTTCTTTTATCTTCAACTTCGGCTTTTGTCAACAATTGACTAAGCTGATGAGTGAGCTGTTCGTGAGTTCTTGAGACTTAGAAGAATTCTGCTTCGAAACTTTCTCTCAGAAAATGTGTTGTTGTGTTATGTCTTCTTCTCTCAAACTCTTGAACTATTTATACTCTCAGTCTTGAAAAATATCCGTTGAAGAAAGACAGGATTCAAATCCTCAAGTACTGGTCCTTGTTCTCTGAAAACGGCTCTCTGCGACTGCTACAGTACAGTCTGCTGTACTTTGTGTCAGCAGCATTTAATGCACCAGGCTGATACGAGGATTTCTTCAATCATTTATCATAAATACCCCCCTTCTTCAGCATTTATTGCTCCAAGTGCATTTATTACCGTTGAGCAGACTTCCTGATCTTCTTCACTTAGCTGATTAAGATCTCTCGTCTGATGATGTACTGAGCTGATTTCAACTTGAACTAATCTGATTTGAGTCGGCTGATTTTCACCAAACCGATTTCTTCCTTCAGCAGCAGATCAGTAGTCTTTTGGACCAGATGGAATTTTGACTTGTTTGAATTGTCTTTAAGTTGGTCAAAATTCTTCTAAGGGATTTCACTACGTATTCCTTACTTAGCTGATCTTAATGTTTTGGAAATCATCAAAACCTCTCTTTAACTTTTAAATTTCTTGTCCTTCTATCTTCATCTTCATCCAACATAGAGGAAGGAGGATCCCTGATGTGGAAGAAGATCGAATAAGCCAGGTTGCCTGATGAAGTGCTTGATCACATTCTTTCGTTTGTTCCTGTAGAAGATGCAGTTAATGATAGAAATAGTGTCCTGCAAGCCAGTTGTATGGCGAGCATTTATTGTAATAAATGAGGAACTATTCAATTTTGATTAATAAATGCACTTTATTAAATGGTCAACTTTATCTTATGTAATAATTATCTACGCATAAGGATAGAAGTCCTTAGATCACAGGGCTATGGGACAACCCGTGGACTGATCTCCAAGGCCGTGATCTAGAACATATTCAAGAGTCGTAGAATCCAATTGAGATAGAACATCATTGGATTCGGTTAGACTCTCACTATTGTGTATACTCCGATGAACTGGAGAACGCTGGGGTCCACGAGCGTGACTGGGATGGTCGATACACATAAGTGGGTGGCTTGCTGGAATGGCAAGCGCACTGAATACCCCAATTAGGAAATAACTCACCATGGAAGCGGTAGTCGCATATCGGGGTTGAAGTTATTCCAAATTTATAATAGTATACGAGAAACGATCCCTAACTACTTGAGGTGATAGGGTTTATCTGGTGCGAGAACGTCTATGCTTTGATATGAGTTCCGACTGACTGGGGATCGCCAGAAAATCTCTGTGGACTCATATTGGATATAGAGGAACTCGTATGCAGATTCATATCATCAACAAAGGATCCATTGACCCGACTTGATAGGTTGGGAAATTCTCCTATGGATTTCTGTGAAAAATTAATTCTGGTAAAATCCTTGGCCAAGGTATCTGACGACTTTATGTAAGTAGCTCATGAAGATTAAGTCAAAGAGAATTTATTTCGAGACCAGAATACATAAGGTCAAGACAAAATAAAAGGGAAACCGATGAAAGACCATACCCTTAAGTCTCGACTGGGAGATTGTTCGATGGAGGGATTATGTCGTATATGGAAATTATAAATGATAAAAGGTTCACTGAATTAATTCACCAGTGATTGGGCTCCATGGGCTTGTGGCTGGACATCGACCGTGGAGTGTGGGAGAATTTCCAAATTGGCAGGGGTGCTAATTTTGGAATGATCAATCGACAGAGTGTTTGATTGATTTAGAGTAAGCCTTACTCGAATAATTAAATAATATTTAATTATAACCCATGGCCAATTATGTGGTGAACCTACGGGGGCATACACAATACACATGAAGCGAAAGCGAGGAAATAAGAACGATCGAGTCGACTGGGTCGACTGGGTGAATAATCGACTGGGTCGATTACTATGGGTGGGTCGACTGGGTCGACCAAATTGGAACAAAATGGGATCCAATTGGAATTGGATCAGGATCATAAATTAAATTGGAATTTAATTTGTGAATTAATTAATTAGGTTGGATTTAATTAATTAAAGAAATAATTAATTAATTAGACTTAGTGTCAAAATTAATTAATTGGGAGACTTGTTAATTAATTGGGCTATTTAATTGGGAGATTAAATAAAGCCTGGTCAAAATTAATTAACTGGGCCATGAATTAATTAGAAGACTTAGTCTTCTAAATTAAAGAAGGCCATGACCCATGTCGGAGAGAAGAACCCTAGTCCTAATAGGACTAGATTAGGGAGATAACTATAAGTAGCTTTCTTGTAGTTATTTTTCACACAACTCCATAAGCAAAAATTGAGCAAGAGCAAAAATCTCTCTCCCTCTCCCTGTGCAATCGGCCAAACCACTTCTTCCCTGTGGAAGAATTTTTCATTTTCGACTTTGTTCCAAGATCGTTCCTAAGTCCTAGATCTTAATATATTTTGTGTTCTAGTCGATCAAGATATATTATTTTCGTGTAATTGTGGTGTATCAACCCGTAGAGGCGCAACACGTGGGGCGCTGCTGCAGAGCTTGGATCGATACTTGCTGGAGGAGAAATCAGAGTTCGTTTTACTGACTAAGGATTTGCAAGGAGATAGGTATAACGTGTAAACTTATACTATCGTTTTTATTTATATTCATATATATACAACTAGAGAATATCTTGGCAAGATTCCGTAAGAGGTCCTAAAATTTTTTATATTCCGCTATGCCTCGGGCTGTTTATCTTACCGAATTCCAACAGTGGTATCAGAGCCAACTCTAGGCTTTGTATATATATGAATTTGCAAATTCTGTGTTATAAATCATATGTTTGATTTATGTATGGCTAGTTCTTTAACTTTGCATGTTTTAGGACGTTTGTTATTTAACTTGGAGTTAATGAATAATTTTAGATTCGAAAATTTTATCATGTTGATGTTATTTTGGATTGGGATTTAATTGACTGGGTTTGTTTAATTAAATCATAAGTAATCGAAAACAAAAATTTTTTTTTTTTTTAGACCCAACCCGTGGTGGCACGCGGCGGTGCACGGCAGCGCACCGCGGCTAGGCGGCCACCGCAAGCCGCTGCCAACGGCAGCGTGCGAACAGCACGCTGGCCGCGCACACTGCGCACGGCGGCAGCCCACGGGCTGCTGTCCGCACGCTGCTGTGCGCGGCAGCCTGCTGCCGCACGCAGCCACGCGCCGCGACTGCTGCCGCGGGCAGCTCACGCGCCCCTGATGGTCGCGCGTGTGTTGTCCACGTGGTAGTCCGTGATTGGTCTCGACTGTTCATGTTTGGGTTGGACTCTAATTCTGCCTATTTTGAAAATTCTGGAAATTTTAGAATTTTGGAAGATTAGGAAACTTGGAGTTTTTGGATAAGGTAGTTATTTTGTTAGACCTAAACACTACCTTAATTAAACTAATCTAAACAAAATAGGATTATCTTTAAAATCTTGGAGATTGGAAATTTTTGGGAAACTTAGAGTTTTGGATAAGGTAGGAATCTTAGTGATTCAGTCTACTTTAATTAACCAATTTAATCAAGATAAGATTTATAGATTACTTAGAGCTCAAGTAAGAGCTAATTAATCTTGGAGGTTAATTGTTAATTCAAAATTAATTAACTTAGATAATTTTTGAGAATTAAAATTAAAGGAGCCGATAAATTTACATTTTTGCCCTTATGTGAATTTATGCATGTTCTTGAGTGAATGTGTGGATTGATCGATTTTGCCCTTAAGCCCTGTGTAGTTTTTGGTTTATTTATTTATGGGTTGTAATTGGTGCCCTTGCTTGCGCAAACAAATGTAATAGAATAGGACAATTTAAATTTGTAAGCTAGGCTTAGATTAGGCTTGGAGCCGAGAAGACCTCATTGATGAGGGGTAATTTGGATCCCCTATTCATTAGAATGACCATCCTGTCCCTATTCAATTTTGAGGTTAGTGGGAGACTTTTTCTCTCCACCTAATTGATGGTGGCTTCTCATCTCCCACCATTAATAAGGTGACTCTTCACCTCCTCAATTTTACCTATAAATACTACCCTCATTTTCATTTGGAGGACAAGTTGCAAGAAGTGTGAAGACTAGTTGAGTAGTTTCCTCGAAGTTCGTCCCGTAACGTCAGAACGAGAGGTGGAAACGATCAAGATAGGAAGAGATCATCCTGAAGATACCCTTGATAATTTTCACGCAACATCATTTTTTGCGCCGTCTGTGGGAATTTTTCTGATTGGCACGTTGAGATGGCGGACGAGAATGAGGAAAACCAATGGATGGAAGAACTAGAGGGACCACCTGAAGGAGGTAAAGACACAGTGGAAGGCGCACCAGATCCAACATATATCCCGGAAGCAGCCCCTGATGCGGCACCCGTAGCACCCACAATTCAAATGACTAAAGAGAGGTTGGATGCAATGGCAGCAACGGTTGCCGCACGAGTAGTCACACAGTATGTGGCTGAGTAGCGACGGACGCGCATTTCACCTGTATTCCATCACAGGGAATCAGGAACAGCAACCAGAAAAGAACAAAGACCGAGGGAGCAGCAGACTTCAAGACAAACTTGGAATGAAGAAGAGTTGATGGTAGAAATCTAGCAGGAGAAGAGGAGGCCCTCAGAGAACCTCGATTGGGAATTTATCGAGATGCTGCTCCAGCAGAAAATAAAGGAAGAAGGGAGCGTGAGGAGCAGAACAATGAGCAACCGAGGCGGGGAGAAGTAGGAGAACAATTTGCATCCGCAATTCCAATGAGAAGAAGTCATTTTGCTCCGGCAGTCCTTTCAGAACCCTTACCACAAGGGTTAATGAGAAGAAGTCCCTTTGCTCCGGCAGTCTTTCAGAACCCTTACCACAAGGGTTTTCAGGATCCCAAGCCTCGCAGAGTATGATGGAACAGGAGATCCCCAAGAACATTTAGACAAGTTTGCGGCCAAGGCAGATTTATATGCAATGAGCGACGCAGCCACCTGCAAAAATTTTCGCACAACTTTAGCCAAAATTGCCCTCACGTGGTTTAACCAACTACCAACAGGCACAATTACCAACTTCGAGCAAATGAGTTAGCGCTTCCTTCATCACTTCTCAATGAATAGGAAAACTCAGAAGACTGCAGCGTATTTGTTCACCGTGAAACAAAGAACAGGAGAATCACTGAGAGAATACATACAACGCTTTACTAATGCAGTGTTAGAAGTACCTCAGGTGGATCCAGAGTTCCTCGCAGTATACTCGAACAAACACTGTTGGATGAGCGACTGAATGAGTCCTTAGCAGGAAAACCCCCAGCAACTCTTGATGTACTTTTAGCCCGAGCAGAAAAATTCATCAGGATTGAGGAAGCATCGGAGGTGAAAATGGAGAAAGGAAGCAAAAGAAAGATTAGAGAAGAGGATAAGAATGATCGCCCAAAGCGAAAGGAGAATATAGAGGAAGAAAGAAGAATTGAATATATCCCCGGGTATGCACAATACACACCCGTAAGTGCTACCAGGGAGGAGGTTTTCTTGGCAGCAGTTAGACAAGGGTTACCACAATGGCCGCAACCACTGAAGGAAAATCCAGATCGTCAAAGATCTAATAAATATTGTCGTTACCATAGAGCTCGAGGGCATAATACTGAGGATTGTTATCATCTGAAGGATGAAATCGAAAGATTAATACAGCAAGGTAACTTACAAGAATTTGTGAAAAGAAGAAGAGAATAGATAGAAGAGATATTGCACCAGCTAACTCGCAGTCTGGAAGAAACCCCGGACAGAAACGTAGTGGAAGGCAAGAGCCTAAGAGAAATAGCTTAGTGCAAGGAAGATGTGATGAGAATATACCTAGAGCAGGCGTTATCAACGTAATATCAGGACCAGCTGGAGGAGATTCAGCTAGTGCTAGAAAAGCCCTGGTAAGGGCAGCAAAAGCATTTCCAGAACTCCCACCACGACCCGAGCATTATATTCAGCAAGCTGCAGAAAATATTCATTCTATCACATTTGATGATAAGGATTTAGAGAAGGGGCAGTTACTTACTCAAAATGATGCCCTGGTGATCTCTGCTACACTTGCAAACTATTGGGTAAAGAAAATATTGGTGGATAGCGGAAGTTCTGCTGATATAATCTTTTACAATGTCTTCAGGCAGCTGAACATAGACAACGCCGAATTTAAGAAAGTTAATACAGCACTGTCCGGGTTTTCAGGGGAGACGATAGAGGCATTAGGAGAGGTCGTGTTGCCTATTTCATTAGGAAGTTTTCCGAAAAGGGCCACGAGAATGGTCAAATTCTTGGTGGTTAAAGCACCTCCACTTATAACATAATACTGGGAAGGCCTAGTTTAAACCTCTTCAAAGCAGCAATTGATAGAAATAGTGTCCTGCAAGCCAGCGGTATGGCGAGCATTTATTGTAATAAATGAGGAACTATTCAATTTAGATTAATAAATGCACTTTATTAAATGGTCAACTTTATCTTATGTAATAATTATCTACGCATAAGGATAGAAGTCCTTAGATCACAGGGCTATGGGACAACCCGTGGACTGATCTCCAAGGTCGTGATCTAGAACATATTCAAGAGTCGTAGAATCCAATCGAGATAGGACATCATTGGATTCGGTTAGACTCTCACTGTTGTGTATACTCCGATGAACTGGAGAACGCTGGGGTCCACGAGCGTGATTGGGATGGTCGATACACATAAGTGGGTGGCTTGCTGGGATGGCAAGCGCACTGAATACCCCAATTAGAAAATAACTCACCATGGAAGCGGTAGTCGCATATCGGGGTTGAAGTAATTCCAAATTTATAATAGTATACGAGGAACGATCCCTAACTACTTGAGGTGATAGGGTTTATCTGGTGCGAGAACGTCTATACTTTGATATGAGTTCCGACTGACTGGGGATCGCCAGAAAGTCTCTGTGGACTCATATTGGGTATAGAGGAACTCGTATGCAGATTCATATCATCAACAAAGGATCCATTGACCCGACTTGATAGGTTGGGAAATTCTCCTATGATTTCTGTGAGAAATTAATTCTGGTAAAATCCTTGGCCAAGGTATCTGACGACTTTATGTAAGTAGCTCATAAAGATTAAGTCAAGAGAATTTATTTCGAGATCAGAGTACATAAGGTCAAGACAAAATAAAAGGGAATCCGATGAAAGACCATACCCTTAAGTCTCGACTAGGAGATTGATCGATGGAGAGATTATGTCGTATATGGAAATTATAAATGATAAAAAGGTTCACTGAATTAATTCACCAGTGATTGGGCTCCATGAGCTTGTGGCTGGACATCGACCGTGGAGTGTGGGAGAATTCTCAAATTGGCAAGGGTGCTAATTTTGGAATGGTCAATCGACAGAGTGTTCGATTGATTTAGAGTAAGTCTTACTCGAATAATTAAATAATATTTAATTATAACCCACGGCCAATTATGTGGTGAACCTACGGGGGCATACACAATACACAATTAGCGAAAGCGAGGAAATAAGAACGACCGAGTCGACTGGGTCGATTATATTGGGTGGGTCGATTGGGTCGACCCAATTGGAACAAAATGGGATCCAATTGGAATTGGATCAGAATCATAAATTAAATTGGAATTTAATTTGTGAATTAATTAATTAAGTTGGATTTAATTAATTAGAAAGGATTTTAATTAAATAGACTTAGAGTCTGATTTAATTAAATGGGAGATTAAGTTAATTAATTGGGCTATTTAATTGGGAGATTAAATTAGGCCTGGTCAAATTAATTAACTGGGCCATGAATTAATTAGAAGACTTGGTCTTCTAATTAAAGAGGGCCATGGCCCATGTAGGAGAGAAGAGACCTAGTCCTAATAGGACTAGGTTAGGGAGATAACTATAAGTAGCTATCTTGTAGTTATTTTTCACACAACTCCATAAGCAAAAATTGAGCAAGAGCAAAATTTTCTCTCCCTCTCCCAAGCTAAAGTCGACCGAACCCTTCTTCCTTTTTGAAGAATTTTTCGTTTTCGATTTTGTTCCTAAATCATTCCTAATTCCTAAATCTTAATATATCTTGTGTTCTAGTCGATCAAGATATATTATTTCGTGATATTGTGGTGTATCAACTCGTAGAGGCGCAACACGTGGGGCGCTCCTTGAAAAGGCTGGGTCGATTTTGCTGGAGCATAAATCAGAGTTCGTTTTTGCTAGCCGAGGATTTGCAAGGAGATAGGTATAACGTGCAAACTTATACTATCATTTTATTTATATTAATATATATACAACTAGAGAATATCCTGGCAAGATTCCTTAAGAGGTCCTAAAAAGTTTTATATTCCGTTGTGCCTAGGGCTGTTTATCTTATCGAATCCCAACAGTGGTATCAGAGCCAACTCTAGGCTTTGTATATATATGAATATCTAAATTCTGTGTTTATTAAATCATATGTTTGATTTATGTGGTTAGTTCTTTAACTTTGCATGTTTTAGGACGTTTGTTATTTAACTTGGAGTTAATGGATAATTTTAGATTCGAAAATTTTATCATGTTGATGTTAATTTTGGATTGGGATTTAATTAACTGGGTTTGTTGAATTAAATTTGTGGGTAATCGAAACAAAAAAAAATTTATAAGATCCGACTCGCAGTGGCAAGCGGCGGTGCGCGGCAGCGCACTGCGGCTAGGCGGCCACTGCAAGCCGCTGCCAACGGCAGCGTGCTGGCAGCATGCTGGCCGCACACGCTGCGCGCAGCAGCAGCCTTCGGGCTGCTGTTTGCGCGCTGATGTGCGCGGCTGCTCGCTGCCGCACGCAGCCGCGTGCAGCGGCTGCTGCCGCAGGCAGCTCACGCGCCGACCTGGTGGTCGCGCGTGGGCTGTCCTACATGGCAGTCCTGATTGGTCTCGACTAGTCGTTTTTGGGTTGGACTCTAATTCTGCCTATTTTGAAAGTCCTGAAAATCTTGGAGAATTTTGAAAGATTAGGAAACTTAGAGTTTTTGGATAAGGTAGTTATCTTGTTAGATGTGAACACTACCTTAATTAAACTAATCAAGTCAAAATAGGATTATCTTGAAAATCTTGGAGATTTGGGAATTTTGGGAAACTTAGAGTTTTGGATAAGGTAAGAATCTTAGAGATTTAGATTACCTTAATTAACCAATTTAATCAAGATAAGTTTGTAGATTACTTAGAGCTCAAGTAAGAGCTAATTAATCTTAGAGGTTAATTGTTAATTCAAAATTAATTAACTTGGATGAATTTTTGCGAATTAAAATTAATGGAGCCGGTAAATTTACATTTATGCCCTTATGTGAATTTATGCATGTTCTTGAGTGAATGTGTGGATTGATCGATTTTGCCCTTAAGCCCTGTGTAGTTTTTGGTTTATTTATTTTTCGGTTGTAATTAAATGGGCCTGATTGGTGCCCTTGCTTGCGCAAACAAATGTAATAGAATAGGACCATTTAAATTATGTAAGCTAGGCTTAGATTAGGCTTGGAGCCGAGAAGACCTCATGAAGACTTGGAGATCCACATGGAGGCCCATTTACCTTGGAGGACATGGAGGCCCAATTCATTACATGGAGGCCCAATCAAGCTGGATATTACAAGAAGGCCCATGATGTATGGGTTCGAAAATTGTAATAGTTAGGACATTTAATTTCCACCCTAGACTGACCAATTGATTCATCACTTGGCTCGTGATGAATCGCATAGGATGGGCATTCGATCAATCATATCCTGCTAGGTGTTGTATGTTTACTTATATTCTTTGATGTATGTCGTGCATGCTTAGAATAGATCACGTAAACAAGATAAAGCATAATATGATGAGACCTCGCACAAGAAAACTTAAAACCTCCAATTGAACATTAAAAATTCAATTAGAATATTAAATCGAATAACGGGCGCATAAGAATAGTGTCTATGGTCCGAGCCTATCCAATCACTAGGTCTTAGGCAAGTTGTACGAATATATCTCGATGTCTCACGAGTCGTGGGTCGAGTTATAGGAAGATGATATGTCTATTGCCTCGATGCACGAGTTTAGTGCCAAGGGAGGGGATAGCAAGGTTTTAGGCTCTGTCTCACGAGTCGTGGGGTGTCTAGGATTGAACTATTTCTCTTCACGAGTATTGGACATGATTTAACGCTAGTAAGTATGGATGTTTCACGAGTCGTGGGTCCATATCGAAAACCGAGGCTAAATGAACTTAAGGGTTAGCTGCGATGGTTAACCGTCGACGTAATCGACCACCAAATGAATCAAATAGTATGGCCAACGAGTCGTGGGTACTAGGAGATTGCATTTGAGCCTTAAGCCCGCTAGGATATTTTAAATTCCAGAAACTTATGTGGG
>CM064879.1:70684062-70761772 GCA_003313485.2 Penstemon barbatus | reverse complement strand
TTGCTCTCTCGGATGTCCAAGAATGATTGTTGTAAGCCATAGTATCGAGAATTTCCCACGATTCATCGTAGGACTTGGAAAGCATAGCACCACCCGCAGTTGCATCCACTAAAGCTCTAGTAGATCCATGCAACCCATTATAGAATGTTTGCATTAGAATATATTCGGCTATGCCGTGGTGTTGACACTTCTTCAATAGCTCTTTGAATCTCTCCCAAGCTTCATATAAAGATTCTTGATCAAATTGCCGGAATCCTAGAATATCATTCCTCAATTTGGTAGTCTTCGGGGGAGGGAAAAACTTCCTCAAGAACTTCCCGGTTAGATCTTCCCAAGAAGTAATAGATTGGGATTGTAGAGAATCCAACCAATCTTTTGCGAGGTCTCTCAACGAGTATGGAAATAGCATCAACCTCAACGCCTCCTTTGTTACACCCGCTATGATGAATGAGTCACTAATCATCATAAACTTCTTTAAGTGTGCATGAGGATCTTCGCTAGAATGACCTCCAAATGGACCCGCGGCATTTAACATATTGAACATAACCGGCTTAAGTTCAAAGTTAGGTGCCGTAATTGTAGGTCTGACAATGCAAGAACCGAGCTCATCTAGCTTAGGAGTGCCATACTCATTAATAGGCCGATTCCTATTATTTGGTTCTTCGGGAGCAACTTGTATAGGGTTAACCATAGCCGGATCGATTCTTTGATTTTCCATGGGTAAAGATTTACCCTTGTCCTTTTTCTTCTTTGCTTTCCTTCATTTCCTAAAGGTCCTCTCGATCTCCGGATCAACAAGAGCAAGGGGTGATGTTGAAGCTCTTGGCATGCACTAAGAGAAAGGTACCTATGAAGACAAAGATCACAAAGTAAACAACAAATCAAAGCTAAGATACGCAAGAATATAAATTGGCAATAATCGTTACAGTTCCCCGGCAACGGCGCCAAAAACTTGTTACGCTCCAAATACGAGTACGTAAACGCGCAAGTATACGGTTGTCTACAAGTAATAAAGTGATAAGGGGTGTCGAACCCACGAGGAATTGAACGAATAATTTCCAAGACCTATTCTATTATCTTACTTGAACTTATGTGAACGATAGTAGTGAGATTGTGGTTTGTTTAAACAACTAATAAAGCGATTAAGACAAATCTAAGTGCTTAACTTACTAATATGATAAAGGCTCCTAGGATTTTACGTCACCTAGTTCAATTCAAGATAAATGACTCGATAAATGATTACTAATGCTCGTGTTTGCTATTCAAGGATTCCAAGACGTTTGTATGTATCTTCGATAGCATACAAACCTATCAAATTAAACTAATCCAATTTATTCCTAAATGGACTAAAATCTAATCGATGGCATTAAACTCAAACCTTAAAAGAATATGAAACGACTTAGGTATATGTCTATCCTAGAATCGAATCACAATCCAACTTCATAATCAAATCCTCAAAATCACTATGTCTAGCAATCAAGAATCAATAACTTTCACCTCAAGGTTGATCAAACCTTAAAACGAACAATAAGCACGAAATTGGATAAACAAACACATGTAAGCATCATATCAATCATCATAGCATCATTTAATCAAGAACCAAACATAGGATCAATAAAAACCTAGAAGAAAAGAGATTAGCTACTCATATTTATCAAGACAACAATCATTACATTAAACAAAGTCATAAGTGTAATGAACAAAGTAAGAAAGATAGAGTAAGCTTAGATGATGAAATCTATGGCAACTTCTCCTTCAAGCCTTTGTTGTTCTTCATTCAAAAGTGCAAGCCTAAGCTTTTTCCAAAGGGAGGCAAGATGTAAAAATGAAGTGTGGAAGTTGTTGAATGATTTCTTCCCTTTAACCTTTAACCTAGTGAAAACAATAACCACCACATGCCTAAGTTACCCTCTATTACATGAAAACAAAGGCCAAAAAGTCCCCCAATAAGTTTAGAAATACAAGTGAGATCAAAGGGAAAGTTTACAAAAAGGCCCCTACTTCCCGCAGATAAATATCTGCTGGTAGCAAGGGTACACCGCGGTGTAAGTTTCATACACCGCGGTGTAACTTTGGCTGTAAGTTTCCAGCTCTGCCGCACTTCCTTCCGAGCAGCATATCTTTTGATTCCGAACTCCAAATGCAGATCCGTAAAGTCCGTAGCGTAGCTAACTCACTCATCTATGACATATCCAAAATTCAGCTTATTTGGATCAACCTTTATAAAGTTGTGCAAGCTTTAGTGAACAGCTATCTACAATCTTGTAGAATTTGCTTCGGGTTCTATTTCCTTCGAAGCTCAAGCTTGACTCGCGGGGTGGTTAGAGCGACTTGCACCATTGATACGCAACTCCAAATCACCCTAAGATGTTAATACCTACAAACCATGGAGAAAGCGATCAAACGAGAACAAAAGCACGAAAAACAAACAAAGGCCAAACGAAGGGGCCAAAGAAGGAAAAGCCACGCGACCACGCAAAAGCATGCAAAACTCGGATTAAAACAAGACGTTTTGGACTTAAGAAGGCACGCAATAACGACGTTTCCATGGCGTTATCAGAAAGCCGTTGCTATGCCCCTTAGATCGAAATAAATAAAAGGGTGAAAGCTGTTGCTATGGCCGATCAAAACGACTAAGGGTGAAAGCCGTTGTTATGCCCCTTAGATCGAAATAAATGAAAAGGGTGAAAGTTGTTGCTAAGACCCTCAGGTGAAAGCTGTTGCTATGACCGATCAAAACGACTAAGGGTGAAAGCCGTTGCTATGCCCCTTAGATCGAAATAAATGAAAAGGGTGAAAGCTGTTGCTAAGACCCTCAGGTGAAAGCTGTTGCTATGACTGATCAAAACGACTAAGGGTGAAAGCCATTGCTATTCCCCTTAGATCGAAATAAATGAAAAGGGTAAAAACTGTTGCTAAGACCCTCAGGTGAAAGCTGTTTCTATGACCGATCAAAACTACTAAGGGTGAAAGTCATTGCTATGCCCCTTAGATCGAAAAAAGGGGGGGTGGGTGAAAGCCGTTGCTAAGACCCTAAGTTCAAATTATCGATCATTTTCCAAATTCTGACAATGCTCAGTTTCGAACTACAATGATCGAGATCGGCTAAGGATGTCAATCATCATCAAAATTTGGTTATTAATCTTCGATTGTTCTATCAGCAAATGAGGTCGGCAAAAAATGTCAATTATCGTTCATATTTGGGTATCAAAAGTTGAGGTTCAATTATTCTATCCAAGAGCAATTACATAATTGATGATCGATTATCATAAAATTAGTGTTCGATTATTCTATCAGTAATCAAGATCGGCGAAGAATAACACGTATCGTTCATACTTCTGGCGCGAAAAATTGATGCTCGATTGTTTTATCCAGAAGCAAGTCTATAGATTAACAAGCAAGAATAATAAAGGAAATAAATATTTCCTTCATAAACTTTCAAACAGTTACAAGAGAATTCTTGATTACAATAAGGAAAATCGAGCTAAACTGAGGGTTTACATCAAGTACAATCCTATCACAAATTATTAACCCTACGCTAGAGTATTAGGGTAGTCGAAAGAGAAAAGTGAAGCTAGTACACTTCTACCTTTCTTCCACGAATGAAGCTCGGATAGCAGAAATAACCCCCGGAAAGCTTGACCCTTCTACCCTTCATCCACTACTTCCGTGCTGATTGGTCCACACAGGACCGCGTCGAAAAAGAGGGAAGCAACTCCAGTTGGAAGTACTCCTAGCAAATTCGAAGGCAACATTCTTCAAGAAGACACCTTGAAGAAGTTGAGATCGAGTGCAGGAAAACTCCTCCAGCAGTTGACCCACTATCCGACCTGGTGGAGCAACAGGATACAGGAATCCGAGCCAACCTCTAGGACTTGGAATCAGAGAGAGCAGGTCGTTTGCCGGTATCCTAGTCGCAATCCTTTTCGTCTGTCGATATCCTAGTCGAAGAAAAGCTTTACTTGGATGTAAAGAATCAAGGAATAGAGTTCGAGTTCGGATCTTGAACATAATTATTGGGGATCGAATTTGAATCTTGAACATCATTATTGGGGATAAACGATTGGTCACTAAAAAAGGCAACAACTCGAGCATAAGCACCGAATGAAATTTTTACAGGAAGGTAAAATGCGATGGTAAAACAAGGATCATTCAGAGGTATTTATAGTAGATGAAAATGGAGACCAATCGTTTGGACAAAAAGATAAATAATTTGATTAAATGTGCCAACGGTTCCGCTTCCCGAGGAATAGGGGATTGTTTGGACAAAAAGATAAATCATTTGATTAAAAAGCAAGTACTTGCATCAGTATACTCGCATGTACCGCACTCAGATCAAATAACACTAATTAAAGCATAAGTTATCCCTCGGCAACTATGATCGGTATCATTGAAAAGCTTGCTCAAAAAAGAAGAACATGCCAGCACAATCAAGAAAAAAGGTATAGCCATCGACGAACGACATAACAATCATAAAATTGGCGAATGGCTCGGTACACGATCCGAAATACAGAAACAGAAACACACGAAACAAGTTAAAAACTTATTCAGAGCTACAACACAAATACGAAAGGGAAAGTTAAAGTTACAACAAGTTCAATATTTAAGGCATCTACATAAGTTTGTTATCGGAAAAAATCTTCCGAAGCTCAGCACTACGGGCTTCATACCCACGAGCATAAGCCTCCTTTTCACGAAGCTCGAAGCCTTTCTTCTCCTGCTCGTAAAGCCTTTTGAGCACTTCGAGCTCCTTGCTCAATTGTTGATGAAGCTCTTCTCCCTGATCCTTAGCAATTTTTTCTTTCTCTAAAGCCAATTTTTCCTCGAGGACACGTTCCAGCTCGCCGTTCTTCTTCTCCAGCTCGAGAGTAACAGCAGCATGTCGGCTCAGCTCCCGCTCAGCTAACATCTTTAGTTTAAGAAAGTCTTGTCCAGCCTATATGAATGAATTAGTTAAAAAAAGAAAAAAAAAGAAAGAGACCTAAAAAAGAGAGTTCGATCCAGACTGAAACAGCTCCGAAGGGCTCTTTTCCTTAGACGTGCCAGCTTCAGGGATAGGAAGATCAGCCTGCGGCGGATTCTCAACAAGATTCTCGAGCTCCACTTCAAGAGCGGACCCATCCTTCGACTCTCTGAGCGGGGAAGGAAAGGTAAAAGGGGAGGCAGAAGTAAGAGGGTCAGAAAAATTTTCAGCCTTCGAGGGCTCAGTTTCAAGCTTTGAGGGCTCAGTAGATCCTCCAGAAACTAAAGAGTCTTCTCCAGCAGGGGTCAATTTAGGTTTCTTATCGAAACCTCCCATCGGGGAACCAGCGTTGAGATCACCAATTGGCACTTCCTTCCCAGCGACAAGGTTCAGCAAGGTCTCGATTGGGGTGATCCCATCAGAATAAGGTCTTTTATTGGAAGAAAGGGATGATGCCTTTTGCCTAGCTAATGCTCGGTTTGAAGTATCATGGTTTTTCGGCGAAGAAGCCTCGAGCTCCTCATCGAGTTCCTCATCTAAAATTGATTTGCTAAGAATAACTTTGGGATGTTTTACTGGAGCCTGTTTCTCCTTTTTAATCTCCCCGCCCTTGGAGGTTTTGGGGGAAGATGCAGATGTTTTTGGGGAAGCCTTGGAGGATTTGTTTTCTTTGGTCGATTTTTGGTCTTTGGATGGACCTTTACTCTTGGTACCACCCAGTAACGATTTGGGGTCGATGGGCTTACTCAATATTTGATCCATAGTAAGTAAAGAAGTAAGTTTGAAAGTTTGAAAATAGATTCTATGCGCGAAGCTCCGATCTCAGTAATTAAGGGTCTTAGACAAATGATTTGAAACAGTCCTAATATTTATAGAAGCGACATCCTATTTTTGTAATAATTGAACCGTTGCAACTGTTGAGAAGTTCAAAAGGGAATGATAAAGATTCGATCATGAATGATAAAATTCAATCAAATATTAATTCCTACAAAATGAGGGGGATATACAGGTTATGAAAGCAAAAACACTGGAGAATTACGTAAAGTATTATTCCTATTACATAGCTATTATAAACGGTCAATTTCCGATTATCGAACTATGAATTGGTTCTTTTCGAGGAATCGGATTCGTTGTCCAAACTACCGTAATCCTTACCGAAGGCCGTACTCAACCGCAAGATTGGTCATTGTGCTCGTCATCTGATTCGCCTCCTAAAGTAGATTCGGGGTTATGATCGGACAGCTAAAGCATATCAGGGTTTGGCATTGGGAAGCCAAACTCCTTGACAAAGGGGGCAAAATGATGATCCCGCCAATTCATATCCGCCTTGGGTAAATAGGAAGCTTTATAGTCTTTCCCTTCAGCATTCTTATAAGGGTCCATGTATTGAAAATATCCATCTATCTTATCTGGAATTTTCTTGGCCGAAACTAGCTGTTGAACCCCTTTGTAGAAGATTGTTTGAAGAATCCCTCCCATTCTCCTTTGAACTAAGGGATCTAGGACAGGGGACTTAAAAAATTCTCGTATGGCTGGAATCACAGCCTCTTCCCGGCCATGGGCATATGCTCGCTCGGAGTCTTACTTTGCTTGCTCAAGTTCGATTTTGACTTTCTTAAGTTCTTCCTCAAGGGCACTTTTCTCTTTAACGGTTGATAACAAATCCTCTTCCACAGATGAGGTAGGTTTCTTATTGGCGATCTCGAACTCGTCCTTCATTTTTGACAATTCTCGACGACTGACCGATAATTTACTCGTAACGTCATCTAATCGAGCTCGAAGGGTTTTATTCTCGATCGAAGTCTGCGCGAACGCATTGTGAGCTTCTTGCGATTCTTGTTCCAGCAACGACAAGCGATAAGTCTGAAGCGCGAAGTAATCTCCGGCCTATGTTGGGAAAGTGATATCAGCATAGTACCTAAGGATTGTGACATACGGGATAATCAAATGTAAACAATTGTTACCTCCTGGTACGTTCGAGAAAAGTTACTCAGGACTTCAAAGTCGCTTTTTATGGTGTGATGAAGCAGATCCTGTTTGAACCGTCCGGCCATAAAAATTCGGGTGGCTTTATCAAACTAGTTTTCACCATCTGGTCCGAGATCTGAGAAAATGGTCCCTTCCTCCGGGTAACCAGCGGCTCTACGCCCGCGAAAATGTTCATTCATAAAATCTGCTACATCCGGTTCCGATATGCCTGGTCGGCAAGGAACCAAGTTAGAGCTCTTACCAAACGGTTTTATTCTTCTCGAAGGCCCCGGATGTTCAGCATTCCGTTTCCTATCCATACGCTTTTCATGATCTTGTATGCCTAAAATACGTGTCCAGGAATATTGGCTATAACCGGTGGAGGATGGGTTAGAAGTATCGATCGTGAATACACTACGTAAGGACCAGCTACAACGGGATTCGACGAACTCGAGCTGCCAACCCCTCTCAAAGCTGGGTATGCTTCTGGGATATCGATCGGGTCGATGACCAGATTATCTGCTCCCGCTCCTTGTTCTGCATTGTTTTTCTTCACCGGTTGCTGGGATTGGCTTTGTGTGCCCCTGGAACGAGCAGTCCCAATTGACGTAATAACGGACAGCCGAAACTCCTCAACAAATTGATCTGCAAAGAAAATGCGATAGGTTCATAAAGCTAGGTGAGCAGATATAATCTACCTCGCATTTAAGTAAAGAAGAATAATAGCATACTTAGAGAGAGCGGCGCACGAGACAAAATGGCCGATTCGGACATGTGTCTGAAAGATTGAGTAGATCCACTTAGGGATTGAGTGGGTAAGGGAAGAGAAAATTTGACCATCGGAGCTGGATAATCGCATTTGCTTAGGCCCGCCAGCCTCAAAATCCTTTCCTGGACAAGGAGCATAGTCTGAAAGGGATCGGATTGGAGCTGGTTCAAAAACTCGTCAGAAAGTTGAGGATTAATCTTTTCCTTGATCTTGCGACGACCATACATCCAAGGCCCTTCACTATCCCATCGATATGGTCTAGTTTTTGAACTGCCTTCAGGGCGAATGTCGGGACCTTTCACAAATGAGAACCTTCTTTTCCAGCCTTTAGTTTTATCCATAACCACACTCGAAAGGATAGGTCGGCTCGACCGCTGCGAGAAAGATATGAACCCCGTATTGGAACCTTTAGACATACTCATCTGGAATACTTGCCAAAAATTCCGAAAAGAAGCCTCCTCTCCTTTGGCCTCCATGAGAACACTGTACGCTATGGAATTCGGAAGAATCTGAGCGGGAGAGAGAGAAAGAGAGGATAAGATATTTCTAAGTAGGGGAACAAACGGGATGCGCAATCCGTGTAGAAATTGCTTCTCATAAAAAGCCTGGCACCCATGTGGAGGATCAGTCGCACGTTGGCGGTAAGACGGGATGACGATCGAAAACCCCTTAGGAAGAAAATTTTCGAACTCTTTGTACAAATAAGCGCGGTCTTCCTGGACAAAAATGCAAGAAGTTTGATATGCACCAAGCTCGGCCCGATTATGATCAATTGACCTAGAAGGAGCTTCGAATTTATATATCCTGACAAAGACATTGTCACCAATATTACGTTTTTGTACCACGTTTTCTTCGAGATCTTCGACCTGATCTGCATCCCCATGCTCGGGATGAAATTCCCCCTCGTCAAAGTCATCAATAATCCTCAAGTCAGGATCGGACTCAGGATCCTCTCCTACTTTGCCCTTGCTCCTCGAATCTCTCGAACTGGAAATTATAAAAAGATATAGTTGTATGAAAAGGACAGCTTACGCGATCTTTATGCTCCGATCTCAAGTAAAAAGTCGCTCTGAAGGTTATTTTAAACAAGTCAATGTATACATAAAAGGTAAAAAAGATGAATTGCAACTAAGACCCTGAACAGCTGCGACGGTTAAACTCCCTCGGGATAAATTTGGGGCTATCTTCCAAATTATTGCATTTTAGACCCCTATACATTCTGGAATTGTGAGTATCTCGGTAACCAATACGAAAAGGCGTTTTGATCGAAATTCATTTCGAAAGCAAAGAAAAGACTCTTTAACGTCGAGATTTATATCATCAAGACAAGTTTATCATATTGTTTCCAAGATATGCACTCTTTTTCTCTGATTCGGTTTTTATCCAAATGGATTTTTTCGAATTAGGTTTTTAACGAGGCATATCCGTAAGACATCGATATATGATTTGTTCATCACGACGTTCGGAATGACACGTACTTCTTCGAGCTTAAGCTTCACTTCGTGCTCGAGAAGTGGGGGAGTATTGATGGGGGGTATTTTGGACTCCACGCTTAGGAGCTAAGGAATGATCGGAGAACTATAACCCCGACCCCGAAGGCTTAGATTCAAGCTCGGATCATTGTTCAGTTAACTCGATCCTCCGGAAGCAGCCCATGATCGAGGATTACTGTTGGGCCGATCTCAGGCCCAGGCCTATGGGCCTATCCTCTTTATTGGCTATAAATACCCTAAGCATTTATGACGCCAGACACGCTTTCCCAGGTGCACTCCATTCGAAGCTGCTGCTCGGATAGATTGTTTAGGCCATTCTATATGTATTTCACCCTCTAGCTTGTACGACATCCTATAATGCTCAAATAGGACCCTCATTACTTGTATTTTGTACATCCATGTTCGGAATATACATATATATTGATCTTTCCCTCGTTATTTTATAATTTTATCTCGATCATACCACGAATCCGTGCAAGATCACGGACATTGTCAAATCTTGGAGTATAAATAGTTCATGAGACGAAGAGAAGAACAACAACACAATCTCTGAGAGAAAATCCGAATCAAAATCTTTAAGTCTCAAGAACAACTCACTCAACAAGCTCGGTCATTCGTTGACAAAAGCCGAAGTTGAAGATCAAAAGATAAACACCTTTTCTGAGTGAAAAACTGTTAGAATGTAGCGAGAAGTGAGATCCATCTTTGTGAGTGATCTAGCTTAAGAGGATAGGCTTTCTTTGTGATTTCTTATTGCGCTCTTGTGGCCATTTCATTTATTGTTTGACGCATGCATTGTATACTGATTACATTGTGTTTTCTAGTATAACCCAAGATCTAAGTGACTTGGAAGAGTAGACTAAATGATTTAAATTCATATATTCAATATTAAAATTATGTGTGTTTTACTTTGCATTTTTACTTGCACATTTTTAGATTGCATAAAACACTTTAACAAAACTGTTGAAAGATTCTCTGAAAAGAGTTTGATAAATGGGGATAAATCTTTCAAACTGTTAAGACTTGTGACCTCAACAACATAGTCTGCTGATAGTCGAGTGAAAATCTTTTAAACCAAAAATTTTCAGAGATCTATTCACCTCCCCCCCTCTAGACCTCATCTGACCACTTGGGACCAACAAGTAGTATCAGAGCGAGTGGTTCATTAGAATCAGCCTCCTGATCAACGAGCTTGATCCAAATGTTTTTCAAAGGTTTTCAAACTTTTCTAAAAGAGCATATTTTTGGAAAATCAAAAACTTTTTGAAAATGGATTGTATCAGCCATGTTCCCCACATAGCTGGTATGAGCTTCGAGGACTGAAAGATAAGAATGGAGATCTTCTTAGCTGCCTATAATGATAACATGTACACAAGTATCATAAAAGGTCCATTTAAATTCACCAGGACATTAAAGGTTGATGAAGTAGACATAGTGGTGGAGAAAGACTTGCATGAGATGACAGCTGAAGAAATCAAGCTATAAAATCTGGACAAAGTTGGCCGCTTCATCATGACCAAAGCCCTGGACAATGATCGATTTGACAAAGTCAAGCATTGCAAGATTGCCAAAGAAATGTGGGATAAGGTTCACGACATGAGTGAAGGAAACGATGCCATCAAAGAGCATCAACTGAATGTTGCTCTGGAAAAGCTGGATAATTTCATGATAAAGTCTGCGGAAACCATTGATCAGATGGATACAAGGTTTACAAAGACATTAAATGAAGTTCTCAAGCTTGAAAAAACCTTCATTGATACGGAGATAACTGTCAGAGTATTGAAGGCTCTACCTTCGAAATTCAACATTAAGGTAACAACCATGGAAGAGTCAAGAGATTTGGAAAAGATCTCACTCACTGAGCTGTTCTCAGTACTCAAGGCGTATGAGTATAAACTGCCTAGAATGGGTGTTGAAGAATCCTCAACTTCAAGTCCCACAGCTGCCCTGGTTGCTGCTGAAAATCCGAGAAGACCAGCATACAAAAGCAAATATGTGGACTTATCTGATGAAGCCACAATACTTAACAAAAAGGAGTACACAGCTGGAGACGTTGCATTGCTGATGAACAACTTCAAGAAGTTTATAAGAGAAAAATGAAGATCAAATACAACAATGCTTCTACTTCTAACCCTACTTCTTCTTCTCAAGATAAGGATTCTTATAAATCCAAACTAATGTGCTATAATTGCAAGAAATTAGGCCATTTCATCAGAGACTGCCCATACTCAAGGCGTATGAGTATAAACTGCCTAGAATGGGTGTTGAAGAATCCTCAACTTCAAGTCTCACAGCTGCCCTGGTTGCTGCTGAAAATCCGAGAAGACCAGCATACAAAAACAAAGATGTGGACTTATCTGATGAAGCCACAATACTTAATAAAAAGGAGTACACAGCTGGAGACGTTGCATTGCTGATGAACAACTTCAAGAAGTTTATAAGAGAAAAATGAAGATCAAATACAACAATGCTTCTACTTCTAACCCTACTTCTTCTTCTCAAGATAAGGATTCTTATAAATCTAAACTAATGTGCTATAATTGCAAGAAATTAGGCCATTTCATCAGAGACTGCCCATATCCTAAAGCTGATAAGTATACAGAAGAGGAAAAGAGAATCAGAAAGGAAAGAACGCATCAGAAAAGCAAGGTGCTGTTAGCAGAAGCGGAGAAGCTGGCTGCTATCTACTCATCTGATTCATATTCAGACTCTTTTGATGAAGAGTCTACTGAAGAAGAGAGTCTTGCACTCATCTGCTTGATGGCTAAGAAATCTGATAACTCCGAGGATAATGAGGTAAATCCTTTAGAGAATGAATTATTCAATTTATTTGAGCAAACTGTAGTTAATAATACAAGTATTGTTGATGCATTTGCTAAGTTTAAGGAAGAGATGATATTGCTAAGAGAGCAAAATAGTTCACTAAAACTTAAGGTTGAAAAATCAAAAGAATCAGCTGAATATAAACTGCTTGAGCAAGAGAATGAATCTCTGAAAGCTAAATGTGAAGTGTACAAGGGTAAAATCATGGAACATGAAAAGATAATTGAGTCTCAGGAGAAATCATCTGTTGCATCTACTCATATGTCTAGTAAACAGAAGAAACCTTTAGAACAGGATAAGTAAGAACTAAATCATACTGAAAAATTTGTATCAGCTAACAACAGTAAAGTCATTTTGTCTGTTCAGACAACTAAACCTGCTTCACCTGAGAAAGAATTAAAGGAGAAGAAAGCTCCTAATGCTAAAAAGAGCAAAGAGCCTAGTGTAGGAAAACAGACTGGTAAGACTAGACAGCAGAGTCCTAAGAAGTCTGCTGATAAGGCTAAAACCAATCAGACTAGTGGTAAAACTAAGTCGTCTGTTAATGAGCAAGCATCCAGTAAGCCAAAGAAGCATAAGAGTAAGAAAAATCAAAATGCTTGGTATGGAAATGAGTCATATTATGTGCAACCTGCTGCATATCCTCCTATGTATCATGCACCACAATTTCCAACTTACTATGCACCATATCTTGCTCATCCAATGCATGCATATCTGATAGGATAGTGCCCAGCAAGCCAACAAATATAAGCTTGTTAAGGAACTTCCTTTAGAAGCAATCTTATGATTCATAAGATAATACGCCTGTTTATTCATAGTACGTGAATTAAACAATGGTCAACTTCATCTCTCGCGAACGTATCTAAGCGATTGGATGAAACCCTGAGATCACTCATGACTATGGGATTATTCACTTCAGTATTGGGTGCGATTAATCATGAAACAGTCTCAAAGGTCGTGATCTCAAAAATGTTCCAAGTCATAGATTCATATCGAGACGGGGTATCGAATGAATCGTCAAGACTTGTAGGATTATGCATGATTCACATGGAGTGAATTTGTTGTCGTTTCATGAACAAGGCATTGAATGCTAGTGCATATGACTAGGTGGTTCGATAGGGGATCGAACGCATCGAACGACCCGAACAGAGAGACCCATCGTGGAAGTGCGTTAAGCATATCGGTAATGGGATGTCTCTCAAGACTTATAATAGTGTACGATTTAGTCCTTTGACTTGAGGTACTAGGGCGGATTCGGTACACGGGAATACGTACTTTGATTTAGGAGCCGATCACATAGCTTGGTCATTGTGCGACTACTTTGGGTACGTATGAACGTGTGCGCGGATAGTTAGTACTAATATAGGATCTGTCGACTCATCCTGATAAGATGAGAGAATTTCCTGTACGTTCTTAGATAATAAATCCGAGGAATCTACGGCCGTAGTCGGTGACGGATTTGGAAAGGGGTTTCCAAATTTAGCAGTCACACTGGAATTATTATCCTGAATTAGAAAGTACAGAATTGAGATAATTAGAGGTGCCGACCAATTCACACACCCTAGGTCTCAATCGGGAAATTAGTTGATAGAAGGACCGTATGTACATGGCATTTATAAGAGTTGGAGGTTCACGAATATCAATTCACCTGAAGTTGGGCCTCATGGGCTTGTGGCTAGACATCGACCATGAGGTGTGGGTACTCCTGAATTAATAAGGAAATTAATTCTGGAGTGGTCAATTAAAGTGGTTAATTGATCGGAGCAATTAATTGCTCACTAATTAAATCACGAAAGTTGTGGGCCTGCTGCCAATTGATGGTGAACCTAGAGGGTCACACACAATACAGTTGGACAGTACCAGTCTGGAAGGAATCAATTGATTTAAGGAATTAAATCAATATATGAATTAAAGTATTAATTCAAGAAGAAGAATAATTAATTAGAAGTAACTAATTAATTAATCGAGAATTAAAGTGTTAATTCAAAGTGGAGAATCATTAATTAGAAGTAACTAATTAATGAATCAATTGGAATTTCTAATTGATTAAATCCTCAATTAAAGTGTTAATTGGAAAGGATTAATTAATTAATAGTGGATTAATTAATTAAACACATGGGCCGATCCATATGAAAGTTAATTGATCTAGGATTAATTAATTTAAGCATATGGGCCGATTATTGTAAGGATAAATTAATCTAGGATTAATTAATCTTGCATGGGTTGATTTTAATGATCAAAATAGTTTAGGACTAATTAAAGCACATGGGCCGATTTTTGTTAGTCAATTATAATTGACTTGGCCGATTTTTGCTTAATAAATTAGTCTTGGATTATGTTTGATTATGATAGGGATTAAGAGTTTGTGTTATCTTGTGTAACTAGGAAAGAGATTGAAAGAGATCTTCTTTCCTAAAGAGATAAGATCTTGTGTATCTTGTTTCTTGATAAGGAGAGATCCTTTCAAGATTAGATACCTATTAGGAGAAGGAGTCTTCTAATTAGGGGATCTATAAATACAAGATATACATAATCTATTCAAAGTTAGAGAGAGATTAATTTCTAAGCAAGAAAGAAAATCACAACACAAGAAAACACATAAGGCCGAAAATTTCAGCCCCCTCTCGCCCCTAATTGCATAATCGAACCCTGTAGAAATCGCCCTCCCTGTGTAGGATTTTTCTCCAAGTCTTCTTCCCGGATCCGCATCCAATTCCTGACGAGACGATTCCTTAATCCTAGTTCTGAGCCTGGGGATTTCGCGAAGTCACTCAAATCCAACTGGTGTGGACTATCTCTAGAGGCACAACACTTGGGGTGCTCTAGTGAACAACCGAAGACCGGAGGAAACCACCACCTTGCCTGTGGTGAGGTAAAATGGCTTTTACCACCTATTTAATTTTAGTATATGCATGCTTTAATTAAATTCAACCTTTATTCATATGTGCTAATAAGAAACCCTGGGATTTGGTGTATGATAAAAATTTTAAATTCCGCACTGTTGTAGTTGACAAATTATACCCATAAATCCCAACAGTGGTATCAGAGCCTAACTTATTATGCACATATGAAAAAGGCCTGAACACTTCAAATTTTCGTGAATATGTTTATTTGTCGTGTTCTATGCATGGATCTTGCTGATTATGATTAATTATGTGTTCGGGTAATTAGCATAATTCTTACTTGGGCCAGATCTGCAATTTTTGATTATTACAGGACTAAAATTGCAATTTACGATTTTTATAAAATCTGGACAGAATCTGAAATTTTATTTTTCTGGGAATTTTGGGCTGAAATTGAAAATCTGTTTTTTCAAGCGATAGGGGTCTGTTTTGCAATTTCCGTAAGTTGAGGGGCTGTTTTGCAATTTACGAAAACTTCAGGGGCTGTTTTGCGATTAACAAAAGTTTCTGGAAATAAAATATTAATTTCTGTTTTCTGGGCCAATTTGCAATTCTGGAATTTTTGGGGCTGATTTGTTATTTCCGAAAGTTTTGGGGTCAAAACGTAATTTTCGAAAATTGAAGGACCAAACTGTAATTTTCAAAATTTGAAAATTCCAGAACCTGAATTATGTTTAAAAGGTGTTTTATTATCCGAAGGATTAATTTTTCATAATTAGTAGTGGACTAAAGTAAGAACCATGAGATATTTTAAAAGGGGTTTTAAAATAGAAATTGTGATTTAATTTTAAAAGGGGTTTTAAAATAAAATCAAAGGGTCATTTTGAAAAGGAGTTTTTAAAATGATAATTAAGAGATTGTTTTAGAAAGGGGTTTTTAAAACTAGAATCTAAAGTTATTTTAAAAGGTAGTTTTAGAATAACATAAGAAATAAGAAAAATTAAATTTTTGCTTGTTTCTTGCTCAACGTGAAATTGTTTACGTGGTTTTCGATCGCGCCGAGCCTTGACCTTTAGGTTAGATGTGATTGGTTGTTTTTAATCTTATTGGTTTTATTGGGCCTGCGAGCCTTAAGTTTTTGGGCCACTTTGAGCCATTGTAATAGATAGGGCTTTACTGTTTTATTAGTTTAGGATGGAGGCCCGTTACAAGCAAGGTGGGAGCCCAAGAAGACTAAAGGCCATGTATGCATGGTAAAATGTGTAATAGAGTAGGTCTCTGTGAAACCCAATAGATTGACCAATAGGACCATCGTCTTTGGCTCGATGGTGGTCCGCATAGGAGGCTCCCGATCGAAAACATACTGTGGTAGCATGCATGCTAGGTGTGAATGTTTTATTTTTATTTGTTGATTTATTTTAGGCTTGCGCGCTAGAATTTAGATCACTAAATAAATAATAAAGCATAATTAAAGCGGTGAGATCTCGAGGAGAGTTACCTCAAACTTCCTAAAACCGAAAATCCCCTCTCGGAATTAAAATATTAAGTCATATTGGGTAAACTATAAAATGATGTTTTATAGATCCAAGCCTTCCATCAATAGGGACTAGTGTATGTTGTCTACTTATCGATAGAGGTGATCCAGAGTCTGGCACCCGAGTCGAAGAAAGGGACAATACACGAAATTCCTTGATTCTTGTTTTTAACTAAACTCGACAAGGGTGGGGACTGGTCGGGATGTGAAAATCGACCGATAACCAGTTACGGGGATTTCATGACCGGGCCAGTTTCTCATCAAGATTGACTGGGTTAGACTTAAACGAGTAGTAACATTTATGATGTAGCAGTGCTAGATAAATGCGAAAATCGAGGCAAAATAGCTTGAAGGTTGTGGAGTAACACAATTGGTAAAAGTATACCTACCTAGGGAGTTAATTGTATGACCGCGAGTCGTGGGTGCAATTAATGTCTGCTGGGACGTCAAGACCTACTAGGAAATAGAATTTCCCGAACAATGCAAGGGGTTTATTGTTTCGATAAAATAGTGGGAGAACTTTTCCGATAGAAAGACCAATCTTCGTTAATTATAAGTATTATCTTAAATCTGTCTGCTTATTGTTGTCTATTATTTATATTTAGCCATGCCAATATTCACTACCGATTGCGAACAAACTCTATTGCAAATTTGGATATCATCACTCCACGATGAAGGCATGACTGGGTTAAAAAATATTAGTGAATATTGCACTCACCTGATCAAGAGGCTAAAACGAATCGATGAGCTTAGAGCTATATTGACTCTAGATGATAAGATGGTAATCATCACAAATGGCCTGCCTGAATCATTCTCTCATTTTATCGATCATTGTGAAGTTCCACATAAAGGAATTGAGACCAATGATTTGCATAAATTGTTGGACAAATATGAGAAAGCCCTCGAAAGAGGACAAGGATTGATCGAAGGAAAGAATTGTCCCTTATGTAAGAAAAATGAGGAACTGAGTAACATGACTGATGAGGAATTCCGAAACATACTTGACCAAGGTATAACCTAAGTTATTTCCTTTTGATGAAAAACATCTTAAGATTTTTCTTTTGATGTAAAACATCTAACATTTCTAGTTTCTGTAAAAGTGTTTACAGAGGATGACTGGAACGTGCTGCAAGTGACCAAGTCTGGGTTTCAATTGCACATGAGGGAAACATACTTCAAGGAATGGGTCAAGGAGCATCTGGATTTTTCTTATTAGCATATGTTTTTCTTTAATTCTGGATTTAGGCATTAGTTAGAGTTTTGTCTATTTATTTCGAACATTGTACGAAACTTTTTAGCTTTACCATTATGAATGGAATTAGTTTAATTAAAGCTTTTAATTCGTACATAATTGCTTTACCGTTGTAAATAAAGCAAAGAAATAAGCATTGATAAAACTTAAACAATTATGCTAAATCAAGAAAAGAAAAACCAATTAGATAATTATCCACATTCGATCAAAATTCCTAAAAGAAGGAATCGATGAATTGTTTTCAATCATGGCTCTTGAAATATAGAAGATTGATGAATTCAAAACATGCGAATCCTGTCGGAATAGGAAATCAATCGATTAAAGGTATTTTGAAATACCAAGTGTTTTAATGGATAAAACTATTAACACACATGTGGATCACTAAAGCATTAGTGCGAGTAATTAATTGCTTCATAAAATATCCTAATGGCATTTAGGATATGTGTACTTTGGAGGTACAAGTTTTTGGAAAGGTTGAAGGGTTCAAAGTGTTTCATAAAGGCACTAGGTAAAGTGCAAGTATGAAAATGTTGAAAGGATTCAAAGGAATTCCAAAATCGAAGCAATTAAGGGCATTAAAGTATGATCATTCGATTTAATCGAAGTGATTAATACATAAGCCCTAAATTACTCAAATTATCTAAATCAAGAATAGAATTCTTGAATAGCAAGTTAAAACTAATAAAAGGAATCGAACTATGAAAGACTAGATTCATTCTTTAATTAGTATTGCTAAAACTCCTCAAACAATTCTGGGGTCAACCCCATGACTCTAGAAGGATACTTTGACTTGTAACCTTCTTAAGTCAATTCCTACGAAAACCGTACTAAACCAAGTATAGTGTTTCATCCAAGAATGATAAAAATTGGATAGTGGATCCAATTGAGAAAATTTGTAGGGTATCCAACGAAATCCATTGGATACCTGTTCCATGATCCTAAAGACGAAAGGAGTCTGTTGCTAAGGATACCCAATTCTTGGAGGGTGGTTCCCTCGCGAATAGAAATGGGATTTTACCATGGAACTTGATGAAGTCCTAGACTTGGACACATCCCTACAAATAGTGGGAGTATATTTTCAAACCTACTGAACCAAAATTTTGTACACCAAATTTCGAAGATTCGATCGAATTCGAAAAGAACCAGTACGTTCACGAATATGATCGATTGGATAGTAATCCAAGAACTTTCGAAATATCTATGTATAACATAGATTCGGGCACATAGCTTAAACGCCATGTGATCTAAGTGGATTGTAAATAATCCGTTTGGAAACAACGAATCATAGAAGCTTCGTATGACTACGAAGCATATCCATTGGATTTAAATCCAAAGGTAAATCTATAATTCTAGACCAGTATCCCGAAGCTGGAACATGCAACTAGATGAGACAGTCAAGGCGGTTGACTTTATCAAAATTGCATGTAAATCTCAATGTACAAAAGAATCAGTGGGAGTTTTTGCATTGTTCGTAATATAAACACTAAAGTTGACATAGATGTTGTAAGAGTGTTGAACGCAGACGAAAGCGTGTTATTCACGCAATTCTTCATTAAAAGATTTAAGGGATACATCTCACGTATTGGCAGTACGTATCTATTGTGATAGATTAGAGAAGATGTTTGAAATCCCAAATCTTAGTACATGGACAAAAACTGAATAAAATCAGTATGGAAAGTCATAGAGAGGACAGTTTCCATAGAGATATAAAATCTCTCTCAAAGTCAATAAGCCCTACATTTGATGAGTAAAGAGGATAATATCTCTGAACACCTTCCATATAAAAGGTGGCATAGTATATGCAACGTCATGTACAAGACCAGACTAAACATTTGCTATGAGTATCATAAGCTGATGTTGGTCGAACACCAGTAAGGAGTACTGGTATACCGAAAGGAAGCATTCCTTAGAGAACTCTAGGAGTTCTAAGGACATATTGCTGGTCAACGGTAATAATGAAGAATTGGAACTCAAAGGATTTAGTGATTCGAGTTTCCCGTCTGAAGTGAATTTAATATTCTGGTTTTATGGGGCAACGATGATTTGAAAGAAGTTCAAAAGACAATCGATGCTGGGATAACCACTAAAACAGAATATTTCGCAGTATTGAATACAGCGAAGGAAAGTGTTTGGACGAAAACTTCTTCCAATAAATTGGAAGTAGTACCTAGCATTGCGAGGCCTATAGTTATCTTCAATGATAACTTAAGGCAATTGCTTTAGCAAAGGAATCGAGATCTCACCCATGATCTAAACACAAATATACCATATGATCTGGAAAATCATAGGTAGAATAAGACGTGGGGGCACGTCAAGAGACAACATAGCAGATCCACTAATTAAGTCATAATCACAAAAGGGTTCGACGGACATCTGGAGTGAGATGGGCCTTAGAAACGTATGTGGTTGGCTTTAGGGCAAGTGGGAGATTGATAGGATAGTGCCCAGCAAGCCAACAAATATAAGCTTGTTAAGGAACTTCCTTTAGAAGCAATCTTATGATTCATAAGATAATACGCCCGTTTATTCATAGTACGTGAATTAAACAATGGCCAACTTCATCTCTCGCGAACGTATCTAAGCGATTGGATGAAACCCTGAGATCACTCATGACTACGGGATTATTCACTTCAGTATTGGGTGCGATTAATCATGAAACAGTCTCAAAGGTCGTGATCTCAAAAATGTTCCAAGTCATAGATTCATATCGAGACGGGGTATCGAATGAATCGTCAAGACTTGTAGGATTATGCATGATTCACATGAAGTGAATTTGTTGTCGTTTCATGAACAAGGCATTGAATGCTAGTGCATATGACTAGGTGGTTCGATAGGGGATCGAACGCATCGAACGACCCGAACAGAGAGACCCATCGTGGAAGTGCGTTAAGCATATCGGTAATGGGATGTCTCTCAAGACTTATAATAGTGTACGATTTAGTCCTTTGACTTGAGGTACTAGGGCGGATTCGGTACACGGGAATACGTACTTTGATTTAGGAGCCGATCACATAGCTTGGTCATTGTGCGACTACTTTGGGTACGTATGAACGTGTGCGCGGATAGTTAGTACTAATATAGGATCTGTCGACTCATCCTGATAAGATGAGAGAATTTCCTGTACGTTCTTAGATAATAAATCCGAGGAATCTACGGCCGTAGTCGGTGACGGATTTGGAAAGGGGTTTCCAAATTTAGCAGTCACACTGGAATTATTATCCTGAATTAGAAAGTACAGAATTGAGATAATTAGAGGTGCCGACCAATTCACACACCCTAGGTCTCAATCGGGAAATTAGTTGATAGAAGGACCGTATGTACATGGCATTTATAAGAGTTGGAGGTTCACGAATATCAATTCACCTGAAGTTGGGCCTCATGGGCTTGTGGCTAGACATCGACCATGAGGTGTGGGTACTCCTGAATTAATAAGGAAATTAATTCTGGAGTGGTCAATTAAAGTGGTTAATTGATCGGAGCAATTAATTGCTCACTAATTAAATCACGAAAGTCGTGGGCCTGCTGCCAATTGATGGTGAACCTAGAGGGTCACACACAATACAGTTGGACAGTGACAGTCTGGAAGGAATCAATTGATTTAAGGAATTAAATCAATATATGAATTAAAGTATTAATTCAAGAAGAAGAATAATTAATTAGAAGTAACTAATTAATTAATCGAGAATTAAAGTGTTAATTCAAAGTGGAGAATCATTAATTAGAAGTAACTAATTAATGAATCAATTGGAATTTCTAATTGATTAAATCCTCAATTAAAGTGTTAATTGGAAAGGATTAATTAATTAATAGTGGATTAATTAATTAAACACATGGGCCGATCCATATGAAAGTTAATTGATCTAGGATTAATTAATTTAAGCATATGGGCCGATTATTGTAAGGATAAATTAATCTAGGATTAATTAATCTTGCATGGGTCGATTTTAATGATCAAAATAGTTTAGGACTAATTAAAGCACATGGGCCGATTTTTGTTAGTCAATTATAATTGACTTGGCCGATTTTTGCTTAATAAATTAGTCTTGGATTATGTTTGATTATGATAGGGATTAAGAGTTTGTGTTATCTTGTGTAACTAGGAAAGAGATTGAAAGAGATCTTCTTTCCTAAAGAGATAAGATCTTGTGTATCTTGTTTCTTGATAAGGAGAGATCCTTTCAAGATTAGATACCTATTAGGAGAAGGAGTCTTCTAATTAGGGGATCTATAAATACAAGATATACATAATCTATTCAAAAAGGGGAGAGATTAATTTCTAAGCAAGAAAGAAAATCACAACACAAGAAAACACATCAAGGCCGAAAATTTCAGCCCCCTCTCGCCCCTAATTGCATAATCGAACCCTGTAGAAATCGCCCTCCCTGTGTAGGATTTTTCTCCAAGTCTTCTTCCCGGATCCGCATCCAATTCCTGACGAGACGATTCCTTAATCCTAGTTCTGAGCCTGGGGATTTCGCGAAGTCACTCAAATCCAACTGGTGTGGACTATCTCTAGAGGCACAACACTTGGGGTGCTCTAGTGAACAACCGAAGACCGGAGGAAACCACCACCTTGCCTGTGGTGAGGTAAAATGGCTTTTACCACCTATTTAATTTTAGTATATGCATGCTTTAATTAAATTCAACCTTTATTCATATGTGCTAATAAGAAACCCTGGGATTTGGTGTATGATAAAAATTTTAAATTCCGCACTGTTGTAGTTGACAAATTATACCCATAAATCCCAACAGTGGTATCAGAGCCTAACTTATTATGCACATATGAAAAAGGCCTGAACACTTCAAATTTTTGTGAATATGTTTATTTGTCGTGTTCTATGCATGGATCTTGCTGATTATGATTAATTATGTGTTCGGGTAATTAGCATAATTCTTACTTGGGCCAGATCTGCAATTTTTGATTATTACAGGACTAAAATTGCAATTTACGATTTTTATAAAATCTGGACAGAATCTGAAATTTTATTTTTCTGGGAATTTTGGGCTGAAATTGAAAATCTGTTTTTTCAAGCGATAGGGGTCTGTTTTGCAATTTCCGTAAGTTGAGGGGCTGTTTTGCAATTTACAAAAACTTCAGGGGATGTTTTGCGATTAACAAAAGTTTCTGGAAATAAAATATTAATTTCTGTTTTCTGGGCCAATTTGCAATTCTGGAATTTTTGGGGCTGATTTGTTATTTCCGAAAGTTTTGGGGTCAAAACGTAATTTTCGAAAATTGAAGGACCAAACTGTAATTTTCAAAATTTGAAAATTCCAGAACCTGAATTATGTTTAAAAGGTGTTTTATTATCCGAAGGATTAATTTTTCATAATTAGTAGTGGACTAAAGTAAGAACCATGAGATATTTTAAAAGGGGTTTTAAAATAGAAATTGTGATTTAATTTTAAAAGGGGTTTAAAAATAAAATCAAAGGGTCATTTTGAAAAGGGGTTTTTAAAATATAATTAAGAGATTGTTTTAGAAAGGGGTTTTTAAAACTAGAATCTAAAGTTATTTTAAAAGGTAGTTTTAGAATAACATAAGAAATAAGAAAAATTAAATTTTTGCTTGTTTCTTGCTCAACGTGAAATTGTTTACGTGGTTTTCGATCGCGCCGAGCCTTGACCTTTAGGTTAGATGTGATTGGTTGTTTTTAATCTTATTGGTTTTATTGGGCCTGCGAGCCTTAAGTTTTTGGGCCACTTTGAGCCATTGTAATAGATAGGGCTTTACTGTTTTATTAGTTTAGGATGGAGGCCCGTTACAAGCAAGGTGGGAGCCCAAGAAGACTAAAGGCCATGTATGCATGGTAAAATGTGTAATAGAGTAGGTCTCTGTGAAACCCAATAGATTGACCAATAGGACCATCGTCTTTGGCTCGATGGTGGTCCGCATAGGAGGCTCCCGATCGAAAACATACTGTGGTAGCATGCATGCTAGGTGTGAATGTTTTATTTTTATTTGTTGATTTATTTTAGGCTTGCGCGCTAGAATTTAGATCACTAAATAAATAATAAAGCATAATTAAAGCGGTGAGATCTCGAGGAGAGTTACCTCAAACTTCCTAAAACCGAAAATCCCCTCTCGGAATTAAAATATTAAGTCATATTGGGTAAACTATAAAATGATGTTTTATAGATCCAAGCCTTCCATCAATAGGGACTAGTGTATGTTGTCTACTTATCGATAGAGGTGATCCAGAGTCTGGCACCCGAGTCGAAGAAAGGGACAATACACGAAATTCCTTGATTCTTGTTTTTAACTAAACTCGACAAGGGTGGGGACTGGTCGGGATGTGAAAATCGACCGATAACCAGTTACGGGGATTTCATGACCGGGCCAGTTTCTCATCAAGATTGACTGGGTTAGACTTAAACGAGTAGTAACATTTATGATGTAGCAGTGCTAGATAAATGCGAAAATCGAGGCAAAATAGCTTGAAGGTTGTGGAGTAACACAATTGGTAAAAGTATACCTACCTAGGGAGTTAATTGTATGACCGCGAGTCGTGGGTGCAATTAATGTCTGCTGGGACGTCAAGACCTACTAGGAAATAGAATTTCCCGAACAATGCAAGGGGTTTATTGTTTCGATAAAATAGTGGGAGAACTTTTCCGATAGAAAGACCAATCTTCGTTAATTATAAGTATTATCTTAAATCTGTCTGCTTATTGTTGTCTATTATTTATATTTAGCCATGCCAATATTCACTACCGATTGCGAACAAACTCTATTGCAAATTTGGATATCATCACTCCACGATGAAGGCATGACTGGGTTAAAAAATATTAGTGAATATTGCACTCACCTGATCAAGAGGCTAAAACGAATCGATGAGCTTAGAGCTATATTGACTCTAGATGATAAGATGGTAATCATCACAAATGGCCTGCCTGAATCATTCTCTCATTTTATCGATCATTGTGAAGTTCCACATAAAGGAATTGAGACCAATGATTTGCATAAATTGTTAGACAAATATGAGAAAGCCCTCGAAAGAGGACAAGGATTGATCGAAGGAAAGAATTGTCCCTTATGTAAGAAAAATGAGGAACTGAGTAACATGACTGATGAGGAATTCCGAAACATACTTGACCAAGGTATAACCTAAGTTATTTCCTTTTGATGAAAAACATCTTAAGATTTTTCTTTTGATGTAAAACATCTAACATTTCTAGTTTCTGTAAAAGTGTTTACAGAGGATGACTGGAACGTGCTGCAAGTGACCAAGTCTGGGTTTCAATTGCACATGAGGGAAACATACTTCAAGGAATGGGTCAAGGAGCATCTGGATTTTTCTTATTAGCATATGTTTTTCTTTAATTCTGGATTTAGGCATTAGTTAGAGTTTTGTCTATTTATTTCGAACATTGTACGAAACTTTTTAGCTTTACCATTATGAATGGAATTAGTTTAATTAAAGCTTTTAATTCGTACATAATTGCTTTACCGTTGTAAATAAAGCAAAGAAATAAGCATTGATAAAACTTAAACAATTATGCTAAATCAAGAAAAGAAAAACCAATTAGATAATTATCCACATTCGATCAAAATTCCTAAAAGAAGGAATCGATGAATTGTTTTCAATCATGGCTCTTGAAATATAGAAGATTGATGAATTCAAAACATGCGAATCCTTTCTGAATAGGAAATCAATCGATTAAAGGTATTTTGAAATACCAAGTGTTTTAATGGATAAAACTATTAACACACATGTGGATCACTAAAGCATTAGTGCGAGTAATTAATTGCTTCATAAAATATCCTAATGGCATTTAGGATATGTGTACTTTGGAGGTACAAGTTTTTGGAAAGGTTGAAGGGTTCAAAGTGTTTCATAAAGGCACTAGGTAAAGTGCAAGTATGAAAATGTTGAAAGGATTCAAAGGAATTCCAAAATCGAAGCAATTAAGGGCATTAAAGTATGATCATTCGATTTAATCGAAGTGATTAATACATAAGCCCTAAATTACTCAAATTATCTAAATCAAGAATAGAATTCTTGAATAGCAAGTTAAAACTAATAAAAGGAATCGAACTATGAAAGACTAGATTCATTCTTTAATTAGTATTGCTAAAACTCCTCAAACAATTCTGGGGTCAACCCCATGACTCTAGAAGGATACTTTGACTTGTAACCTTCTTAAGTCAATTCCTACGAAAACCGTACTAAACCAAGTATAGTGTTTCATCCAAGAATGATAAAAAAAATTGGATAGTGGATCCAATTGAGAAAAATTTGTAGGGTATCCAACGAAATCCATTGGATACCTGTTCCATGATCCTAAAAGACGAAAGGAGTCTGTTGCTAAGGATACCCAATTCTTGGGGGGTGGTTCCCTCGCGAATAGAAATGGGATTTTACCATGGAACTTGATGAAGTCCTAGACTTGGACACATCCCTACAAATAGTGGGAGTATATTTTCAAACCTACTGAACCAAAATTTTGTACACCAAATTTCGAAGATTTGATCGAATTCGAAAAGAACCAGTACGTTCACGAATATGATCGATTGGATAGTAATCCAAGAACTTTCGAAATATCTATGTATAACATAGAATCGGGCACATAGCTTAAACGCCATGTGATCTAAGTGGATTGTAAATAATCCGTTTGGAAACAACGAATCATAGAAGCTTCGTGTGACTGCGAAGAATATCCATTGGATTTAAATCCAAAGGTAAATCTATAATTCTAGACCAGTATCCCGAAGCTGGAACATGCAACTAGATGAGACATTCAAGGCGGTTGACATTATCAAAATTGCATGTAAATCTCAATGTACAAAAGAATCAATGGGAGATTTTGCATTGTTCGTAATATAAACACTAAAGTTGACATAGATGTTGTAAGAGTGTTGAACGCAGACGAAAGCGTGTATATACACGCAATTCTTCATTAAAAGATTTAAGGGATACATCTCACGTATTGGCAGTACGTATCTATTGTGATAGATTAGAGAAGATGTTTGAAATCCCAAATCTTAGTACATGGACAAAAACTGAATAAAATCAGTATGGAAAGTCATAGAGAGGACAGTTTCCATAGAGATATAAAATCTCTCTCAAAGTCAATAAGCCCTACATTTGATGAGTAAAGAGGATAATATCTCTGAACACCTTCCATATAAAAGGTAGCATAGTATATGCAACGTCATGTACAAGACCAGACTAAACATTTGCTATGAGTATCATGAGCTGATGTTGGTCGAACACCAGTAAGGAGTACTGGTATACCGAGAGGAAGCATTCCTTAGAGAACTCTAGGAGTTCGAAGGACATATTGCTGGTCAACGGTAATAATGAAGAATTGGAACTCAAAGGATTTAGTGATTCGAGTTTCCCGTATGAAGTGAATTTAATATTCTGGTTTTATGGGGCAACGATGATTTGAAAGAAGTTCAAAAGACAATCGATGCTGGGATAACCACTAAAACAGAATATTTCGCAGTATTGAATGCAGCGAAGGAAAGTGTTTGGACGAAAACTTCTTCCAATAAATTGGAAGTAGTACCTAGCATTGCGAGGCCTATAGTTATCTTCAATGATAACTTAAGGCAATTGCTTTAGGAAAGGAATCGAGATCTCACCCATGATCTAAACACAAATATACCATATGATCTGGAAAATCATAGGTAGAATAAGACGTGGGGGCATGTCAAGAGACAACATAGCAGATCCACTAATTAAGTCATAATCACAAAAGGGTTCGACGGACATCTGGAGTGAGATGGGCCTTAGAAACGTATGTGGTTGGCTTTAGGGCAAGTGGGAGATTGATAGGATAGTGCCCAGCAAGCCAACAAATATAAGCTTGTTAAGGAACTTCCTTTAGAAGCAATCTTATGATTCATAAGATAATACGCCTGTTTATTCATAGTACGTGAATTAAACAATGGCCAACTTCATCTCTCGCGAACGTATCTAAGCGATTGGATGAAACACTGAGATCACTCATGACTATGGGATTATTCACTTCAGTATTGGGTGCGATTAATCATGAAACAGTCTCAAAGGTCGTGATCTCAAAAATGTTCCAAGTCATAGATTCATATCGAGACGGGGTATCGAATGAATCGTCAAGACTTGTAGGATTATGCATGATTCACATGGAGTGAATTTGTTGTCGTTTCATGAACAAGGCATTGAATGCTAGTGCATATGACTAGGTGGTTCGATAGGGGATCGAACGCATCGAACGACCCGAACAGAGAGACCCATCGTGGAAGTGCGTTAAGCATATCGGTAATGGGATGTCTCTCAAGACTTATAATAGTGTACGATTTAGTCCTTTGACTTGAGGTACTAGGGAGGATTCGGTACACGGGAATACGTACTTTGATTTAGGAGCCGATCACATAGCTTGGTCATTGTGCGACTACTTTGGGTACGTATGAACGTGTGCGCGGATAGTTAGTACTAATATAGGATCTGTCGACTCATCCTGATAAGATGAGAGAATTTCCTGTACGTTCTTAGATAATAAATCCGAGGAATCTACTGCCGTAGTCGGTGACGGATTTGGAAAGGGGTTTCCAAATTTAGCAGTCACACTGGAATTATTATCCTGAATTAGAAAGTACAGAATTGAGATAATTAGAGGTGCCGACCAATTCACACACCCTAGGTCTCAATCGGGAAATTAGTTGATAGAAGGACCGTATGTACATGGCATTTATAAGAGTTGGAGGTTCACGAATATCAATTCACCTGAAGTTGGGCCTCATGGGCTTGTGGCTAGACATCGACCATGAGGTGTGGGTACTCCTGAATTAATAAGGAAATTAATTCTGGAGTGGTCAATTAAAGTGGTTAATTGATCGGAGCAATTAATTGCTCACTAATTAAATCACGAAAGTCGTGGGCCTGCTGCCAATTGATGGTGAACCTAGAGGGTCACACACAATACAGTTGGACAGTGACAGTCTGGAAGGAATCAATTGATTTAAGGAATTAAATCAATATATGAATTAAAGTATTAATTCAAGAAGAAGAATAATTAATTAGAAGTAACTAATTAATTAATCGAGAATTAAAGTGTTAATTCAAAGTGGAGAATCATTAGTTAGAAGTAACTAATTAATGAATCAATTGGAATTTCTAATTGATTAAATCCTCAATTAAAGTGTTAATTGGAAAGGATTAATTAATTAATAGTGGATTAATTAATTAAACACATGGGCCGATCCATATGAAAGTTAATTGATCTAGGATTAATTAATTTAAGCATATGGGCCGATTATTGTAAGGATAAATTAATCTAGGATTAATTAATCTTGCATGGGTCGATTTTAATGATCAAAATAGTTTAGGACTAATTAAAGCACATGGGCCGATTTTTGTTAGTCAATTATAATTGACTTGGCCGATTTTTGCTTAATAAATTAGTCTTGGATTATGTTTGATTATGATAGGGATTAAGAGTTTGTGTTATCTTGTGTAACTAGGAAAGAGATTGAAAGAGATCTTCTTTCCTAAAGAGATAAGATCTTGTGTATCTTGTTTCTTGATAAGGAGAGATCCTTTCAAGATTAGATACCTATTAGGAGAAGGAGTCTTCTAATTAGGGGATCTATAAATACAAGATATACATAATCTATTCAAAGTTAGAGAGAGATTAATTTCTAAGCAAGAAAGAAAATCACAACACAAGAAAACACATAAGGCCGAAAATTTCAGCCCCCTCTCGCCCCTAATTGCATAATCGAACCCTGTAGAAATCGCCCTCCCTGTGTAGGATTTTTCTCCAAGTCTTCTTCCCGGATCCGCATCCAATTCCTGACGAGACGATTCCTTAATCCTAGTTCTGAGCCTGGGGATTTCGCGAAGTCACTCAAATCCAACTGGTGTGGACTATCTCTAGAGGCACAACACTTGGGGTGCTCTAGTGAACAACCGAAGACCGGAGGAAACCACCACCTTGCCTGTGGTGAGGTAAAATGGCTTTTACCACCTATTTAATTTTAGTATATGCATGCTTTAATTAAATTCAACCTTTATTCATATGTGCTAATAAGAAACCCTGGGATTTGGTGTATGATAAAAAATTTAAATTCCGCACTGTTGTAGTTGACAAATTATACCCATAAATCCCAACAATATCCTGCTTATCATGCATCTTATTCCACAAAAGAATGAATCATGTGAATTTCAAGACCATGAACAGACTAATCAAGAACGATCTGGTGGAAGGAATTCCCAAGACCGTCATGAGAAAATATAAGTTCTGTGATGCCTATCAGAAGGGTAAACAAATCAAGTCATCTTTCAAGTGCAAGAAGCACCAATCATCTGGAAGGCTCTTGGAGCTGCTACATATGGACTTATTTGGACTCATTGATCCAATCAGCAATGGTGGAAAGAAGTACGGCCTAGCTGTTGTGGATGAATATTCAAGATACACTTGGGTGATCTTCATGAAGAAGAAAAGTTAAACCAAGGAGCATCATACAAATCTGATGGAGTTGATCCAGAATGAAAAGAGTATGAAGATATTAAAGATCAGATCAAATAGAGGGACTGAATTTACAAACTCAACTGTTGAAGAGTATTGTATTGTCAGAGGAATCAGCCATGAGTACTCTGCTGCCAGGACCCCTCAACAGAATGGAGTTGCTGAAAGGAAAAACAGAACTCTAAAAGAAGCTACCAAAACTATGATAGCTGAAGCAAAGCAGCCCCAATGAATCTGGGCAAAAGCCACAAATACAACAAGTTTTATCCAAAATAGATGCATGATCAACAAGCACCAGAAGTAGACTCCATATGAATTTTGGAACAACAGAATTTTCGGTTGTAAATGCTTTGTTTTAAAGAATGGGAAAAATCACCTTACTGCTTTTGCAGAAAAGACTGATTAAGCTGTTTTTGTAGGATACTCTACAGTCAGTAAAGCTTATATAGTCTTTAACAAAAGAACTTTACTTAAATTAAGTGTTGAAAGAAATGAAGAGTATATACCCATCATGCTACCTGATCTCAACTCAGCTGCTAACTCAAGTGTTGTTCAAAATCACAATGCTAATTGTCGAACAGAAGAGTTGCAAACAGCTGACAGACCAAAGACTGTTCAATAGACTACTACTGTAACTCCAACAGTAGTTTTGCAAGATCAAAATAGAGGACACATTCAGACTTGCAACCTGATCTCAGATGGCTCAAGAATAACCCACCAGAGCTGGTAATTGGTGATCCTTTAGATCGAGTAAAGACAAGGAGAGCTGATGCAAATGATGCAATGTTTGTCAGCTTCCTATCCCAAATAGAGCCTAAACAGATTGAAGAAGCTCTTAGTGATTCAAATTGGATTGAAGCTATGCAAGAAGAGTTAAATCAATTTGAAAGGAGTGAAGTCTGGTACTTAGTTCCCAGACCAAGTCATCGAAGGGTAATTGGCACTAAGTGGGTATTCAGAAATAAAATTAATGAAGATGGTATTGTCACCAGAAATGAAGCAAGACTAGTGGCCAAGGGTTACTGCCAAGAAGAAGGAATTGACTTTGATAAAACCTTTGCACCAGTAGAAAGATTAGAGGCAATCAGACTGTTTCTCGCCTATGTTGCTCATATGAATTTCACATTCTATCAAATGGATGTGAAATCAGCTTTTCTCAATGGAGAATTGCAAGAAGAAGTTTATGTTGAACAACCACCTGGATTTGAAGCTTACAAAGAAGAAGACAAGGTGTATCGTCTGAAGAAAACCCTCTAGCTCTAAGAGCATGGTAGGATACTGATTTTCTTTTAATTAAAGGATTTCGTAAAGGTAAGGTAGATAAGACCTTGTTCACTGTTGAATGGGAGGATCATATATTGATTGTGCAAATATATGTGGACGATATTATTTTTGGTTCAACAAATCAACAAATGTTTGACAAGTTCTCCAAGCTGATGCAAAACAAGTTTGAAATGACCATGATGGATGAACTAAATTATTTTCTTGGTTTGCAAGTAAGACAGTTGCCTGATGCCGTTGACCCATTTTCTCTTGATTTCATCTGTTTTATCATTAATTTCATCGATTGTAAATTTTTTTTTATTGATTAACCCGTTTTGTTCACAAATTTCAGCGATTTAAACTGTTTTGGACCAACTTAACTCATTTTTTCACCAATCTCATAAGTGTTTTTTTCAATTTCATCGATTGAACCCATTTTTTCATTGATTTCACCCATTTTTCCCCAAATTTATTGATTTAATTATTTTTTTATCGATATAAATAGTTTTTCCCCTTAATTTCATCAATTTAAATCGTTTTGACCAATTTAACTAGTTTTTCCATCATTTTCATTCTCTTTTTACTAATTTAATCAAATTTAACCGTATGCATCTATTTTTCATCGACTTCACTTATTTTTAACTAAGTTAGCTGATTCAACATATTTCAAAACAATTAAATTCTTTTTTTTTTACCGATTTCATTCTTTTTTTTACGAATTTCATCAAATTTACATGATACTGACAGGTTAAACTCATTTTAAATCGAATTCACCAATTTTTTTCTTCAATTTAATTGAAATCACTAGTGTTCAATGACTTAACCCATCTTCATCATTTTTCCACCAATTTACAGATTTGCACATTTTTTCGCCGAGTAACTTGTTTTTTTCACTAATTTTATGAATGTGTAAAATCAGTGAAAATATATAAAATCTATGAATCGATAAAAAAATTGGTTAATTGTATACTGGTTAGTCGTATTAATACAATTCGTATCTATAATCATTTTATTTTTTTATGTTTTTCTCCTTTACTGCAGAACGCGAGATCTTGAAGCGAGCACGGTGAAGAAGATTGCACTTTTGTGTAATCTGGTAAGCCCCAAAATCGTTATTACAACAGCTGTAAATTTTATTAGTTTTTTTATTTTTGAAACAAAATACCACTTGTATTAATAATGACAAAATACAAGGGCAAAGTGCAAATGTTGCACTAAGAAGAAAGTAGCACAAACAAAACAGACCAAAATGAAATTAATTCTACAATGCTAGCCAATCATTAATAGAAAGACAGGTGTTACATGTAATTTCCTGTGCCCACATTTGAAGAAATTGAATGTAGAGTTATCACCAAATGAGGAAGATGAAACTGATACAAAATGTAAGTTTGTTATCAATGCTCCGAATCTGTAATACATGGACCTGAATAATATCCATGGGCACAAAAGAATTAAATTTGGTGAATGTGAAGTCTATAGTTAAAGCAACAATGGAAATGGTAGAAGTCCTTGGAAACTTAATGTCCCGTACTCGTGAAGTTGAACTACTCGGATTACTTACCACCGTGAAATCCTTATTAATGGACTTCACTTATGTGGATGAAAGTATTACATCTCTTTCGTATATGATTTACAATGTTTATTTTATTGCAGAAGGTTATCTTTTGTCACTTTTGTTATAATATTCCACTCGGCAACATTAACCTTGTTTATGTGACTGGTCTCATTGCTATTTATCTTTCTCTGAAGGTGCTTTACTTTACCTATCCCGTTCTGCCCAATTTCTCTATCCTGAAACATTTGGAGCTTACTATTGATTATTACTGTCATATGGAAGTGATGGCTTGTCTATTTGTGTTTGTAGAAACCCCAGAATTCCTACATATTTTGAAATTTCTAATCTTGAATTTGAACTTTAAATCAAGAAAATTATTGAGAATTTAAGTTAGTTATTGAGTTTCCAATCAAATTGTGAATTTTCATAGTTAAGGGGTATTTTGTAAAAAAAAAAAAAAAAAAAAAAATGTTCTCATAAACTTAATTGGTGAAACTAAGCCTAAGGGTGACAAGTTATTTGCCTAAAGGTGACAAGTTTCTTTTCCTAAGGGTGACAAGTTTCTTTGCCTAAGGGGACAAGTCTTTTTGCCTAAGGGTGACAAGTCTCTTTGCCAAAATGAGTTGGCAACAAATTAGAATGCCTTAGTGTCATTGATGTGGATGAATTTAATTGGATGTAGGGTATTATACATAGCTTCTATTCTCTTCAATTGAAGAAAGAAAATTTAGTTTAACCCTTCCTTCTCCAAAGAATAAAGTTGTGAGAAAGTTTCTAGTAATCAATAAAAGATTTAGAGGAAAGAAAAAGAAGGAAAATATATAGGCAAAACACTTAATACAATTTTCGGCTCTCTACCCAGCAGCCTCAGTTTTTCCGCTATTTCGAAACCATCAACTGTTAGATCATACTAAAATTTTAACTGAAGGTTCTAAACACTTGGGTGTACGTTTCAACCGTTCGGATCATCAATATCGCAAATACAAAGGAAAAGGAAGCCACTGGAAGTTGGGGTAAACTTGTGGGTGCTTGGTGATTTTTCAAAAATTCCCAAGAAAAAGAAAAAGGTAAGCGTGGGAGTTTAAATAACGAGGAGTTAATCTCGACTCATCGTTATTTAAGTTCGTAATAATTTATTTATATTCGTTAAGTTAAGTGTAGTAATAATTATCTTAAACTTTAAGAATTCAACAACTAAAATTACTCTTTTGATAAACTTTTAATCAAGTAGTTGATAATTTCATAACTTTTAAAAAGGGTTGATATAATGTCCGTAAGTAAAATGGAAGTAAACTGCTATTACGTGGAAAATTTTGGTGGTTTTATGCATGGTGATTGACATGTGATTTAGAAGGGGCTGATTTTGCAATTTAAGTTTTGAATATGATATTGTGTTATTTGTTGATTGCTATTGGAATAATTCTATGTTGAATTGATATTTATCCGGGTGTAGTACTTTATCTCATTCGGATAAAAAGTTGATTATGTTGATTAATTATATGTTGTTGTTTTGGGCCTATTTGGCTTAAGCGGTTATGTGATTAAATTGAATAGCACGGGCTATTAACTCGATCATGAGCCCCTAGCCTGGCTCGTATATTCGAAAGAACGGGGTCTCTTGGATATACGAAGTCGTTTTTGATGCACTGACTAGTCATGCATAAGGTGTGTATGGGGGAATATCAAAAGGTGTGATTGGAAGAAATTATAAAGTTTGTTCGGGGGAGCAAGCTTTTGGAAGTTGACAGACACCGAGAAGTATCCTTTTGTACTGTACATTAGTACTTGTTTGTTTACCTTATTTGACATTTATTGCTCTTTTCTTTGAAATTATTTGAATCACGCACATCCACCTCACTTAGTTACATGTCAACTTACGCAATGTGTGTTTTTTTTTTTTTTTCTTCAGATTTTTGGATAGCATAGAAGCCATGAGGTTGGGGCGTTCCATTCTTTTTCCCAAATCTGGAAGAACTTGAAATACTTGATGTAGTGTGCTTGCCTAATGATTTGTTTTGGCTAGACTCGCTTTTGAATGTTATGAGATTTTTACTAATTCTCTTGTTTGGACAATTTTTAGTGATCTTTCAGGCGGAAAACCAATTTCCTTTGACATCCATCAATAGTTCCTCGATGTCTACCATCATGCATTAAGGTAGTTCAATTTGTACTATTTGATGCAAACATTAAATAGCATTAAGGTATGTCATCATCCATCAATAGTGTAAATAGCGTGTGCTAGAGCGCGCTATTCGCTGTAGCCCAAGTGTATCACCTCGCTGCGCCCTGCGCAACTGCTATTCAATTAGCGCGGACTAAGCGAGGCGACAAATTAAATACACATTAGACTTCAAAAGGCAGAAACAAAAAAACCTTTTGTTTTTTTAAAAAAAAAACTGTGTTCTAGCTATAGATGTATGTGAATTTACGCTCGAAGGACTAATCTCTCCATCTTGTATTTTCTCGTGTGAGACCATAACTAATTTGAAACTTGATTGTATTTTATTTGAGGATGTGCCTGTTAATTGCAATCTCCCAAACCTGAAGGTCCTCAACATATGTATAGACAATCCCCCCCCCCCCAAGTTGATGGAAAATCTTTTTACAAGTTGCCCTGTACTTGAGGATTTAGCTATAGATGGATGTATAAGAAATGCAGTTACATTTAACATTTGATGTCCAAATTTGAAGAAATTGAAAATAGAGATACAACCATTTGTATGGGAGGGAGCAAAATGTACGTTTGTTATCAATGCTCCGAATCTGAAATTCATGGAGCTCTATAATATCAATTCTATGGGAATAGTAGAATACATTTTGGAGAATGTAAAATCTGTAGTTAACGCAATAATTAATGGGAATGGCAGGAGCCCCTGGAGTTCTCGCATATGAACAAATCGCTTACCCACGCGACATCCTTGTCGTGGACTACGCTTATGTGATTGTAAGCATAACAACTTTCCTTCTCTGATTTACAATGTTTATTTCATTCTAGAAGGTTAAGTTTTGTCATTTTTGTTATAATATACAATTGTTCAACATTAACCTTGTTCATGTGATTGGTCACTACTGTTGGATGAAGATGAAGATAGAGTGTGATGATGTTAAAAGATTTAAAGGGGTTTTGATGATTTCCAAAACACATCAATATCATCTAAGTATGGAGAACTTAGTTTAAAACCCCTAGAAGAATTTTGACCAAGTAAGAAGACAAATCAGCAAGGTCAAATCTTCAAGGTCCAGAAGACTACTGATCTGCTGAAGGGTAGAAATCAGACTGGTGAAGATCAACCGACTCAAATTAGATTTGTTCAAGTTTGAGATAAGCTCTCACTGCCATCAGACTTATACTCTCATCAGCCAAGTGGAAAGGATCAAGAAATCTCCCCAACGATAATAAATGCTGAACTCCGAGGATATTAATGGGAAATGATTGAAGAATACCTCGTATCAGCTCAGTACATTAAATGCTGCCTGATAGAAAGTACAATCTGCAGTACTGTCACTGTGCAGAGAGCCGTTCGCGGAAATTAAGGACCAGAAACCAAGAAATTCAAACTATGTCTCTCTCCAACGGACACTTTTTGAATCTGTGAGTATAAATAGCTGAAGAGACGAAGAGAAAATGTTACACACACAACATCCGAGAGATTATCCAAAGCAGAATATTTTCTAAGTCTCAAGAAGCTCAAGATTAGCTCATTCGCCTGCTGAAGTCATTTGTTGACAGAAGCTTGTTGAAGTTTAAAGATAATACATTTCCGAGTGAATCTGTAAAAAGAGTGTTGTGAGGAGTACTTATTCGTCTTTGTGAGTGATAAGTCTCTGTAGAATCGGTCTTCTTTGTGATTTCCTATTGCGAACTTGTGGTCGTTTCATTTGTTGTTCGAAGCAAGCAGAGTATACTATAAACTTAGTGATTATAGTATAACCCAAGATCTGTGTGACTTGGAAGAGTGGACTAAAGGATTTACGTCCATATACCCACTATAAAAATCCTTCTGTTTTTACCTGCATTTTACTTGCATATTTTCAGTCCACATAAAAACATTTTGATAAAACCGTTTGAAAAAGATTAAAAGGAATTTTTATAAAACTGGGGTTAAAATCTTTCAAACTACTAAGTCTACTTGTGAAAAACACTTCAAATATCCGCTGCAAGTATTCTAGTATTAAAATTGATTTTGATTAAATCAGCTAAGTGACTATCAGATTAGTGGTCAACAAAGCTGTTCAAAGATTTCTTCGCAATCAGCTTCGTCAACTTACTGTTCTGTAACAGCTTAGTCTGCTTACAGTTATATAAAAGTTTTAAAGTTAAAATTTTCAGAGGCTATTCTCCCCCCACTTCTAGACCTCATCTGACCACTTGGGACCAACAAGTTGTATCAGTGCAGGTGGTTCATTAGAATCAGCTGCCTGATCAACTAGCTTCATCCGAGTGTTTTTCAAAGGTTTTCAAACTTTTTCAAAATAGCATATTTTTGAAAAAAAGAAAAACTTTTTGAAAATGGACTGTATCAGCCATGTTCCCCGCATTGCTGGTATGTGCTTTGAAGACTGGAAGTTCAGAATGGAGATCGTCTTACCTGCCTACAATGATAACATGTACACATGTATCATAAAAGGTCCATTCAAATTCACCAAGACAATAAAGGTTGATGAAGTCAACATAGTGGTGGAGAAAAATTTGCACGAAATGACAGCCGAAGAAATAAAGCTGTACAATCTGGACAAAGTTGGCCGTTTCATCATGACCAAGGCCCTAAACAATGACAGATTTGACAAAGTCAAGCATTGTATGACTGCCAAAGATTTGTGGGATAAGGTTCATGACAGGAGCGAAGAAAACGACGCCATCAAAGAGCATCAACTGAGTGTTGCTCTGGAAAAGCTATATAACTTCAAGATGAAGTCTTCGGAAACCATTGACCAGATGGATACAAGGTTTACAGGAACGCTAAATGAGCTTCTCAAGCTTGGAAAAACATTCACAGACAAGGAGATAAACGTCAGAGTGCTGAAGGCTCTACCTCCAAAGTTCAACATGAAGGTGACAGCCATGGAAGAGTCAGGAGATTTGGAAAGATCTCACTCACCGAGATGTTCTCAGTATTCAAGGCGTATGAGTATAAACTGCCCATAATGGGTATTGAAGAAACCTCAAGTCCCACAGCTGCCCTGGTTGCTGCTGAAAATCCCAGAAGACCAGCATACAAAAGCAAAGATGTGGAATCATCTGATGAAGCCACACTACTCAACCAAAACAAGTACACAACTGGAGACGTTGCATTGCTGATGAACAACTTCAAAAAGTTCTACAAAATAAAAATGAAGAACAAATATAACAATGCTTCTACTCTAACCCTCCTTCTTCTTCTCAAGATAAGGATTCATTTAAATCCAAATTGATGTGTTATAATTGCAGGAAACTAGGCTATTTCATCAGAGACTGCCCATATCCTAAAGCTAAGAAGTACACTTAAGAGGAAAGGAGAATCAGAAAGGAAAGAAAGCATCAGAAAGGCAAGGTGTTGTTAGCAGAAGCTGAAAAGTTGGCTGCTATCTACTCATCAGATTCAGATTCAGACACTTCTGATGAAGAGTCTTCTGAAGAAGAGAGTTCTGCTCTTATCTGCCTGATGGCTAAGGAATCTGATAACTCTGAGGATGATGGGGTATCTCCTCTTGATAATGAATTGTTTAATTCATTTGAACAAATGGTGCTTAACAATACTGGTATTGCTGAAGTATTTACAAAGCTTAAGGAAGAGATGCTATTGCTAAGAAAGCAAAACAATTCACTGAAACTTAAAGCTGAAAAGCCAAAAGAATCAGCTGAATATAAACTGCTTGAGCAAGAGAATGAATCTCTGAAAGCTTAATGTGAAGTACATAAGGGTAAAATCATGGAACTAGAAAAGATAATTGAGTCTCATGAAAAGTCATATGTTACATCCACTCTTATCTCTAGTAAACAGAAGACACCTTTAGAACAGGATAAGTTAGAACTGAAGCATACTGAAAAATTTGTATAAGCTCCTACTTCACCTAAGAATGAGTTAAAGGAGAAGAAAGCTCCTAAGGCTAAAAAGAGCAAAGAGCCTAGTGTAGGTAAACAGACTGGTAAGACTAGACAGCATAGTCCTAAGAAGTCTGCTGATAAGTTTAAAACCAATCAGACTAGTGGCAAAGCTAAGTCGTCTGTTAATGAGCAAGCATCTAGTAAACCAAAGAAGCATAAAAACAAGAAAAATCAAAATACTTGGTAATGGAAATGAGACTCACTATGTGCAACCTGCTGCGTATCCTTCTATGTATCAAGCACCTCATTTTCCAACTTACTATGCACCATATCCTGCTCATCCAATGCATGCATATCCTGCTTATCATGCATCTTATTCTGCTTATGAACATTATCCTTATCATGCTGATCATCAACATAGCAAATCTGATAAACGTGATGAAGATGAAACTGTTCGTGCTCTTGCCAAAAATCAGAAGCCTAAGAAGCCTAAAACTTCAACATCTTGGGTTGTCAAAAGTGGAACTAATCCTTCAGGACCCTCTCAATAAGGGTACCTAAAACAATTTTATTTTGTTTTGTAGGTTAGGATCAGGAGTAGGAGTAAAGTAGAGAAGACTTGGTACTTGGACAGTGGTTGTTCAAGACACATATGTCCAAGCATACATGAGCTGACGGATGCTGTTGTTGTGGATGGTCCGAAAGTTACTTTTGGAGACAGCAAGGAAGGCAAGATTGTATCAAGTGGAAGACTAATCAAGGGCAACATTGAGATATCTGATGTCTCTTATGTTAAAGGCCTAAAATACAATTTGCTGAGAATAAGTTAATTTTGTGACAAGGGATTTTCAGTCATCTTCTCATCAAATAGGTGCTGCGTTGAACAGATTGGTACAAAGAATGTAATCTTATCTGGAAGACGACAAGGAAATGTCTACACAGTGGACTGGAATTCTGTTGACAAGAGTTCTAATGTTTGTTTGGTGGCATCAAAACCAAGTGAAATCAGTTGGCTGTTTCACAAAAGAATGAAACATGTGAATTTAAAGACCATCAACAAACTTATCAAGCTTGATCTGTTAGAAGGAATTCCTAAAACAGTCATGAGCAATTATAACCTTTGTGACGCCTATCAGAAGGGTAAACAAATCAAGTCATCATTCAAAAGAAAAAAGCACCAATCATCTGGAAGGATCTTGGAGCTGCTACATATGGACTTATTTGGACCCTTTGATCCAATCAGCAATGGTGGAAAAAAGTACTGCCTAGCTGTTGTGGATGATTATTCAAGATATACTTCGGTGATTTTCATGAAGAAGAAAAGTGAAACCAAGGAGCATGATGAGGGGTACTTTGGAATCTTTATTCTGGGAGCTCATGCTGGATCAAAGAACCAAAATTTCGACCTTGAGCTCATTGGAGGCCCTGAGTCCGACCTTGAAGGCCTAATTTCGACCCTGGGTGCATATTTCCAACCCTGGGATGCCTAACTTCGACCTTGAAGGCCTAATTTCGACCCTGGGTGCATATTTCCAACCCTGGGATGCCTAACTTCGACCTTGAAGGCCTAATTTTGACCCTGGGTGCATATTTCCAACCCCGAAGCTTTGAACTCCAATTAGCTCAGTCCGATCGCCAGCAGAGGGGCTCACGGTCGAATCTATCATTGGGCCAACCTCAGGCCCAAGCCCATGGGCCAATCCCCATCCTCAGCTATAAATACCCCAAGCATTTATGACACAAAGGGAGAGAATTTTGGGGGGCTGCTCCTTGATCGAAGCCTCCTGCTCGGATTTTCTCTTGGGCTAGATTAAATCACCTTAGTTTGTATGTACTTAGCCTCTAGCTTGTACGGCATCCTATAATGCTCAAATAGGACCCTCATTACTTGTAATATGTACACTCATATTCAAAATATACTTTATTGATCTTCAATCTCCTATCATAGCATATCTTGCATGCTCAACTTATATTATTTTGATCTCCAACGAAATCACGTAAGATCAATTGGCGCCCACCGAGGGGCCTTATTTGGGTGTTAGATCGAAATATGCCTACTACGAGGCAATTCACGTACGATCAAGGGGGAATCTTCTTATGCAGGGGGAGCTCAAATTTTTAGACCTCCAAGGTCGAATTTTTGGAGCTCCATGGTCAAGTTATCAGATCTCCAAGATCATATTCTCCAGCTCGAATTGTTAGACCTCCAGGGTCGAATTTTCAAATCTCCAGGGTCGAATTATCATGTCTCCAGGATCAAATTCTATGTTCTCCAAGATCGAATTCTTGGGTCTACAAGATCAAGTTCTATGATCTTCAGGATCAAAATTTATTATCTCCAGGATCAAACTCTCAATCTTCAAAAACACCCATATGGCAAAAAATTAATTATATTATATTTTTATATTAACAAGTCATTAATATTTATCAATGTTTGCAGGTATAAGAAACACTATAAGACCAGACCGGCCATACTAATTACTCTCAGATCTCCAAGGTCAAGTTTCCAGGATAGGGTTTCATGCTCTCATGGTCGAATTTATGATCTCATGGTTGAGTTTTATACTCTCTTGGTTGAGTTTTATACTCTCTTGGTCGAATTTATGCTCTCATGGTCGAATTTCATGCTCTCATGGTCGAATTTTATGATCTACAAGATCAAACTCTCAGATCTCCAAGGTCAAGTTTCCAGGATAGGGTTTCATGCTCTCATGGTCGAATTTATGATCTCATGGTTGAGTTTTATACTCTCTTGGTTGAGTTTTATACTCTCTTGGTCGAATTTATGCTCTCATGGTCGAATTTCATGCTCTCATGGTCGAATTTTATGATCTACAAGATCAAACTCTCAGATCTCCAAGGTCAAGTTTCCAGGATCGGGTTTTATGATCTCATGGTCGAATTTATGATCTCATGGTTGAGTTTTATACTCTCTTGGTTGAGTTTTATACTCTCTTGGTCGAATTTATGGTCTCCATGGTCGAATTCTATGATCATCGAATTTTATTATCTTCAATCTACGATCTTCAGGATCAAAATTTTATTATCTTCAATCTGTGATCTCCAGAGATCTTATTATTTCTATTGCATGCTCTTGCAAGTTACATCGAATCACGATTGACATCTAATCTATTATTCAAATAGGGTGAAAGCTGTTGCTACGACCCTCGAAAATAAATTGACCAAGGGTGAAAGCCGTTGCTATGCCCCTTGGATTCAGAAAATGGGTGACGACCCTAAAAAACGACTAAGGGTGAAAGCCGTTGCTATGCCCCTTAGATCGAAATAAATATTCCGGTGAAAGCTGTTGCTATGACCGATAAAATGACTAGGATCGGCTAAAAATGTCGATTATCATCAGTCAAAACGACTAAGGGTGAAAGCCGTTGCTATGCCCCTTAGATCGAAATAAGCTAAAGGGTGAAAGCCGTTGCTATGACCCTCAGGTGAAAGCTGTTGCTATGACCGATTAAAGCTAAAGGGTGAAAGCCGTTGCTATGACCCTCAGGTGAAAGCTGTTGCTATGACCGATAAAAAATGACTAAGGGTGAAAGCCGTTGCTATGCCCCTTAGATCAAATCTATTATGGGTGAAAGCTGTTGCTAAGACCCTTGAAGATAAAATTCTACGATCATATTCCACGATCAAATTCTATGATCTCCAAAGTTGAATTTATTATTTTCAGGATCAAGTTCTATGATCCCCAAAGTCGAATTTTGTGATCTCCAAGGATCAAATTATATGTTCTCCAAGCTCGAATTCTACTACCTTGGCTTTGTCTTTGAAATCTTTCGAACCGGACATTATGGATCTGTATGCTATTTGGTTATTAGCTTTCAGGGTTTTGATATATTTCGACCTTATGCTCTTTGAAGACCTAAATTTCGACCTTATGCTCATTGAAGGTCCTAAATTTCGACCTTATGCTCATTGAAGGTCCTAAATTTCGACCTTATGCTCATTGAAGGTCCTATATTTTGACCTTATGCTCTTTGAAGACCTAAATTTCGACCTTATGCTCTTTGAAGACCTAAATTTCGACCTTATGCTCATTGAAGGTCCTATATTTCGACCTTATGCTCTTTGAAGACCTAAATTTCGACCTTATGCTCATTGAAGGTCCTATATTTCGACCTTATGCTCTTTGAAGACCCTAATTTCGACCTTATGCTCATTGAAGGTCCTATATTTCGACCTTATGCTCATTGAAGGTCCTATATTTCGACCTTATGCTCTTTGAAGACCTAAATTTCGACCTTATGCTCTTTGAAGACCTAAATTTCGACCTTATGCTCATTGAAGGTCCTAAAATTTCGACCTTATGCTCATTGAAGGTCCTAAATTTCGACCTTATGCTCATTGAAGGTCCTAAATTTTGACCTTATGCTAATTGAAATCATGTGTGATCAAACACTAGAAAATCCGACCCCGAATGCATAACTTCGATCCCTAATACATTTTGGAGTTTCTAAGATATGCACTCTTTTTCCCTGGTTCGGTTTTTATCCCACTGGGTTTTTCCGAGCTAGGTTTTTAACGAGACATATCCGAAACACTAAAAAAGCGATCCTCAAGGATTTTCTACTTCTCCGAGCTTCAACTTCACTTTACGCTCGAAGAAGTGGGGGAGTATTGATGAGGGGTACTTTGGAATCTTTATTCTGGGAGCTCATGCTAGATCAAAGAACCAAAATTTCGACCTTGAGCTCATTGGAGGCCCTGAGTCCGACCTTGAAGGCCTAATTTCGACCCTGGGTGCATATTTCCAACCCTGGGATGCCTAACTTCGACCTTGAAGGCCTAATTTCGACCCTGGGTGCATATTTCCAACCCTGGGATGCCTAACTTCGACCTTGAAGGCCTAATTTTGACCCTGGGTGCATATTTCCAACCCCGAAGCTTTGAACTCCAATTAGCTCAGTCTGATCGCCAGCAGAGGGGCTCACGGTCGAATCTATCATTGGGCCAACCTCAGGCCCAAGCCCATGGGCCAATCCCCATCCTCAGCTATAAATACCCCAAGCATTTATGACACAAAGGGAGAGAATTTTGGGGGGCTGCTCCTTGATCGAAGCCTCCTGCTCGGATTTTCTCTTGGGCTAGATTAAATCACCTTAGTTTGTATGTACTTAGCCTCTAGCTTGTACGGCATCCTATAATGCTCAAATAGGACCCTCATTACTTGTAATATGTACACTCATATTCAAAATATACTTTATTGATCTTCAATCTCCTATCATAGCATATCTTGCATGCTCAACTTATATTATTTTGATCTCCAACGAAATCACGTAAGATCAGAGCATCTTACAAATCTGATGGAACTGATCCAAACTTAAAAGAACATGAAGATATTGAAGATCAGATCAGAAGAGGGACTGAATTTACAAACTCTACTGTTGAAGAGTATTGTAACTACAGAGGAATCAGCCATGAGTACTCTGCTGCCAGAACCCCTTAACAGAATGGAGTTGCTGAAAGGAGAAACAGAACTCTAAAAGAAGCTACCATAACTATGATAGCTGAAGCAAAGCTGCCTCAAAGATTTTTGGCAGAAGCAACAAATAGAGCATGCTTTACCCAAAACAGATGCATGATCAACAAACACCAAAACAGGACTCCATATGAAGTTTGGAACAACAGGAAGCCAAACAGTAATTACTTTTGAATTTTTGGTTGTAAATGTTTTGTTTTAAATAATGGAAAAAATCAGCTTACTGCTATTGCAGAAAAGGCTGATGAAGCAGTATTCGTAGGATAATCTACTGTTAGTAAAGCTTATAGAGTCTTTAACAAAAGAAATTTACTTGTAGAAGAATTAATTCATGTAGTATTTGATAAACCTAATCAATATTCTGAAAAGAATCAAAGTACTGATCAAAACCTGTCTACTGATTTTCAGAAATTGAGTGCTGAAAGAAATGAAGAGTATATACCCATCATACTACCTGATCTCAACTCAGCTGCCAACTCAAGTGCTGTTCAAAATCACACTGCTGATTGTTTAATAGAAGAGTTGCAAACAGCTGACAGATCAGAGACTGTTCAACAGACTACTATTGGAACTCCAACAGCAGTGTTGCAAGATCAAAACAGTGGACGACATTCAGATTTGCAACATGATCTTAGATGGCTCAAGAATCACCCACCAGAGCTGGTGATTGGTGATCCTATGGATAACTGGATTGAAGCTATGCAATAAGAGCTGAATCAATTTGAAAGGAATGAAGTCTGGTACTTAGTTACTAAACCAAGTCATCAAAGGGTAATGGACACTAAATGTGTATTCAGGAATAAAATGAATGAAGATGGTGTTGTCACCAGAAACAAAGCTAGATGAGTTAACAAGGGTTATTGCCAAGAAGAAGGTATTGACTTTGATGAAACTTTTGCCCCAGTAGCAAGATTGGAGGCAATTAGATTGTTTCTTGTCTATGCTGCTCAAAGGAATTTCACAATCTATCAAATGGATGTGAAATCAGCTTTTCTCAATGGGGAATTGCAAGAAGAAGTGTATGTTGAACAACCTCCTGGATTTGAAGCTTATAATGACGGAGATAAGGTGTATCGTCTGAAGAAAGCCCTCTATGTACTGAAATAGGCTCCTAGATCATGGCATGATACCCTATATGATTTTCTTTTAATTAAAGGATTTTGCAATTCTTACCCTAAACAGCAGGCTGAACAACATTCTTTTGCTTCTTGGTTGGAACCTCTTCCTTGGGCTCCTCCAGATCTTCTTCAGCTTCAACCTCATTAGCTTTTCTTTTCATAGCAGGCAAGTACTTGGCCATTGCCGTAGCATTATGGATCTTCTTCCATTCGTCATCTCACAGCCCATGTGGTGCAGCAGATAACTCTCTGTGATTAGTCTATTGAGCAGACTTTATGAAAATTGGTCAGAATATACTAGACCACCACTGACCAATTTACTTCCAAGGAGTAGAAGACAACCATCATAATGTTGTATCTCTTCATAGTTACTGCATCAAGAGAGAAGGTGCAGTTCTCTATCAGCTTAGCAACCATATCAGCCATACGCTGATACTCGTCCTTCAGTTGCTTCTTCTTGATGTTGCCAATCAACATCTCACCCTCCTTGGCACAGACTGCCCATAATCTTGAAGTTTTTCCTCAGCAAGTGTGGTGACATCATTTCGTCCCTTGTTTTGCAGACCAAACGTTTCATGAAGCAGAACAGGGGTGATAACTATAGATTTACCCCCCAACAGTAGCCTAATCTCCCTTTTTGTGAAATCCACCTCAGCCGTCTTGTAATATTTCAAAACTTGGTCCTTCCAGACCAATCCTTCATGTAGTTCCATGAAATTTACCAGTGAGGCAGCTTTGAACTTCTCTAATAGTTGCTTCATCAAGTCGGTACTAGAATGATAGTACGCATCATAAACCAGATACATACCCTCCGCCTTAGCTTCTTGACTAGAACTCATGTTGAATCTGTGGGAAGTTAGTGAAAAACAGAAGTTTGCCGAAGATAGAGTTTAAAGAAATTTTCTCACAAATGCTCTAAGTATATTTGGGTGCGTAAAGAACGACAAGTCTGATCAGATATGAATTTATAGAGTTAGGGTATTTCGGTTTCCGTGATACCCGTGGACCGTTAGATCCATTTCTTGTAAGTTCTGACGGTGCGGCGTCAGTTACGCCTTTTCAAATTCAAAAAGCACTTAATGACAGGCGGGATGCGAACCGCCTTAGTTTAACTTGTAAAAGCGTGTTTTAAATAAAACATTTTTAAACAGTAAGCTTTTCGACAGTTGATCAGACGTGTAGTTAAAATACTTATCTGATGGGACTACCATCCCGATGACAGTCTGTTATCAGTGAAAGCCAATAGCTGATAACCTTCCACATCAGTTTGTCAAACCAGCTTGGTAATTAATCTTTAATCTTCAAGACTTTAATCTTCTGATGAAAACATAACTTCAACTAACTTTCATCAACAAATTTCATCTTTTAATCAGAAATACCGCTAGTCTTACACGTTCCCCCTGACTTTAAGAATTCATAAGTTAACTAGTCTGTTAAGAGTTAATCCTTGAAGATAACACGAAGTGCAAGCTGTTGAACTTCAGTCTTCTGATGAGTTCCCCTTCAGCTTATGCATCCAATTTTAGTAGACCTAGCTCAGCTCTTAGAGTTGAAAATCTTGTTTCACTTAGAGGTTTTGTGAAGATGTCAGCAAACTGATTTTCAGTGAAAACATATTCTATCATGACATTTCCTTTCTCCACATGATCTCTGATGAAATGATGTTTGATCTCAATATGTCTAGTCCTTGAATGACTTGTAGTATTTTGAGTAAGACTGATTGCACTTGTATTGTCACAGTAGATAGGTATTCTACTGAATTTGATGTTGTAATCTTCTAGTTGATGTTTCAACCATAAAATTTGTGCACAGCAAGCTCCAGCAGCTATGTATTCAGCTTCAGCAGTTGATATGGATACTGAAGTCTATTTCATACTCATCCAAGAGATCAGACGACTACCTAAGAACTGACATGCACCTGTTGTGCTTTTCCTGTCAATCTTACATCCAGCAAGTTCAGAATCTGAATAACCAATAAGCTCAAATCCAGATTCCCTAGGGTACCATAATCCCAATTCTTCAGTGCCTTTAAGATATTTGAGAATTCTTTTGGCAGCTAAGAGATGAGATTCCTTAGGATTTGATTGATACCTCGCACAAACCCCAACACAGTATATGATATCAGGTCTGCTAGCTGTTTAGTATAGCAGTGACCTAATAATGCCTCTGTACTTGGTTATGTCTACTGATTTGCCATCCTCATCTTTATCCAAACGAAGACTAGTAGACATTGGAATATTAGCAGTAGAGCTAGTTTCCATACCAAATTTCTTGAACAGATCCTTTGTGTATTTTGCTTGGCTGATGAATATTCCATTAGGCAACTGTCTTACTTGCAAGCCAAGAAAATAGTTAAGTTCTCCCATCATGCTCATCTCAAACTTGTTCTGCATCAGCTTTGAGAACTTATCACACATCTGTTGATTTGTTGAACCAAAAATAAAGTCGTCCACATATATTTGCACAAGCAATGTATGATCTTCCCATTCAATAGTGAACAGAGTCTTGTCTACCTTACCTTTGCTAAATCCTTTAATTAAAAGAAAATCAAATAGGGTATCATACCATGCTCTTGGAGCCTGTTTCAGTCCATAGAGGGCTTTCTTCATATGATACACTTTGTCTTCTTCTTGATATGCTTCAAATCCAGGTGGTTGTTCAACATAAACTTCTTCTTGCAATTCTCCATTGAGAAAAGCTGATTTCACATCCATCTGATAGACTGTGAAATTTTTGTGAGCAGCATAAGCAAGAAAGAGTCTGATTGCCTCCAATCTTGCTACTGGTGCAAAAGTTTCATCAAAGTCAATTCCTTCTTCTTGACAATATCCTTTGGCAACTAATCTAGCTTTATTTCTGGTGACCACACCATCTTCATTCATTTTATTTTTGAATACCCATTTAGTGCCAATGACTCTTTGATGACTTGGTCTAGGAACTAAGTACCAGACTTCATTCCTTTCAAATTGATTCAGCTCTTCTTGCATAGCTTCAATCCAGTTTGAATCACTAAGAGCATCTTCAATCTGTTTGGGCTCAATTTGAGATAGGAAGCTGACAAACATTGCTTCACTTGCTCTGTGGGTGATTCTTGAGCCATCTAAGATCAGGTTGCAAATCATGATGTTGTCCTCTGTTTTGATCTTGCAACACTACTGTTGGAGTTCCAGTAGTAGTCTGTTAATCAACAGTTGTCTGTTGAACAGTCTTTGGTCTGTCAGCTGTTTGCAACTCCTCTGTTAGACAATCAGCCCTGTGATTTTGAACAACACTTGAGTTAGCAGCTGAGTTGAGATCAGGTAGTATGAAGGAAACATATTCTTCATTCTTTTCAACACTCAATTTCTGAAAATCAGTAGACATCTTTTGATCAGTACTTTGATTCTTTTCAGAAGATTGACTTGGTTCATCAAATACTACATGAATGGATTCTTCTACAAGTAAAGTTATTTTGTTAAAGACTCTATATGCTTTACTAACAGTAGAATATCCTACAAATACTACTTCATCAGCCTTTTCTGCAAAAGCCGTAAGGTGATTTTTCCCATTATTTAAAACAAAGCATTTTGATTTAACCGTTTTTCGTCGTATAAGATTAAATCAATAGTATATATAAGATTGGGGTTACGTAAGGTGATAATAGGGCTCTGTTATTTTATTCTGGATGGATCGTTTTCCAGGAAGAACTCTCTAAGTAAAATAACAAGATAAATACTAAAAACAACGGAATTATAAATAGTATAGCAAAGGCTTTTCTATTCAGTATAGTAATCAGAACGCTCAAGTATGTAGGCTTAAGCTCTGATAGTATGTTCCCCAAAAGTCCCCTCTATACAATGTTTAACTAGGTATTTATATCATCATTTAACCTAGTTTTACAAGGAAACATAGTCCTAATGGGACTCGGCCCATTTGTCCTCCTTGAGTCCGGGTTGTAACCTGCTCGTCGAGGCTGGTCGTATTTTACTGGGTCGACGGATGTTCCTGGATAGGCTCGTCCGGTCGAACTGATCACATATCACTTGGTCGATCCGAATATTGTAAGGGCGGCGAAATAGCCCCCATCAGTACTCCCGCACTTCTTCGAGCGTATATGTGGTAGAAGCTCGTAGAAGTAGATCGTTTCTTACGACTGTATTTTCTATGATTTGTGCCTCGTTAAAAACCTTACTTAAGAAAAAACCCTGTGGGAAAAAATCCTAAGTAAGGAAAAGAGTGCTACGCATCATAGATAGTCGTTTTCTCATCCTAATTATAAAACGCTACGCGTCCCTTTTGGGGAGGCGTTTCATCTTTTCCCGTTTGGCGGGAATGCGATTAGTTGTAAGGAGTTCGAAACGCCTTTTCACTTCTCTCTATAAATAGGTGATCGTTATTTTAGTCATTTTACTTTTTCCTTCCTTTAACCTCTCGGTCAGTTCTTTGGTCGTTTATCCTTGAAAAGATCGCTTTTACCGACTTGTATTCTTCGAGGATCATAATGATGGCTTCGTTTCCAAGAAGATCCTCTTCATCTTCAAGGGAGAGAGTTGTTCCTGAAGAGGCGATACAATCTGATATATTGAATGAACAGATTGGAGCTTCTGAATTCACTGTTCCTACCGAAGACACCTTTAAGGTGCAAATTCTCTCTGATTCGGATGTCGCTGCCCGAGCTAAGAAAGGCAAGGGTACGACCCCTCAAATTTCCGAACCGATCGAGGATCTTGCTTGCGCTTATACTACGGATACTTTCTCTAAGGTTGTGAATAATTACACCAAATATTTCCTGGAAGGCTCTGAGATTGTTCTCCCTTCCCCTTCTGATAGGGTTACATCACCGCTGGAGGGATGTCGAGCCTTTTACACAGCCCATTTTAATAGTGGATTGCGCCTTCCGTTGTCTGCCCTTTTTCTGGACATTTTAAAAATATTCAGCGTGTCCTTGACACAATTAGTTCCAAATTATGTGGCCTTCGTGGTCTGTTTTTCTGTTCTGATGATAGCAAAAGGATTTCAACCCTCCTTTCGTAATTTTACTCAATTGTTTCGTTTTAACATTTCTAGTTCCTCTAATCGCAGATATTTCTTCGCTAGTCAGAAACCCAGTCGCGCAATTTTTGACTCCCCAGTTTCTAGCAATCCTTCTTGGAAATCATATTTTTTCTTCGTTCGCCCACCATCTCATCTTGGTTCGGCGGATGGCTCGATTACACCTTTTCAGTGGGATCATGACTCCAAATGGGTTTATGGAGGTCGCCTACCGACTGGCGAGTTCATTTCTGATGATCCTCAGTTTATTGGTGAAATTCAGTCTATGCGTGCCAACAAATATCAGAGTGCTCTTCTTATAGGAGAAGTTTTCCTCCGTAAAGCGGGAGTGAGTGCTCATGTTTTTACAATCACTTCGTCATCTGAATCACTTGGTAAGCTTTTATTTCAGCATAGTGTTGCGATGACCCCCTTTCTGCAGAAGGTCTAACTTTGATCGTGTTTCTTTTTCAGCTTATATGGTAGAAAATTCTCGACATTCTTCAAAGGGAAAAATGGTGTTATCTAAATCCACCAAAACCATAGAGAACGTTCCCATCGAGCAGAGAGCATCTCGTAAGAGAAAGTTGGAATTGAATCATGACTCTGAGGAGAACCGGGAGGAATCTCCAGATTCTTCTCAAAAATCTCCTATTCGCCAGGGGACGGGATCTGGTTATCCTCCTCTTCATCTTAGGACATCGTTGGGTATACGTGGATGCCGCAGCTGGTCGATGCCCCATCCTAGCGATAATCCAGTGGGGAGAAAAAAGAGTTATTATGGTCGTTCTGGTGACGATCTTTCTTTACTTGGCGTCGATCATCCAAAACCTACCTTGGTAGAAATGATCGAGGATCATTTAGAGGGAAAAAGAGCCGCTGGTTATCCTGAGAATGATTCTTTAGTTCATGATGAGAGTGAAAATGCAGTGGATAAGGCAACTCGTATTCTCTTGCCAGGCGTTTTTACTCGTGACCTGAATAAGCTTTTTCGGAAGGATCCTTTGGAGAAATTTCAGCTAGCTTCTCTTTATGCCGAAAAGGTGAACTTTCTTTTAAATGTACTTATAGGGTAATTTTCTTCGTCGATTACGTTAGTTTGCTAGTTCATTTCTATTTACTCCATTTCTTTCTTTTCAGACCAAGACTTGTTTGGCGTCATACGCCTATGAAACTGCTCTCTGGAAGCATCAATGCGAGTTTCTGGAAGAGAAATGTAAAACTTTGCTTGGTAAGACTTCCGGTTCTGAGGTTGGTCCCTCGATGACTTCTTCTCTTCCGGTCTAAGAGGCTCGGGCTACGGAGACTGATGACCAGGAGATAATAGACAGGGTTCTGGAGACTTCTCGTGCTCAAGAGCAAGCTATTCAATTGGCTAAAAAGTTGGAAGAGTATCAACTTCAAAGTGCTGCTCGTATTAGTGAGTTGGAGTCTCAAGTATCAAGTCTCCAGGCTTCCTTAGAGGAGTATGAGAGGGATATTCCCCTTAGTGGGCTCAGGGATCGATATGGTCGTAATCCCGACGAAAAAGTGATTCGCGAGTTTCTCAGCTCTCCTGTTCATACTGCGTTGGTATATCAAATGGTTGGTCCACTCCTAGAGAGTACGTTCAAGAAAGCGGTTCATCAGTTGGTCGCTTTGGAAATGATAGACGACCGTAGAAAGGAATATTTTAAAGCGGCGCACATTCGGTTGAACCGTTATGGCGAAGTATATTCTCCTTCCGAGCTGCCGAATGTCGTTTATCAAAGTTTTCCTTTGGCTCACCTTGTTAAAGAGTTCGGAAAACCATTGCCGATCCCTCCTTCAGATATTAATGATGAGGTCGATAACAATTTTATCGACCCAGAGGAAGAGGAAGACGAAGAGGAGGTGGAGCTAGCAAATGATGGAGACGTCGCTAGCGAACAGAAAAGTCTTGACGGTGACCAAGTTGACTGATATATCGATGCCTGAAATAATCTTTGTAATTATTTATTGTAGGCCAATTTGTATTATTACATTTTTATCCCTTTGTAAGATAGACGATTCATATTCGGACCGTCACGTCCTTTCGTCTTCCCTGTAATAATTCAGACAAGTCATTAACTCTGCCGTAATAATTATGCGTATGTCTTTTCAAATTCTCGCGTCAGTTCCTAGGCTAGCTTCTATGTTTAGCGCCTATTCTTTGAGTCTCTTGCGTCTTTTAGTATAGTATAAATACGAAAGGTAAAACTTTACTCGCTATTTTACCGCTTTCAGTCATTTCTCAACAGAATACTCTTTCGTTAGTAGGTCGATAAGCTTTCTCGATAATTGAATTTTTCTTTTGGAATTCCGATCATGAGTAATCTTTTCGGTAATACCTCGAAGCGTCCTTCTCGTGAGAGCGCTAGAAATATTAGACCAAAGAAGCCTCGAACAGAGGGCCCCTCGATGGAACCTCCTCGTTCGTCCTCTGTTAGTAGGTCGGCGAGCGATAATATTGTCGTTCCTTCTGAACCTTTTTCCGTAGTCAATTCGTCCTTTATACAACCAAACTTTTCCTCTTCTGGCGAAGCAGGAAGTAGGCCATCTCCTTGTCGGGTGGCTTTTGGTGATATGTTTAACATGGAGCAGACTTTTAACATAACTGTCTCTTCTTTTGAGCATGGTTTTCATGGACGGGTTTCTGATAACTCCGCTCCTTCTTCTACGTCTGCCGCGCTACTTGTTGGCGGAGACAGAAGGGAAGATGCCACGGGAGTAGCTGGTGGAGATGCTTTTTTGGATCCGCCCATGACACAATCTATTTCCCAAGATTTTTCTGATTTTTTATTTAATGACACCACTGTTGTTACTACTTCTTTTGAATATGGAGGGCCTTTTGGAGGTCGGACCCGCTCAAGGTCTGGTCGGCGGACCGTTATCTCTCCATCAGGCAAGGAGACCTCGGTTAGTCCCAACGAGAGGGAATCCCCCCGCGTGTTAGATGATCGTTGTATCCTCGAGCAAGTTAAGGATATTACGCAGTCGGTGAGTCCTCGGCCTGACGGTGTTCCTTTGGACAGCGAACTGCCTGGCTCTGTTGAGCCTGATGCTTTGTCCTGGGATTTGGGTCTAAGTACTATCTTGCCTGGCGAGTTGAGGAAACTCGAGGGTACCCCGAACGTTCGCCTTGTTCAATCGTTGGTGAAGATGTGTGAGCAGGTAAATATATTTCTGACTGTTTTTCCTGCTTTGTTTTTATTGCTGATTAATGTAAAGGGTCCGTTTTCTTTTTTAGGCGAAGTATTTTGCACTTCAGCTGGGTGCGCAAAATGATGACCTATATATTGCTAAGGGTACCTATCAACGTCGTTTGGAGTCGGAAACGGCGAAGGCCGCAGGATATAACCTTCAACTACAACTTGCTAATGATGATCTCACAAAATTACAAGAAGAAAAATCTGTCTGGGAGAAGGAGAAGAGTGATTTGATTCAGGCTGCTGCCCTTGCAGAGGAGTCCCGCCGGCAAGCCTGTGAAGAAGGTTATGACGCCGGTTATCTAAAGCGTCAGGAGGAGTTAACCCTTCTCATTGATCATGTTTCGACACATTTGTTGTCTGGAGATTACCCTTTTTTTTTTTTTTTGTAGTAGTAGTAGTAGTAGTAGTGCCCGACCCTTTTGTGTAGTTGTGCGGGCTGAAATTTTGTAAGGAAATCAAACTAATGATGATCGCTTATGACCAGATCGATTCCTTGCCCAATATTACTTAGCAAATATCTTTCGTTATGCATATTTTGCTGTCATGAATAAGCATAACTTCTCGAAATGATCAGTAGATATTAACATACTTATCTGATATTGATCTTCTAGAAGAATATGCTTTCGTAGAAAAGGGTACCTTAATTTGGCTCGATCAGTTTTTAAGTGACTGAATGATATAACGTTTGTCCAGTAAATCAAACTTTGTACATCAAGTATAAAACTGACGATCGATCAAGTATGGTCCCCTATGATTGTTTCGAAGTCTCGTTAATCGTTAAAAGCGGATAATAGGCCATATAAAAAGTGATTTGAATAATTGCTAAGGAACGCTCAGCATTTTCTTGTCGATGTTCGACCAGTCCCTTGTAATTTTGTCCTTTTGTCCTGTATATCTTATTTAAGGAGGTTGTCATCCCCTCTATTGAGCTCTGCTTTCCTTATCATAGGTCTAAGTTTGCAGAGAAGATATCATTTTAGGTATCTTCTTAAAACCCATGTTTCTCTGCGCCGATTGTAAGTTCCATGTTCCCCAAATAAAGCAATCAATATATCAATATATTAATCCTTTGATATGGGAGGAATTGGAAAATGTAGAATTATTGGTTAGATCTGGCTTCTCCAGACCTCCTTGAGCAATTCTTTGGAATATTAAGCAGTGACGAATCTATATATCCATATTTCGGCAGCTGTTTCGTTTATCTGTTCATCAGATTTCTTGAACTCCATTGGAGGTGTAGTATGGTTAACTACCAATTTGATCTGGGAGATATTAGGCAGTGACGGTCCTATTCATGGGAGCATGAACTGCTATTTCATTAATCGATAAACGACTTGTCGTTCAAATTTTGGATCGTGGATCTGCTGCTTATCAAGCAATTAGGATCTTCGAGGTCGGATTCCTTCAGATCTTTTACTATTTTATTGATCGCTCCGATCATTGTTTCGTGTCGAAATCGAACATTTTTTCGGTTACTCGAGTGCCGTTCTAACTTATTCACATTTAATGGTGGAAGTCAAACGGTTGCGATTGATTTTTCCGAGATCTTCTACCGACCGTTGGATCAATATTGTCTGCGCCTATAAATTGGTACGCAATCTTCAGATCTCACTCACAGTTTAAAATGGAAACCTTAGTTTCTTTGAGTTATATCTTGCCTTCTGATCCCATAATATTCAAAAAATCTCACTATCATGATTCTTTCATTCAAGATAACTCAGATGTTCACTGTCTTGTACTGACGGGTCCCATGTCAGCCCTACCTTGTACTGACGGGTCCCATGAGGCCTCAGCTTTTGTCTTCATCGATTAGAGGTCCGTGATTTCCGTTTGTACTTGGAAAGTTCATACTTACTTGGCACCCCCGCTCTTCGATGTTACCTCCGGAGTGATAGGCCATCGGGGTGTGCTGGTAAGTTTTATCTTTTGCGACGGCCCCGAAGAGATGCTGCTTTCGAGCAAAAATCCATTTTAATGTAAAAGCAGTATCTCTGTTGTGGGTGAATGAGTATTGCCAGTTATCTGCCTGGTAATGCTCATTTCGTCTGGAAGAACATTTGATCTTCAGAGCCTGGCCATCGAACTAAAGAAGTCGATCATCCTGAGCAGCATGCTTCTTAGGTGGTCGATCATAACCTTCGAGGCACTAGGGAGGAGATTGATGTTTCCGTGGACATTGTCGTGAAGGTCACTGATCCATAGATATGATATATTTCAACCAAATAGTTGTAGCGGTGTTCAGGAAAGTTTTGTACTCCGATTGATACTTCATATGTAACTTGTACTTGTAATTCAGATGAATAACACTTTTTGATTGATTACTTTGATATCCTCTGTTGTTGATTATTTTGAACATTTTATCGCTGATACCTTATCGTGATCGTTGTTGCTACATTTTTAGGAATAAGTCAGAGGAGCGTTTACCGAACGGGTTAATTCGAACTCCACTCTTTTCTTTTTTAGACTTAGGTTTTTATACCAATGTCTGTTTGATCGTTGAACAATAGATCGGGGAGCGTTTATTGAGCGGATCAATTTGTACTCAACTCGTTTGCATTTAGACTTAGGTTTTATACCAAAGCCCTTTTTAATCGTTAACAGTTAATCGAGGAGCGTTTATTGAGCGGATCAATGTATACTCAACTCGTTTTCATTTAGACTTAGGTTTTATACCAAAGCCCATTTTAATCGTTAACAGTTAATCAGGGAGCGTTTATTGAGCGGATCAATGTATACTCAACTCGTTTTCACTTAGACTTAGGTTTTATCCTAAAGTCTGTTTACTCGTTAACAGTTAAACGAGGAGCGTTTATTGAGCGGATCAATGTATACTCAACTCGTTTTCATTTAGACTTAGGTTTTTATCCTAAAGCCTTTTAATCGCTAAAAGTTGATCGAGGAGCGTTTATTGAGCGGATCAATGTAAACTCAACTCTTTTTGTTTAGACTTAGGTTTTATCCTAAAGCCTTTTCAATCGTTAAGGATGGATCGAGGAGCGTTTATTGAGCGGATCAATTTATACTCAACTCGTTTTCTTTGGACTTAGGTTTTTAACCTATAGTCTATTTGATCGTTAAAGATGGATCGAGGAGCGTTTATTGAGCGAATCAATTTATACTCAACTCGTTTTCTTTAGACTTAGGTTTTGTCCTATAGTCTGTTTAATCGTCGAAAGTTGATCGAGGAGCGTTTATTGAGCGGATCAATGTATACTCAACTCTTTTTTTTTTGTTGATCGAGGAGCGTTTATTGAGCGGATCAATTTATACTCGACTCGTCATATCCTCTTAGATTATCATCTTGAATCAAACCAAAATGATCATACGGTTCCGAGGAGCGTTTATCGAATTAATCGATGTATACTCAACTCGTTTCGATATTTCTCCATAAGCGAGTTCTAACTTGATGTTTAAAATTGCTAAACTCTTTTAAAATTCAACTTTCTGGGCAATGCCCTTATTACAAAAAATAAAATTGACTAAAAAGAAATAGACCAGCATAATCTTTTATTATTTATTTACCATAGTATTTTCCCAACGGCAGTTCCATCTAAGTGTGCGATCTTGTATGAACCTTTCTTCCCAACACTGGTGACAACGTATGGTCCATCCCAATTTTGTTGCAGCTTTCCCACGTGCTTGGACACCTCCACCTTTTTTAAGACCAGGTCTCCTTCTTTGAAGGTTCGGACACGTACCTTTTGGTTGTAGGCCTTTTCCATATTGGATTTAGTGACTTGCAAACGTATGGCCGCTTTTTCTCTTAAAGCTTCTGTTAGATCGATATCGTTTTCTCTCGTCTTTCCATTCTCCTGATCGTCATACATTTCGACTCTTGATGTCGGAATTAATGTTTCAATGGGAATAACAGCTTCTGAGCCGTACACCATTCTAAAAGGGGTCTCCCCGGTTGAAGTTCTGACTGTGGTTCGATTAGCCCATAGTACACCTGGGAGTTCGTCTAGCCATCTTCCTTTGGCTGCCCCTAATCTTTTTTCCAGAGATTTTATTATTTCCCGGTTCGCTACTTCAATTTGTCCATTCGCTCTAGGATGCCCTACTGAGGTAAAATTTTGCTGAATCCCAAGCTTAGCACACCATTCAGCTACCTGTTTTCCCGCGAATTGGGTTCCGTTGTCGGAAATTAGGATTCTAGGAATGCCGAATCGGCATACGATATTTTTCCATAGGAAGTTGATCACTTGGAATTGGGTTATTCGGGCAAGGGCAATGCACTCTATCCATTTACTGAAGTATTCAACCGCTATTAGAACGTACGCTTTCTTGGATCGAGCCGTTGGGAAAGGTCCCACGATGTCCATTCCCCATTGATCGAATGGCCAGCATACTGGAATTGGGTGCATGTTTTCGGTTGATTGATGAGTTATGTTTGCATGAATTTGACAATGATGACATTTTTGAACATATTGCACTGCATCATTGGTGATGCTGGGCCAATAGTAGCCAGTTCTAATGCATTTTAGGGCTAAGGCCCTTGCCCCACTGTGATTTCCCGCTTCTCCTTCATGACATCATCGGTTTGAGATTCGGAGATGCATTTTACAAGAATTCCTGATACTGATCTTCGGGTAAAGTTTTTCTTCTATTAATGTGTACTTCGGAGCCCGATATTTTATTTTACGAGCTTCGTTTTGGTCCAGCGGTAATTTCCCTTCTCGAAGATACTCTATCATTGGAGTCATCCAGTTTGATTCGGCTTCTTCGATTTCCATCATCTAAGTGATCGGTGTTTCATCGATATCGATCGCTGGTGTATTAGAAATTAACCAATTGATTACTCTCTCAGTTTTTCCGTCGTCAGATCCTGTAAATCTTGAGAGTTGATCAGCCCATCTATTTTCCGATCGTGGGATGTTCTGTATCCCGAAACTTTCGAATTTTTCAGCCAATTTTTTCACTTTGGCCAGATATTTGATCATGTTGAATTCCTTAGCCTCGTATAGGCCCTCTATTTGTCTTTGTACTAACTCTGAATCGGTTAATACTTTAAGATTCTTTATGTCGGCCTTGATTGCCATTTCCATTCCTGCGATCAACGCTTCATATTCTGCTTCGTTGTTTGTCACGATGAAGTCTAGTGTTATTGCATAATTGATATCCTCCTTATTAGGCCCGGTAAAGTTGATTCCAACACCTCCTCCCTCTCGGCATGAAGCGCCGTCGACGTGCATTAACCAGGTTTGATTCTCAACGATCAGGATATTATCGGCATGGCTGGTTGATTCAGGATGTTCTACTGCCTGGCTCGTAGTTTCTAACAGAAAATCGGCTAGGACTTGGGCTTTAATTGCAATTCTTGGTTTGTACTCGATGTCGAACTGACCGAGTTCTATCACCCATTTGATCAATCTTCCAGAGGCTTCTGGTTTTGCTAAGACCTGTCTTAATGGTTGGTTGGTTAAGACCACAATTTTGTATGTTAGAAAGTAAGGTCGGAGCTTACGCGCTGCCACCACTAAGGCCAAGGCGAACTTTCCTATCTCCAAGTAGTTTTTCTCTGCTCTCTGCAGCAATTTGCTTAAGTAATAAACATGCTTATGTTCTAGGCCATCCACTTTAACCAATACCGAGCTAATGGCCACTTCGGAGATCGATATGTATAAATACAATGGTTCCCCTTCAGATGGTTTGGCCAATAGTGGGGACGTTGTTAGGTATTTTTTAATCTTTCAAAGGCCTGGTCGCATTCTTCGGTCCAAGCAAAGTTTTTCTCTTTCCGAAGGGTTTGGAAGAATGGCAAACTTCTGTCAGCCGACTTGGATATGAATCTGTTTAATGCCACGATTTTGCCTACCAAGCTCTGTACTCGAGAGATCGTTTTTGGAGGTTTCATTTCAGTTATGGCTCGAATCTTCTCTGGATTGGCCTCGATTCCTCGTTGATGTACCAGATATCCTAAAAATTTTCCGGATTTTACCCCGAAAGTGCATTTTGCAGGGTTTAGCTTCATTCGATACTTTCTCAAAATTTGGAAGCATCTGTCAAGGTGCTTCACATGATCAACTTCATTCATGCTCTTGACCAGCATGTCATCTACGTAAACCTCCATTATTTCTCCAATAAGTTCCTTAAACATGAGGTTTATTAATCTCTGGTAGGTTGCCCTGGCGTTTCTTAAGCCAAAGGGCATGACTATGAAGCAATAAACTCTTTGTTATGTTATTAAAGCCGTTTTTTCTTGGTCTCGCTCGTTCATGTAGATTTGATAGAAACCTTGGAAGGCGTCCATCATGCTAAAAATCGCAAAACCAGCGGTCGAGTCGACCAACAAGTCGATCCTTGGGAGGGGATACGGATCGCGTGGGCATAGTTTATTAAGGTCGTTGAAATCGTTGCACATTCTCCACTTGTTATCATTTTTATCCCCTTTTGCTACTAATACGACGTTGCATAGCCATTTGGAGAAGTGTATTTCCCGAATTTGTTTTACCTGGAGTAGCTTTTCTACTTCTGCTTTAATTATCTTATCTTTTATCGGCCCATGATTCCTTTTCTTTTGTCTAGCAGGTTTTGCCATGGGGTCGATTTTGAGTGAATGAGTGATTACCCGTGGATTGATCCCTTCAATGTCGTTCGCGCTCCAGGCGAAGATGTCTACATTATTTCTGAGAAAGTCGACCAACATTACTTCTCCCTCTTTGCTTAATTCGGTTCCTATCCTTGTTGTTTTTGTAGGGCCACCTTGTACTAATAGGACATCTTTATGCTCTGGTGGTTTTAAAGCTAAATCCACTGGTTCCTTTCCCTTCTTATCTATTCGGTCGGTACTAGGGATATCTACTCCGATTCTATCATCGTTGTCTTCGAGCTTTCTTTTGCTCGGGGTAATCGATCTTGGGCGATTTCCCAAAGTTAGTGATGTGTTGTAGAAGTCCCATGCCATGCAATGATCGTTCACTATTTCTCCGATCCCTGCGTCTGTTGGAAATTTTATTTTCTGATGGTATGTAGAAACTACGGCTTGGAATAGGTTGAGTGCTGGTCGCCCTAGGATCGCATTGTAGGCAAAGGGAGTTTCTACTACTAGGAATTTTACCAGCTTCACCGTCCGATATGGTTTTTTCCCGAGTGAGACACTTAAAGTTATTGTGCCACTGGGTACAATCTCCGATCCCCCGAATCCTACTAAGGGCGTGGCTACCTTTTGGAATGTTATTTGTCCCAAGTTCATCTGTGCTAGGACCTCTTTAGAGATGATATTTGCTGAGCTTCCATTATCGATTAGGATTCTTTTGACGTTGTAGTTTGCTATTTCTAGCGATACCACCATCGAAAGTCGGAGCTATCCTCTTTCGTGTCCCAAACAAGGTTTTTGGGTACTTCACCCTCGTTGAAACTAATTAACTGGTTGGTCGTTGCTTTGTTTTCTAGGGTCCATACTTCTTTCGGGTACTTTAAGCTTCGATTATGGATCTAGCAGTTCTTCGGCGAGCATTATAGCTGTCTCTGCCCGCGGGTCCCCCCGAAATCGTGTGGATGGTACCATTAAGCTGGTCGTTATTTAGTTCTTGTGGGGGTCCATCATTAGGTGACCTTCTGCGGGAATTTCTTCTTTGGTTGTTATACCGAGGACTCCGACTTCTTCCTCGTTTGCGGTTATTCCGCTCTAAATAGTCGTTTAGTTTTCCTTTTTCGATTAGCTTTTCAATCTCTTTCTTAAGGTGAAAACAATCGTCAGTGCGGTGCCCATGTGCCCGATGATATTTGCAGTATAAGTTATAGTTTCGTCCACCTGGTCTAGGCTGAGCGATTCTCTTCGCTTCTGGGATCCAATTATTCCTTTCTAGTACGGCCAAGATTTCTTCTATAGGATCAGTTAACCTCGGGTGTTCTACTTGATTGACCCTGCTCCGGGTAGCGGGCTCGGTGGTTCCAGGTCTTTGATAGGGGTTAGGCCGTTTGTCCTGGTCATTTTTATTGTATTCTAATCCCTGGAAGACATTGCCTTTCCTAAAAGATCGTTCATAACCCACAGAACTTTGGGCATGAATTCTATCTTGCCGTTTGGAGCCTGAGGCCGTAGCTTTGCTTCTGTTCTTGTCTTTAAAGGAATTCATCTCTTCCTGAGTCATATACTTAGATGCCAAGCTCATGATATCAGCGAACGTTCTAGGTTGCTTTCGGCTGAGGGCATTTCCGAACTGCCTATTCTTTGTAAGATCGAAGAGAATGGAGATTATATAATCAATATTGGGGAAATCGATTTTTAGCAACTCGACATTAAATCTTGCCAACCAATTACTTAGGGATTCTCCCTCTTATTGATAAATAGTTCCTAAGTAGCTCATTGGCAGTTTCTGTCTCTTTTGACTGGCGAACTGCTGTGTCAGTTTGTTGCATAGTTCCCGAAAACTGAATATGGAGTTGGCTGGTTGCTTGGCGAACCAGTCCAAAGCTAGTCCTTCTAACGTGGTCACCATTAACTTAGCGGTGAATTCCGCCGAGTGAGCATATAAGTTCATTATGTTTTTTAAGCTAAAGATATAGTCATCTGGATCAGTGGTCCCGTCGTATCTGGGTAGTCTTCCCGGAACCTGTCCGGTTGACTGTGCCTCTTTTATTTCTCTGCAGAAGGGAGAGCAAGCTGCTAAGCTCTCTTGGAGTTCCGTGGTTCTGGCCCACGGGTTTTGAACAAATCGTAAGAGTTGCTCAAGTCATTCCTGTACCATCTTTTCGATTTCTCTTTTCGAGAATCGCATAGTTCGTGGTCGATCTGGGATTGCATTGCCTGTGTCATCCTCGATGGGGATTATCGTATGTTCCTTGGACCCACTGCGTGCCGGCTGTGGTCTTCTTTGGCCAGGTTTTTTCTGGAGATAGTCAGCGGAGGGTTTTGAGTTCCCTCTTTGCGGACTGTGTAATGAGCGGTGCTCGCTTACCGGGCTATCAGCTTGTTGAGAGATTTGATCATTCTGCCTTGGCGTCCTATGAATTGGGTTTGCCCTAGTCGCCTAGGGTTTCGAGTATGAGTAATTCCTCGGGACTGAGAGATTTAAAGAGCATAGCAATCTGTCGCAATTTCTCCTGGGCGTCCGAGAGAGGAACCGGGATCGCTGGAGGTACAAGTTCTTTCGGTATTGTACCGGTAGGAATCCCTTGGGGTTCCTGCTGGTGCGGAAGAGATTCCTGCAAATTGTCGTTTGTCTCAGGGGCGTTATTATCAGTATTGCCCTGTGGATCTTCAGATGTGTTGTGAGGGTTAGTTGTGTTACTTCTTGCTCCATTACGAGCGTTCTTCCTTGGGCGAGCTACATGTCGATCGAATAATTAACCTGGCCCCACGGTGGGCGCCAACTGATTTAACTGTTTTTCGTCGTATAAGATTAAATCGATAGTATATATAAGATTGGGGTTACGTAAGGTGATAATAGGGCTCTGTTATTTTATTCTGGATGGATCGTTTTCCATGAAGAACTCTCTAATTAAAAGAACAAGATAAATACTAAAAACAACGGAATTATAAATAGTATAGCAAAGGCTTTTCTACTCAGTACAGTAATCAGGACGCTCAAGTATGCAGGCTTAAGCTCTGATAGTATGTTCCCCAAAAGTCCCCTCTATACAATGTTTAACTACGTATTTATATCATCATTTAACCTATGTTTACAAGGAAACATAGTCCTAATGGGACTCGGCCCATTTGTCCTCCTTGAGTCTGGGTTGTAACCAGCTCGTCGAGGCTGGTCGTATTTTACTGGATCGACGGATGTTCTGGATAGGCTCGTCCGATCGAACTGATCACATACCACTTGGTCGATCTGAATATTGTAAGGGCGGCGAAATAGCCCCCATCACATTTACAACCGAAAATTCTAAAGTAATGAATGTTTGGCTTCCTGTTGTTCCAAACTTCATATGGAGTCTTGTTTTGGTGCTTGTAGATCATTCATCTGTTTTGGGTAAAGCATGCTGTATTTGTTGCTTCTGCCAAAAATATTTGAGGCAGTTTTGCTTCAGCTGTCATAGTTCTGGTAGCTTCTTTCAGAGTTCTGTTTCTCCTTTCAGCAACTCCATTCTGTTGAGGGGTTCTGGCAGCAGAGTACTGATGGCTGATTCCTCTGGCATTACAATACTCTTCAACAGTAGATTTTGTAAATTCAGTCCTTCTATTTGATCTGATCTTTAGTATCTTCAGTCTCTTTTTGTTTTGAATTCGCTCCATCAGATTTGTAAGGTGCTCCTTGGTTTCACTTTTCTTCTTCATGAAAATCACCCAAGTGTATCTTGAATAATCATCCACAACAGCTAGGCAGTATTTCTTTCCACCATTGCTGATTGGATCAATGGGTCCAAATAAGTCCATATGTAACAACACCAAGATCCTTCCAGATGATTGGTGCTTCTTGCTTTTGAATGTTGACTTGATTTGTTTACCCTTCTGACATACGTCACAGAGCTTGACTTTGCTCATGACTGTCTTTGGAATTCCCTCTACCAGATCATTCTTGATAAGTCTGATGATAGTCTTGAAATTCACATGATTCATTCTTTTGTGCCACAGCTACTGACTTCACTTGGTGTTGATGCCACCAAACAAACACTTGAATTCTTGTCAACAGAATTCCAGTCCACTGTGTAGACATTCCCTTGTCAACAGATTTGTACCAATATGTTCAACGTAGCACTTATCTGTCGAGAAGATGACTGAATATCCTTTGTCACAAAATTGACTTATGCTCAGCAAATTGTATTTGAGGCCTTTAACATAAGAGACGTCAGATATCCCAATGTTGCCTTTAATCAGCTTTCTACTTGTTACAATCTTGCTTTCCTTGCTGTCTCCAAATGTTACATTTGGACCATCCACAGCAACAACATCAGTCAGCTCATGTATGTTTCCATACATGTGTCTTGAACAGCCACTGCCCAAGTATCAAATCTTCTCTACTTTACTCCTACTCCTAATCCTAACTTACAAAAAAAAAAAAAAAAAAAATTGTTTTAGGTACCCTTATTGAGAGGGTCCTGAAGGATTAGTTCCACCTTTGACAACCCAAGATGTTGATGTCTTAGGCTTCTTAGGTTTCTGAGTTTCAATAGGAGTATGAACAGTCTTGCTTTATCACGTTCATCAGATTTGCTATGTTGTTGATAATCAGCCTGATAAGGATAATGTTCATAAGCAGAATAAGATGCATGATAAGCAGGATAGGCATGCATTGGAAGAGCAGGATATGGTGCATAGTAAGTAGGAAATTGAGGTGCATGATACATAGGAGGATATGCAGCGGTTGCACATAATAAGAATCATTTCCATACCAAGCATTTTGATTTTTCTTGTTTTTATGCTTCTTTGGTTTACTAGATGCTTGCTCATTAACAGACGACTGAGTTTTATCACTAGTCTGATTGGTTTTAGCTTTATCAGAAGGCTTCTAGGACTCTTTTGTTTGGACTTACCAGTCTGTTTTCCTACACTAGGCTCTTTGCTCTTTTTAGGCTTAGGAGTTTTTGTCTCCTTTAACAATTTCTCAGGTGAAGCAGGTTTAGTAGTCTGAACATACAAAATGACCTTACTGTTGTCAGCTGATATAAATTTTTCAGTATGGTTCAGTTCTAACTTATCCTGATCTAAATGTGTCTTCTGTTTAATAGACATATGAGTGGATGCAACAGATGACTTTTCATGAGACTTAATTGTTTTCTCAAGTTCCATGACTTTTCCTTTAAGAACTTCACATTCAGCTTTCAAAGATTCATTTTCTTGCTCAAGCTGTTTATATTCATCTGATTCTTTTGGCTTTTCAGCCTTAAGTTTCAGTGAACTGTTTTGCTCTCTTAGCAATATCGTCTCTTCCTTAAGCTTTGTAAATGCTTCAGCAATACTGGTATTGTTAAGCATCATTTGTTCAAATGAATTAAATAATTCATTATCAAGAGGAATTACCTCTTCATCCTCAGAGCTATCAGATTCCTTAGCCATCAGGTAGAGAAGAGCAGGACTCTCTTCATCAGAAGACTTTTCATCAGAAGTATCTGAATCCGAATTTGATGAGTAGATAGCAGCTAGCTTTTCCGCTTCTGCCACCAGCACCTTGCCTTTCTAATGCTTTCTTTCCTTTCTGATTCTCTTTTCTTCTTCAGTGTACTTTTCAGCTTTAGGATATGGGCAGTCTCTGATGAAATGACCCAATTTCCTGCAGTTATAGCACATCATTTTAGATTTATAAGACTCTTTATCTTGAGAAGAAGAAGTAGGGTTACAAGTAGAAGCATTGTTGTATTTGTTCTTCATTTTTCGTTTGTAGAACTTCTTGAAATTATTCATCAGCAATGCAATGTCTCCAGCAGTGTACTCCTCTTTGTTGAGTAATGTGGCTTCATCAGATAATTCCACGTCATTGCTTTTATAGGCTATCCTTCTAGGATTTTCAGCAGCAACCAGGACAGCTGTGGGACTTGAAATAGAGGTTTCTTCAACAACCATTCTTGGCAGTTTATACTCGTACGCCTTGAGTATTGAGAACAGCTCGGTGAGTGAGATCTTTCCCAGATCCTTGGACTCTTCCATGGCTGTCACCTTCATGTTGAACTTAGGAGGTAGAGCCTTCAGCACTCTGACGTTTATCTCCTTATCAGTGAATGTTTTTCCAAGCTTCAGAACTTCATTCAGCGTCCTTGTAAACCTTGTTCTGATCAATGGTTTCCGCAGACTTCCTTGAAATTGTCCAACTTTTCTAGAGCAACACTCAGTTGATGCTCTTTTATGGCGTCGTTTCCTTCGCTCATATCACAGACCTTATCCCACATTTCTTTGGCAGTCTTGCAGTATTTGACTTTATCGAATTTGTCATTGTCAAGGGCCTTGGTCATGATGAATCGCCAAACTTTGTCCAGGTTGAACAACTTTATTTCTTCAGCTGTCATTTCATTTAAATCCTTTTCCACCGTTATATCGGCATCTTCAACTTTGATGGTCTTGGTGAATTTGAATGGACCTTTGATGATACATGTGTACATGTTATCATTGTAGGCAGCTAAGAAGATCTCCATTCTGATCTTCCAGTCTTCGAAGCTCATACCAGCTATGTGGGGAACATGGCTGATACAATCCATTTATCACAAAATTTAATTTTTCAAAAAGATGCTCTTTTGAAAAGTTTGAAAACCTTTGAAAAACCCTCGGATCAAGCTCGTTGATCAGGCAGCTGATTCTAATGAACCACATGCTATGATACCACTTGTTGGTCCCAAGTGGTCAGATGAGGTCTAGACTCTCTAGAGGGGGGGAGGGGTGAATAGACCTCTGAAAAATTTTCACTTTAATTTTAACTTTAAAACTTTTACCTAACTTTAAGCAGATTAAGCTCATAAAGAACAATAAGTTTACAAGGTTGATCGCGAACAAATCTTTGAACAACTTTGTTGACCACTAGACTGATGGTTACTTAGCTGATTTTAGTTAAAAATCAGTTTTAATACTAGAGTACTTGTAGCGGATTTTCAAAGTGTTTTTCACAAGTAAACTTAGTAGTTTGAAAATTTTATCTCCAGTTTTTGTAAACTCCTTTAAATTATTTTTCAAACGGTTTTGTAATATGTTTTATGCAAATCTGAAAATATGCAAGTAAAAGCAATGTAAAAACACATGAATTTTTATAGTGGTTATATGAATGTATATCCTTTAATCCACGATTCCAAGTCACACAGATCTTGTGTTATACTAAGAACAAAAATTAATTAGTACACTCTGCTTGCGTTTTACAACAAATGATAAGCCACAAGTTCGCAAGAGGAAATCACACAGAAATTCCTACTCTTCGAAGAAATATCACTCACTAAGATGGATATCTACTTCTCACAACTCTCTCTCTTTTACAGATTCACTCAGAAGATGTATTATCTCGAACTTCAACGGCTTCTGTCAACAAATGACTTTCAGCAGACGAGTGAGCTGTTCTTGAGCTTTGAGACTTAGAAAATATTTAGCTTCAAATTCAATCTCTCAGAAGTTGTGTTTTTACTTCTTTTCGTCTCTTCAGCTATTTATAGTCACTATTTGAATTATGTCCGTTGAAGAGAGACAATTCAAATTTCTTGATTTCTGGTCCTTAATTTCCGCGAACGGCTCTCTGCACTGTGACAGTACTGCAGACTGTACTTTCTGTCAGGCAGTATTAAATGCACCAAGCTGATACGAGTCTTTTCTTCAATCATTTGTTATTAATAGCCTTAGACTTCAGCATTTATTACTCCAGTGGCATTTATTACCGTTGGGACGACTTCTTGATCTTTCCACTTGGCTGATGAGGGAACACTTCTGATGGTGAACAGAGCTGATCTCAAACTTGAACAAATCTGATTTGAGTCGACTGATTTATACCAGTCTGATTTCTTCTCTCCAGCAGATCAGTAGTCTTTTGGACCTTGAATATTTGACCCGTCTGATATGTCTTCTTACTTGGTCAAAATTCTTCTAAGGGATTTCAACTAAGTTGTATTTACTTAGCTGATTCCAAGTTTTGGAAATCATCAAAACCTCTCTTAATTAAATACACTTCAGTGCATTCCATCTTCATCTTTATCCAACAATGTCTCTTACTCAAAATACTACAAGTCACTCAAGGACTAAACATATAGAGATCAAACATCACTTCATAAGAGATCATGTGGAAAAAGGAAATGTCATAATAGAACATTTTCATACAGATAATCAGATCGCTGACATCTTCACGAAACCTCTAATAAGTGATGCAAGGTTTTGGACTTTAAGAGCTGAACTAGGTCTACTAAATTTAGATGCATAAGCTGAGGGGGAACTCATCAGAAGACTGAAGTTCATCAGCTTACTCATCGTATTATCTTCAAGGTTAACTCTCAACAGACTAGTTGGCTTATGGATTCTTAAAGTCAGGGGGAACGTGTAAGACTAGCGGTACTTCTGATTAAAAGATGAAATCTGTTAATGAAAGTTAGTTGGAGTTATGTTCTCAAGAGAAGATCTGAAATTTGAAGATTGAAGATTAATTATCTAGCTGGATTGACAAATAGCCGAGGAAGGTTATCATCTATTGGCTTTCACTGATAACAGTCTGTCATCAGGACACTAGTCCCATCATATAAGTATTTAAGTTTACTCGTCTAATCAGCTATGTAAAAGCCTTATGTTTTAAAAACATATTATTCAAAATGCGCTTTTACAAGTATACTGAGGTGGTTCGCATTCCCGCCTGACATTTAATGTTTTTTGAATTTTGAATCGCGTAACTGACGCCCCACGATCAGACTGACACACAACGTATCTAACGGTTAGCGTGTATAATGGAAACCGAATTACCCTAATCTCTATAAATTCAGATCTGATCAGCTTTGTGATTCCTTACGCACCCAAAAATATTCAAGCGCATTTGTGAGAAATTCTTTCTTTTAATTCTGCAAAATTTCTTGTGTTTTCTCTAATCTTCTACAGAATCAAAATGACCCCTCAACAAGAAGCGAAGGCTGAGGGTATGTATCTAGTTTATGATACATATCATCATTCTGGCACTTCATTAATGAAGGAAATTATGGAAAAATTCAAGGCTGCTAACCTTGTGAAATTCATGGAAGCCCATGAACAAATGGTCTGGAAGGACCAAGTGATGGAGTTCTACAAGGCCAAAGATGCTGTTGACCTTGAAAAACTGGAAATCAAAGCCAATGTCGGAGGACAAGAAGTAGTCGTCACTCCTGCTCTGTTGCACGAGAAGTTTGGGCTTTCTAATCAAGGAAGGAACGACGTTACTTCAATGACTGAAGACAAGATTCAGGAGTTATGGGCAATCTGTGCCAAGGAGAGAGAAGTCATGTCTGGCAACATAAAGAAGAAACAGCTGAAGAATGAATATCAGAGCATGGCTGATATGGTGTCCAAACTGATAGAGAACTGCACTTTCTCTTTGGACAGTGTCACTATGAAGAGATACTGTATAATGATGGCTATTCACTATGGCTATGAAGTGAACTGGTCAATTGTGATTTAATACATTCTGGCCAACTTCCACCAGAAGAAGCAAACCAATCATATGATAACTTTAAGCTACCCATTCTACAATATGGGTTGTGGAATGACTAGAGGGACATAAATCCACAACGCCAAGGCCATGGCTACATATCAGGCTGTGAAAGCTGGAACAAGAAAGAGAAAGAATGAAGCAGAAGAAGAGGAAGCTGAGGAACCTAAGGAAGAGGTTCCTGCTAAAAAGCAGAAGAAGTTTGCTAAAACAGCCGAGCCTGCTGTTCAAGCAAAGGAAGAGAAAAGAAGAAAGCTGCTAATGAGCCAAGGAAAGTGGCTCCCAGTAAAAAGTCCACGGCATCTGTTCAAAAAGCTGAGCCAGCTATTAAAGCCAGAACATATGAAGCTGCTGCAAAGGATGTTGCTGATGATGTAATCAATCATACTACAAGGGAGATAAAAGAAATAAAATGATTTTTCCGTATCCAGACTAATACCAATCCAAGCCATTTCATGAATAAAATGCGCTGAACCTGAACATCTCATAGTACAAGGAGTCATATAAAAGACACAGCAACTTCCCATCATGTCCAAGTAGGAAGGGCAAGGAGAACAGTAAGGAAAATGATGACCTTTGTTGAATATCCTACTGAACTTTCTGACTTAGTCAGACAAAGTCCTCAAACAGCAAAGAGGCCTGCTGGAGCTGAAGAAGAGTCTACTGCTCAACAAAGCTTCAACCGCACCAACAGCTGAGGTTGCTCAACCTCATGATGATCCTGAAGTGCAGATCATCATTCCTGTTGCAGTTGCACCACTTACATCTGCTGGTCCTGAACCTTCTGCTACCCAAGAAGCACAGACAGCTGACAAGAAGAAAGGCAAGAGAAAAATTGTCATCAAAAGGAAGATAGTGTCTGCTGCTGACAAAAGAAAAAGGGGAAGAAGCAGAGGAGAGGAAGAGAGATGAACAAGAAGAGCAAAGGGTCATAGAGCTCAGTAAACTTGAAGCTAAAAAAGAATAGCAGAGGAGAAAAATGTCTGAAGCAGAACGCAAGGCTGTTAAAGATGCAAGGTTAGCTTTTGTAATTGAGCTCAGCAAGAAAGACGCCCACGGCCCAAACATTGCTGGTGGCATCAAGATTGGTGAATCTTCGAATTCTAAGAAGAAAATGCCTGCTGGCATGGTGCAAGGAAAGAAAAAGTTTGAGGTAAGAAAGGCGTTTGACATTGTCAATTCTGACCCTTCTATTATCAACCGATTTGAATCAGCATTAGCCTACTTCGACAAGAAGTTGATGCTTAGATCCCTATTCACTCAAGAGAAGGAAAGATATATCAAATGGAGGGACTACAGAATGAACAAGTCTGTTGAAGAGATCCAGAACTAGGAAAAGTTTGCAAATGAGGAAAAATGGGTCCTCGGTTGGCTAGAAAATACTTCCATCACCAGAGCACTGGATCCAGACTATGTAAGAGATGTGATGCATAAGTATGCATAGGAGTTTGCTACTGAAGAAGCAAAAATCATCTCAGATGGCTTGCCAGCCAAAAGAAGAAAGCAAGATGATCCAATCAGGAGGGCTGTGCAAATAGCATTTATGACTGCCTTGGAGAAGTGGGCTGCCAAGTCTATATATGGAAAAGGATCTCCAAGTGATTTGCCTACTTTGCCAGGTGTACAGCAGATCACTTTTGGCAAACAAGTAAGAGAATTTCAAGAGTTGCCCAAAGTTACACCTGCCACCAGTCGTCTACCTTATTTTCAAGATAATCCGTCAGACGACTGTTGTAAATGAAGATGGAACTCTTGCAAATCAGATCTTTGAAGACGTTCACGAACAGGAAGCTGATAAAGAACCCTTAGCCATTGAGTGGAAAGCTAAGGAGAAGATGGAAGATAAACCTGTTCTAAAAGACGCTCCTGTCCACCAGGAAGAAGAAGAAGATCAAACTGCATTAACTCATATTCCAACAGCTGATATGCACTCATCTCTGATGGAAGCCTTCCAGATGATGCTTGAAAACTCCTTGAAGCAAATGGAAGAGAGGAACAGACTGCAGATGGAGCAAATGCAGAAAGAAACTGCAAAAATGGTTAAGGATGCCTTTGGTAACTTCACATTGCCAGAAGACAATACTCTGAGGATGACGCACAGTATCTTGGACATGAACAGAAGTATTGAAGATGTCAAAGTTGATGTTGATCATCTTCATGCTGCCTTATAAAGAAATGAAGATAGTATTGCTCATCTAACAAACACATTCATCAAAGTTGTTGATGGGGAGACTACAAAGAAGTATTTGTTGGTAGAGGAAGTTCACAAAACTGCCACCAAAATTGATGAGGAAATCTCCACATTACAACTCAACAGTGACTACATCAATGATCAGGTTGACAACATTACTATTGCTCTTAATCATCTCAACTCAAGCTAAGACTTAATAAACCAGAACATCAAGACCTTGTGTGCTGCTGCTGCCAAGATCCAAGCTGTTGGACTCAACCCTCCTGTTAACCCTGATAATGACAAAAAGAGGGGACGAGAAAAGGGAAGAGATAACTATTCAAGCTACTGAAGTAGACTCTGCTCAAGAGAAACCAGAAGAGACAGAGAACCAAGCACTTCAAAAAAAGGCTGAAGGACATGGAGAAGCTGAAACCAAGGAAACTGATGTTGCTGAAGAAGATAGGAAAGCTGATGACAAGAAGGCTGATGAAAAAGTTGCTAAAGAAGAACCTAAGGAACCAGTCAAGTCTGATAAGGAATTGGCTGCAACGAAGGACACTCCTGATGAGAAACAAGATCCTGAGTTGAAAAGATAAAACTTAGAGCGGATCAAGAAGAAGCTGAAGCTGAAATCAAATAGAAGATGAAAGCTGCCAAGGCAAATCTGTTTGCTAATGGTGAAATTGATGACGAAGATGATGATGATGATGAATCAGAGTATGAATACTATGAGGAAGCTGAAGAAGGAAGAGAAGAAGCTGATGATTAGAATAGATTAATCATTGTAATCAGTTTACTTCGATTTTTCTTTCAGTTATCTCGTCTGAAAGACTTGTACTTTGTAATAATTTTCAATCCTATATATAAAAGTTCAAGTTCTTTTCCAACATATATTTCTATCTCATAAATTTTGAGGATCAAAACTCTAGTATAGGTAACAGGTACTTAACTGAAGTTTTGTCATCATCAAAAAGGGAAAATTGTTGGATGAAGATGAAGATAGAGTGTGATAAAGTTAAAGATTTAAGGGGGTTTTGATGATTTCCAAAACACATCAAGATCAGCTAAGTATGGAAAACATAGTTTAAAACCCTTAAAATAATTTTGACCAAGTAAGAACACAAATCAGCAGGGTCAAATATTCATGGTCCAGAACACTACTGATCTGCTGAAGGGAAAAAATCAGACTGGTGAAGATCAATCGACTCAAATCAGATTTGTTCAAGTTTGAGATTAGCTCTGCCTACCATCAGACTTGTACTCTCATCAGCCATGTGGAAAAGATCAAGAAGTCTCCCCAACGGTAATAAATGCCCCTGGAGTAATAAATGTTGAAGTCCGAGGATATTAATGGCAAATGGTTAAAGAAATACCTCGTATCAGCTCGGTGCATTAAATGCTTCCTGATAGAAAGTACAGTCTGCAGTACTGTCACTGTGCAGAGAGCCGTTCGCGGAAATTAAGGACCAGAAACCAAGAAATTCAAACTGTGTCTCTTCAACGGACACTTTTTTAATCTGTGAGTATAAATAGCTGAAGAGAATAAGAGAAAATGTTACACACACAACTTTTGAGAGATTATCCAAAGCAGAATATTTTCTAAGTCTCAAGAAGCTCAAGAACAGCTCACTCGCCTTCTGAAGTGTTGGTCCCAAGTGGTCAGATGAGGTCTAGAGGAGGGGGGAGGGGGTGAATAGACCTCTGAAAAATTTTTGACTTAAAAACTTTTCAGTCTTCTGTCAGCAGACTAAGCTTATGAAGAATAGTAAGCTGAATAAGCTGTTCGTGAACAAATCTGAAACAGCAGAGTGACCACTCTTCTTATAATAACTTAGCTGTTTTTCAGCAAAACAGTTTTTCAAGAGTATACCTGCAGCAGATTATTTGAAAGTGTTTTTCACAAGTAGACTAAGTCTTTTAAAGATTTTATCCCCAGTTTAAAACTCCTTTTAAAATCTTTAAGAAAATTCAAAGTGTTTACTTATGCAGTTTCGAAATATGCAAGAAAACTTAAATGCAAGAACAACACAAAGAATTTTTATAGTGGTTATATGGATAAAAATCCTTTAGTCTACTCTTCCAGATCACTTAGATTCTGGGTTATACTATAAACACAAAGTTTACAATATATATCCACTTACACCTAAACAACAAATGAAAAGGCTGTAAGCTCACAATAGGAAATCACTCAGAAAACTTATCCTCTGAAGTTAAATCACTCACAAAGATGGATTTAAACTTCGCACAACACTCAACTAATACAAATTCACTCAGAATGTATTTTATCTTTTCTTCAACTTGGCTTCTGTCAACAGATGACTTCACCAGACGAGTGAGCTGTTCGAGCTTCTTGAGACTTAGAAAATTTCTGCTTCAAAAACAAAATCTCAGAATGTTGTTGGGTATCTCGCTCGTTGAAATCAGCTCTATTCATACTTGGATTTGAAAATATGACCGTTGAAGGAAATCAAATCTCAAATCCATAGCCTTAGCGCGAAATTCAGAAAGGCTCCCTGCTACAGTACTTTTTCTGCTGTACTTTCATGTAGCTGCAGTAAATGCACTCTGCTGATCCGAGAATAAATTCAATCATTTGCCATTACTACCCTTCTCTTGCAGCATTTATTACACCAAGTGCATTTATTACCGTTGAACTATCTCATGATCACTTTTACTCTACTGATCGAAGCAACTCTGTTGATAGATACTCTACTGATCAAATACTGAACTAATCTGATTTGAGTCAGCTGATGGTCTACCCTTCTGATTGCTGTTTCAGCGAGAGATCAGCAGTCCTCTGGGCTTCGAATTTTGAACTCTTCTGATGTCTTCTTCACTTGTTCAAAATTCTTCTAAGGGACCTAAGCTTTTCATACTTAGCTGATTTTGACGTTTTGGAAATCATCAAAACCTTCCCTTATCTTCTTATCTTCTTTGCACTTCATCTTCATCCAACAATTTTCCCCTTTTTGATGATGACAAAACTTCAGCTAAGTACCTGTACCTAAACTAAAGTTTTGATCCTCAAAAATTTCTGAGATAGAAATAGTATATTGGATTTCAAACTCGAACTTTGTATAGATTTTGAAAAGATTACATATTACAAGTTTGATAGATGAGATGTGCAAAAAGTAAAATTACAAAGATTTCAAGCATAAGTGACCTAGACTAAACTAGTCTTCTGTTTTGTCTTCTTGCTTGTCCTCTTTTTCTTCTTCAGGTGTGGAAGACTCAGCTTCTAATTCCTTGAAGAACTTTTGTTTCAACAGCTCCAACTTCTTTTGTTTAGCATCAGGGTTAAGCTGTTCTTCAGCTGAGTCCTTAGCAGCAACTATCTCTTTATCAGACTTGGCTTTTGCTTCAGTTTCAGCATCTTCAGCTTCACCTTCTTCTGTGATCTTCTCATCTGTTGGTCTGCTTGTGCCTTCATTGTCTTCATCAGTCTTTTCATTTTCAGCAGAATCCTCCAGTACTTCAGTTCCTTCTAATTCAGCATTTTCTTCTTCATCACAAGGTACCTCATCTTCCCTAAGTACCCTATCTTCCCCCTTTTTGTCATCATCAGCAGGGTTGATTGGATATTTTGGTAAGACTGGTGTAATCTGAAGTGAATCACAGAGAAGTTTGATGTTCTCTTCCATAGCATCAAGTTGAGCTTGTTGTCTGAGTTGATTGGCTTCAAAAGCTTCCATTCTGTTCAGAACAACTTTTCCTTGGTCACCTAACTGAATCTGAGTTGCCAGCAATAGATCAGCAGATGCCTTGAAGTCAGCCATCATGTTCTGTAAAGTCTCATCTTCGGCTTTGATGGCCATCTCAACAGTTTCTGTTATGTCCCTCCAACCAGCAGCTGTACTTTGAGTTCTTGCTCTAATAACATCCATGTCTTGACAGATAGATTTCACATTTTGAGCAGTATCTTCTATCAGAGAAGTTGGAACAGCAGCAGCTTTCTGAGTTGGTTGACTTACAGCAGTCAACAAATTAGCAGTCACCTTTTCTTCTAACTCTTTCATTGATTTTGAAATCATCTGCTGAATTGAATCCAACAGAGATGTTTGCTGTAAGTTCTGAGAAGTAGAGGCAACTTCAGATGGAATTGGAGGTAAGGCAAGAGGTTCTGGTTCAGTAATATGATCTGCTGAACCAGGAGTAATCTCCTTCTCTTTGGTCTCATCAGCATGACTGGGAGTGCTTTACTTCTCCTCAGTCTGATCAGTAGCTTTCTTTTCCTCAATCTGGTAAGCTGGATTTGGAGTGTTTTCCTTCTCCTTATCAGCTGGCTCAGAGGTTTCCTCCTTTTCTTTGTTCTGATCAACAGGATCAGAAGTACCATTTTTTTCTGGTTCTTTGTTCTGATCAGTAGGGTCAGATGTACCCTTTTTTTCTTTCTTTTGATCAGCAATATCAGAAGTCCCTTCCTTTTCTTTGCCAGAATCAGAAGCATCTTCTTTCTCTTTGTCTTTATCAGCAGGGGGTTCAATCTTCTTAATAGATTTAACAGTTTTCATCAGACCTGCATTATCCAGAGTAGACCTGTGAGAAACCCAAGTAAAATCATCAAGTGGAATGAATGGGGAGATTGGATCCTCAGGCAACTCTTCATATGGTCTAATATTAGAACCATAGACAATCTGTTTTAGACTTGGAAGGGAAATCATAGAACTTGGTTGTCCCCTTATTTTCCTAGTCTTCTTGGCCCATGTTTCCATTGTCTGGGAAACTGCCAGCTTGATTGATCTTTCCTTGAGGTCTTCATTTTCAGCAAACTCCTCAGGAACAGATTCATAAATTTTCTTTGCCTCAGCCTTTGCAACTTGACTGATCCTCAGTCTTAGTTTGTCCAAAAAGAATTCTGAGTATAATGCTTGAGTTATAGAACCTGTCTCAAGCCACTTTAGCACCCATGCTTCTTCAGTAACAAATGCTTTTCAACTAGCAATCCGATCTGGGCTCTTTGTGAGACGATAGTTTCTCCATCTGTTATATCGGATCTTCTCTTTGTTGAGCATCGTCAGACGAGTGATCTTTGCATTTTCAGCATCCAACCTTTTAAGAAACTCTTCAAAAGCAGCAGGGTCATCTCTGACAATCTCCAATGCCAGTTTGACCTCTTCTCTTCTTTTAGGTTGTATTGCTGGAGTAGGCATGACTGGTTTAGGCTTGGTGGGATCTCTCTGTTCACCAATTACAATGCCTCCAGTATGCTTTGGACCATGTGAGTCCTTAGTGCTTGCTTCAATAGCAGCAGCCAACTCTGCTGCCTCAACAGCATCCCTTTGTTCTTGAGTCATTTTACTAGCCTCTTCCTCCAGTCTCTTGAGCTCAAGGGCCTTAAGCCGATATTCTTCAGCCTTTTCTTCGGCCTTTCTTTTCCTTTCTGCCTCATCTATTCTCTTCTTTTCAGTAGCAATAAGGTAGGGAATCACAAATCTTGCCAGTCCTTCTCTTCTTTGCTTCAGGACTTTCCACTGTTTGGAGTGGAGTGGCAGCAACAGGAGCAGGGTGCAGAAGAAGCGCATCCCCTTCATTTGTTGTACTAGTCTGCTGTTCTTCTCTAACCTCAGCAGACAGTGCAACAGATGAGTCTTCAGCAGGCTTAGCAGCAGGCTCTTCAATAACAATTGGTCTCTCTGCTGATGCTGATATCTCCCTCACTGTTTCAGTTGATTCTTCAGAGAATGTAACCTTTCTCTTTGCCTTTGATTTGGCAATTCTTCCTGTAGGTTTAGCTGTAGGGGGTCCTTTT